>CM065743.1:16654768-16677268 GCA_033310375.1 Conus canariensis
CAGAGAGAGCAGAAATCAACCACCACCACACTTACCACCACCCAACCTCTGGCTAACTGGCAGATTTCACTTTATCCTACATACAGAGGGAGCAGAAATCAACCACCACCACACTTACCACCACCCAACCTCTGGCTAACTGGCAGATTTCACTTTATCCTACATACAGAGGGAGCAGAAATCAACCACCACCACACTTACCACCACCCAACCTCTGGCTAACTGGCAGATTTCACTTTATCCTACATACAGAGACAGCAGAAATCAACCACCACCACACTTACCACCACCCAACCCCTGGCTAACTGGCAGATTTCACTTTATCCTACATACAGAGGGAGCAGAAATCAATCACCACCACACTTACCACCACCCAACCCCTGGCTAACTGGCAGATTTCACTTTATCCTACATACAGAGAGAGCAGAAATCAAACACCACCACACTTACCACCACCCAACCTCTGGCTAACTGGCAGATTTCACTTTATCCTAAATACAGAGACAGCAGAAATCAATCACCACCATAGTTATCACCACCCAACCTCCAGCTGGCAGATTTGACATTACCGTAGAATTTAGATACAGAGAGAAGGAAAAACCACCACCACCACCAAGCTTATCACCACCCAACCTCTGTTGACAAGCATGCACCTGAATCGCTATCAAGACTTTGATACTTGACGAACACTGCAGGTGTGTCTCATCTCTCAGGCCTGGTTGAGGCCGGGATATGCTATGAAAGTAAGTCTACAATACAGCCCTTCCTGCGGTCTCAGATCAGAAAAGATCTCCATGGTCATCTTCATCATTCTCATCTTTACTGGTCGGCGTAAAAAGCCTCAAATTCTGTGGCCCTTCATGCCCTGCTCCAATGGTGACCTCAGTTTTCAATTTCCTCTCCTCTTCTATGACCTTGGCGAGTTAATGTCAAGGTCATCAGTATTGGAAAGTCCATGGGGACTGTTGCTGGATGGATGTGACGCCACTTTCCAGGGTGAGATGATTCTTCATAACGGCTCTGCAATGCAAACGATCACTATCGTCAGCAGAAGGTTTAGTTTGTGGTGTCCTGCATATGCTGCATCACAACAGCCACCACTGACCACCACTCCAATGACTCGGCAGCAGTGCAGCGCCTCCTCTGGTGGGTCACCTCTTGACAACCTGACACAGATTCTCCCCACGGATTGCCAGCACCAGGGCTGCAGTGAAACACACATACATGCCTACCCCTAAAAATGAATTTCAGTAGCACTGATTTCAAATTTCAGTAGCACCGACTCAAAATCAGTAGCATTCCTTTTTTTTCTTTTGAGTGCAGGTTCATCGGCATCACCAGTTGGCACATCCATTCACTTTCTCTTTGTATTAGACGCCATGTTTCTTGAAACTTCAATTACTTGCGATATCCGGTTTAGTACTTCCGCTTTCAAAAGCATCGTTTGCTTGAATAACTGAGTTTAATGTCCCTCTATAGCAGAAGCCGTTGGAGACATACGCTATTCGTCTGCTTGATGAAGACGGGGCTTTACGTCCCTTTTACCATTCGGTGTTCTACTTCTGCTTTCAAAAGCATCGTCTGCTTCAACTCGCGATCGTTTTAAGTAAATTTTGTTGAAAAATCTTTTTACCGTAACGAAAAATAAATTTCCGTAATCGACGTAGCTACTTCGTTTTTTTTTAAAAAATTGCTGTAGAAAATACAGAAGTTCCGTTCCGTAGGGGTAGGCATGTATGAACACAGCCAGAATGCGACTGTCCATGGACAACTGGAATGGGTGGCACGGGGGTAGCCACTGGACTGGCCCAGAAGATGAGGCATTGAGGAAAAAAGAAAGAAAGAAAGAAAAGCCTGAATACTTGCCTAGGTCAGTGAATGGTGAATTCAGAGGGCTCTTCCTACCAATCACAAGCAGCTTACAGAATTTGGGGAATTACTCGGTCTGGCAAATACATCAACCCTCATTGATAAAACTGAAGGGAATTTAAAAAAAAACAACTTAATAAACACTTCAGTTTCAAATCTGCAATCTTTCTCTTTGAAATCTACTTCATCTTCGATATGAACAATACAGGTGTTGTGTTTCATAGAGAGAGGTCCAAAAGGAAATCTTTCCGAACTAAGTTCAACCATTACATTTTCGCACCAAAAATAGTTAAAAGTAATCCAACTGGTAGGAACAGCCACCGCAACTTTTTATACTCTTCCAGGAGACACAGCACATCCTTGACCTACTCAAGACCACAAAGCGCTTGCCATCACCTGAATTTCCAGACATTCTCACCTCCAATAATCTCCACGGTACTTGAAATGTACACTGACCATCACCAACTCTCAGGTTTCCCACTTAGAAAAAAAAAAAAAAATCCCTGAAATTCTAGGGCCAGCCCTCACAAAAAGGTTTCCACAATATCTCACGACATCAGTACTTTGCTAGAGAAGTGAAAAACCAGCAGTAATGCAAATTTCGCTGCCACTTTTTTTTCCCTCGACACCCTTCCTCCGTCCCCATCCCTCGTCTACTTTTCCTTCTCTCGCAATTTCTCATTTCTGCACTTCTTGGAAACCCACAGATTTACGGATAAGTGGGAGTGGTGACTTCCTTGATACTGAACAGACACACCGACACACTGGCCATCTCCATTCACATGGTGCTAAACGCATGCACGGACTCACCATCACCACACACTGCTCGGACATTATTTGCAAACACAACCCTCTCCAGACATGACTGCCAACAAACATGACAGTCAGTCTCTCACCTGTTCTGGCTCCATCCCTCTCGTCCCACAAGCGACCCCGACCTCTTCACCCCACACGCTCCTACCAACACACTCCCACAATCCCCTCACACTTCCACCAACCACCTTCTTAACCCCCACAACCACCCTCACCCCACACAACTCTCACAAGCAGCCTTACATTTGTCCCCCTTTCTCCCTCCCTCTCCCACACTCACTAGTATTGCTCTTGTCCACCAGGTGGTACACCTCTCCGGATCGTCCATGCTCCAACAGGAAGTAGATGGCACGACACACATCTTCCACGTGCACGGTGTTCATCCGCAGGTCTCTGGTCCACAACACCTGTGGTCATGAACGGCACTTCGCTGCACTTCTTTTTCACTTCGTCCGACTTCCCTGCCCCTGTATTCATTCTCCCCTTCCCTTCATCCAATGTTCCCTCCCCCTTCCCTTTATTCACTCTGACTTCCTTCCTTTTCCCCAACTTCCCTCCCCTTCAATGCAATATATTCCACGGCACACCTTGCTTTCCTTCGTTGCACTTCCCTCCCTTTGGCTGCAGTTCCCTCCCTTTGGCTGCACCTCCCTCCCTTTGGCTGCAGTTCCCTCCCTTTTGCTGCACTTCCCTCCCTTTGGCTGCAGTTCCCTTCTCCTCATCGCACATCACCTGTCATTTCTGACCCTTTGTTGCACACCATTTCATTTGGTTTCCTTTCGCTGCATGTCCCTTCACTTATTATTATTATTATATTATATTGGGTATTTATATAGCGCCTATCCTCAGTCACAGACCAAGCTCTAAGCGCTTTACAATGAACACACTACCTCACTCACTCAACGGGCTGCCTACCCAGGTAGAGCCGGCCGAAGAGCAGCCTACTGGCGCTCATTCAGTCATTTCCCGTACCATTCAAATATCAGTCACTCATTTTCATTTATCTCATTTATTCCTCCAGTTTCTCACATAGGATGCATGCGATGTTTATACGTGTCCTCCATTTCCACCGGTACATGATGGCACACGATAACAGTAAGTGACAATTTTTGTGGCTTGGTAAGAAATACCAGGCGGCTATCTTCAATCTACATCAATTTTGCCAAGGCAGCGGGGAACCCCCCTGGTCGCGATTTCGTGTTGGAAGGACTTAGTGCCCAACAACTTCACATGAGGAAACAGTGACATTATGGGCCCTCATGAAAAGCTGTCCGACTCCAACTCTACATTACCATCATCACTTCACTGCACTTGCTTTCCACTTTACTTCACTGATGCCATTTGCTGATGGTCATGTCTGTGTATTAACTCTCTTCAGTTCTTTCCCTTGAATTTCGATCACCTGTGATTGACAGTTTTCTTCCCGGAATTATGGTATTTAAAACAACATTTTTTTTCCTGTAGCAATATATCGCCTAAGAAACCCAAAATAGACACAATCATCACAAAAATATTATTATTTTAGAAATAATGCGCAGAATGTTACGAAAAAAAAAAGAACATCCGTCATGCAAAAATCTCAAAAACTGTTGAGAGTTAAGAGAACTACTGTGTGCCACCCGTGTGGTCAGCTTGGTTTGTTGTTGATAATCATGTCAGTATTCAAGAAAAAAACTTTGGAATTGTACGCTGCTAAGTACTGATACTACACTCTGATCCTAGCCAGAAGGCCAAGAAGCAATTAATTACATGCGTTCAGTTAAATTTTTGGTAATTGTGTATATATAAAAAAAAAATTGATATTGGACGTAGCTGACTTAACCTTTTGATAGCAATTTTCCTACCAAAAGTCCTTTTTAGATATGCTTACCTGTTCAAACAAGCGTTCAGTTCTATTGGCATAACTCACATCTTATCAAATCAGGTTCAAAAAAAGGAAAATAACCACACTATATTTTGAGGGGAGAGAGGGGAGCTAATTAAAGTCTCTCATCACCACTACTTAGTTCCTTCATGATCTCCCTTGCTAAATGAACTACTTCCAGCAGCACGCTTCAGTTTCTGCACCTTTCCTTGTGTCTGTGCTTACAGACGACTGCACTCCATGCGGTCATCTTCATTTGTTGCCTACATCATGTCTGTGCCTTACAGACGACTGCACTCCATGCGGTCATCTTCATTTGTTGCTACATCATGTCTGTGCCTTACAGACGACTGCACTCCATGCGGTCATCTTCATTTGTTGCCTATATCATGTCTGTGGCTTAGAGACGACTGCACTCCATGCGTCATCTCATTTGTTGGCTACATCATGTCTGTGGCTTACAGACGCATTCCATGCGGTCATCTTCATTTGTTGCCTATATCATGTCTGTGGCAACACAAGACTTTCATACTGCAGGCAGTCAACTAGTAACTCTACATTACCTTCATCTTCTCTTTCGTGTACCCATAGATGGCGCCGACCAACAGCCTTGGGGTCAACCCCTGACGGTCCCCTGGGCCGTAGACGATGGCAGGGCGAACGATGATGTGTCGCAGGTCAGGCAGGTCGCTGGCCAGCATCTGCTCCACGCGCAGTTTATGCTGGGCTAAGCTGGTCCACGGGTCTTTTTTACCGTCCTCCGCTGCAGGCTTCTGCCCACCAACATCACCACAGGCAAGGAGAGTTAGTTCCCTTGAAGGTAAATGCTTGGGTCGCGATTTGTGTTGGAAGGACTTAGTGCCCAACAACTTCACATGAGGAAACAGTGACATTATGGGCCCTCATGAAAAGCTGTCCCACTCCACATTTGCTACGGACCCAAAATAAATACCAGCTCTGGGCTCCTGCTGACGTCTGTTCGATGCACATCATTCCCTGCACAAATCAGGCACCATTTAAGCCTCTACAACTGAAAAATAGCTGTCACTTGAGTTGATCTGTTCAAATTCTGCAAGGCGCATAACTAAGGGAGATCAGTTTTGCAGCATGAGGCTCCGAACCATGTACCAGGTTTACCCAGTCAGTGTCAAAGCTGAAAGAGGTGCAGTTTCCATTTCTGACGGCGACCATGCACAGCCCTGCCTGCGGAGCATCTCCCACAAGGCAAGATTGAGACAGACCTGCAATGACAGCACTGTGATGTTGGATACATGGATCCCTCCTGGGGATACCGGGGGGGGGGGGGGGGTCTTTTGTACAAATAGTTCCCCCTCCTTCTGGACATTCTGTGCTAGTAATGTCCCCTTTTCCTTTCGCCCTCAGTAACTCTGTCTCCTCCTTTGCTGTACTGTCGTCTACTGTCCTTTCTGTCTATCATATCTTTTATCTGTCTTTTTCCACAACCTCTTCCCACAAAGTTCTGCAGTCAACGAAGTCGGAGTGAACTGACTATCCTCTCGAGTATAGTGCGAGTATCCCAACAGGGTAAAATCGAGTTCACACGCTACCAAATACTGGAAGGCTGAAGAAGAAGAAGAAAAAGGATACATGGCCAATGAAGTGATTCAGATGCTCACTGTCACACGCACATCATCACCTCCCTCCCCAGACACCACTTACAGAAAACACATTAAGGAAGCAGAGTTGTCTACCTTTTCTGAAGAGGCCATCTGGCCGCTGGACAGCTCCATGTACATCTGGACTCCACAGCGAGCCGCCAGTCGGGCACAATTCTCGCTCAACCGTACAATTCCCTCATGGTACACCTGCACAGTATGTTCTCCATCACTGATATCTTATTTGCAAAACCACTGACATCGTACACGTAAATTGATTACTTCATACACGCACATTACAGACATTCACATAACTCGCATCGTACGCATACACCACTCACATCACATCATATAAACCATCCACATCATTCTCGAAATTCATGAAAAGGTATATGTTCACTGTCTTGTTCTGTTGCCTCCAGACACACACACACACACACACACACACACACACACACACACACACACACACACACACACATCTCTAACCTAAATACCTGCATGTATCTCCAAGACGCCCTTCCCCCAAGTTTCCCACCCTCCGTCCCCCTCCCAATTCTTTTCCCAAACAATACACTCCTGGACAAAAAAACAAAGCAGAAAGACATCAGAAAAACAAAGACAGACAAAGCAGAAAAGATACGCGACAGAGAGGAAACAATGTCCCCTCTTCCCGTTCCTCCCACTATGACAAGAGGGCCAGACTATGACCAGAGGGCCAGACAATGACAAGAGGGCCAGACTATGATGAGAGGACCAGACTATGACCAGAGGGCCAGACTATGACCAGAGGGCCAGACTATGACCAGAGGGCCAGACTATGACCAGAGGGCCAGACTATGAACAGAGGGCCAGACTATGACCAGAGGGCCAGACTATGACCAGAGGACCAGACTATGACCAGAGGGCCAGACTATGACCAGAGGGCCAGACTATGAACAGAGGACCAGACTATGACAAGAGGGCCAGACTATGACCAGAGGGCCAGACTATGACAAGAGGACCAGACTATGACGAGAGGGCAGACAATGACAAGAGGGCCAGACTATGACCAGAGGACCAGACTATGACGAGAGGGCCAGACTATGACAAGAGGGCCAGACTATGACAAGAGGGCCAGACTATGACCAGAGGGCCAGACTATGACGAGAGGGCCAGACTATGACAAGAGGGCCAGACTATGACAAGAGGGCCAGACAATAACAAGAGGGCCAGACTATGACAAGAGGGCCAGACTATGACCAGAGGGCCAGACTATGACAAGAGGGCCAGACTATGACAAGAGGGCCAGACTATGACAAGAGGGCCAGACTATGACAAGAGGACCAGACAATAACAAGAGGGCCAGACTATGACCAGAGGGCCAGACTATGACCAGAGGGCCAGACTATGACAAGAGGGCCAGACTCACCGCTTCACTCTGTCCGTACTTGGTCTCGGCCGCCAAGTTCACCACGTAGTCAAAGGGACCACTGTCGCTGGCAAACGCATTTTCCACGGAGGCTAAAAACCAGAAGTAGTTTCAAAGAATTATATCATCAACAGCTCCTGTTCAGGTTTTTCATTAAAGTATTCTTGAAAATGCAATTCCCAAATAAGTATACCCTGACTGCATGCGCGCACAAACGCGCGCGCACACACATGCGCGCACACACACATGCATACACACACACAAACACACACATGCACACACACACACACACACACACATACACGCACGCACACACACACGCACGCACTCACACACACAAGAGCGTGCGCACACACACACACACTTTTGTCATAGCATGCGTCCACGTAAATACACAAATATTAAGATTTCATTGTATAAATATGTCCAATACACTATCACAAAAATATGTCTACATACACAACAAAAAAAATCAAAGATTTCATTGTACAAATTAGTCCCTATACACACACAAACATCAAAGAATTCACACACACACACTACACGCGTACACTCAAAGATTTCATTTTATACATGTACTGACATACGTACATCACATGACTTCACAGTGCATGTACGACCACATGTCAAACCACACACAAAAATATCACTGTGATGAACATCAGTTCACAAACACAGCCACATAAAAAAGTTCATTGCGTACATATGGCCACACACACAACACACATCAAACTGTATAAATATGAACATATACACAAATACATCAAAGATTTCATCCTATGTATATGGACACATTCACACATTTACAATCCACATAAACACACATCAAAGACTTCATCGCATGTGTTCTCATGCCTCTACTTGTCTGTGCATGGGTGCATGTTGGTATATGCGTGTATGGTTTTGTCATGTGCGTGAGTGAATGTGTGTGTATGCGCATGCATTTATATATGTAAGACAGGGCTTAAAACAGTAGGAGGAAAAAACCACTGAAACTAAGGGGGTCCGGGGGCATGCTCCCCCAGGAAAATTCCACTCAGTGCCTTGACATTTGACACGTGCTTCGCTGAACGAATGTGATCCTCAAGAGCTTTCTTCCCACGACCACCGTAACACACTTCCCTTGAGCACAGTTTGCACCAAGCTAAACCTGGTGCAGTGACTTTGCGAAGGAAGTCTCCAATGACTTCTTCGTCAACTTTCTGAAGCGTCCACTCCCATTTCCACTTGTTTTTAACTGAAGAGTCGACACAAGTCTGACCCGCTTGAACAATGTCTGCGCGCCCCCCCATTTTGTTTTTTCCAAGAAGTCCAACCGGAAACTTCTTCCAAGAAAAATCAGGGGCCATAACTTGCACGCTGTTGCTATGAACGCTTGCAAGCCGATCACGGATGCCTTGCTCCTTTCCGTTTTTTTTTTTTTTTTTTTTTTTTTGGTTGACAAACCGAAATCGCGGAATTCCACCCAGATGCGGAACGTTTTAAGCCCTGGTAAGAGTAACTGTGTTTGTACATGCATGTACTTGTGTATGCAAAGTGTGTAGAACTTCTTACTCATGTTGATGAGATTGGCATGCTTGAACTCCACGCGATCGTCTTCAAAAGCAGCCTGAAACCACACCATACACCACAGTGTCAATGCTACATGTTTCTGCAAACATCGCCTGAAACCACACCATACACCACAGTGTCAGTGCTAAATGTTTCTGCAAACATCGCCTGAAACCACACCATACACCACAGTGTCAATGCTAAATGTTTCTGCAAACATCGCCTGAAACCACACCATACACCACCGTGTCAATGCTACATGTTTCTGCAAACATCGCCTGAAACCACACCATACACCACCGTGTCAATGCTACATGTTTCTGCAAACATCGCCTGAAACCACACCATACACCACCGTGTCAATGCTAAATGTTTCTGCAAACATCGCCTGAAACCACACCATACACCACCGTGTCAATGCTAAATGTTTCTGCAAACATCGCCTGAAACCACACCATACACCACCGTGTCAATGCTAAATGTTTCTGCAAACATCGCCTGAAACCACACCATACTCCACCGTGTCAATGCTACATGTTTCTGCAAACATCGCCTGAAACCACACCATACACCACCGTGTCAATGCTACATGTTTCTGCAAACATTGCCTGAAACCACACCATACACCACCGTGTCAATGCTAAATGTTTCTGCAAACATCGCCTGAAACCACACCATACACCACCGTGTCAATGCTAAATGTTTCTGCAAACACCGCCTGAAACCACACCATACTCCACCGTGTCAATGCTAAATGTTTCTGCAAACATCGCCTGAAACCACACCATACACCACCGTGTCAATGCTAAATGTTTCTGCAAACATCGCCTGAAACCATATGCCACAACATGCACTGCAATGTTTGTTAATTTCTATACATTTTCAAAGAATGCCCAACAGCTTTCTGGCTGTTTTTTTTCCCCCCTCAAAACAGCCTGGTCAAGAAGAAGGGTCTGTTCTGAGCTGCCAATACTTAATGTTAGCAAAATTGTTAAATCCTGGAAGGAAAAAAAAGGGGTGGGGTGGGGGGTGGGGAATCATATCCTGAAAAGATAACAACTAAGACAGTTAACCCCTTGGTTGTTGCTAGTGAGTATGCTGTCACTAAAAGATTGGTACATCCTTGTGACGGGATGAGGCGCAGTCAGACTGAGTCACAAGATAGCACTTCCCGTCATATCTTTTTTTTTTTTTTTTTTTTTCCCACATGGAAGTGTATAAATTCAATTCACGGACTTGAAACAAGTCCTTTAAAGTGAACACAAAATATACATGGTATCCTTCAAATCCTCACATGCCCACCTATATTCAGCAGTCAAAGGGTTAATGACATGGTGGCTAGTCTGAAAACCTCATAGTGGATAAGACTGAGCTTGACGGAGAACACTAGCCATGGTGCCTGATTTCTCACTCTTAACGAGCTTGGCGGAGAACACTAGCCATGATGCCTGATTTCTCACTCTTTAACGAGCTTGGCGGAGAACACTAGCCATGATGCCTGGTTTCTCACTCTTAACGAGCTTGGCGGAGAACACTAGCCATGATGCCTGGTTTCTCACTCTTAACGAGCTTTGCTGAGAACACTAGCCATATTGCCTGATTTCTCACGATGAATGAGCTTTGCGGAGAACACTAGCCATAATGCCTGATTTCTCACTCTTAAGATTTAAAAAAAAAATTGATGAACAACATTTACATCAACTCTCTTCAGTTCTTTCCCTTGAATTTTGATCACCGTTGATCGACGGTTTTCTTCCCGGAATTATGGTACTTAAAACAACATTTTTGTTATCTGAAGCAATATATCACTCTAAAAAAAAAACAAAATAGACACATTCATCACAAAAATATTATTATTTTACAAACAACGCGCAGAATGTTACAAAAAAAAAAAGAACATACGTCATGCAAAAATCTGGAAAACTGTTGAGAGTTAAAGGAAATCTCAAATGAGGCTGGGAACAGTAAACTTTACGATAACGAACAACGAGGGTAACTCCTGCTCCCGTGATTAAAACGAATTGCCAACACGCCCATAACTCCAAATGAATGCAGCTGACGACACCAAATCCCCTGCAAGAAATGCCAACAAAGAGCACATGGAACAAACGAGGAGACATCCCCTTGTTTGTTCTGTGGAAGAAACGAGGAGACATCCCCTGGTTTGTTCTGCGTGCTCTGTGTTGGCATTTGAGCTATGGGAGTTGAGAGTCGTAAGCAGGATTCATTTGGAATTAAGGGCGTGTGGCAGTTGATTTCAATATTTGCGTGTTATAAACAATACTAACAAGGGCCATACGAGCAAGCAGACGCTGGTGAATAGACAGGTAGTAGTAGCACCACTCTGCACAGTGTGTACAATCTTCACTATCTGCTGAATGGACAGGTAGTAGTAGTACCACTCTGCACAGTGTGTACAATCTTCACTATCTGCTGAATGGACAGGTAGTAGTAGCACCACTCTGCACAGTGTGTACAATCTTCACTATCTGCTGAATGGACAGGTAGTAGTACACCACTCTATACAGTGTGTACAATCTTCACTATCTGCTGAATGGACAGGTAGTAGTAGTACCAATCTGCACAGTGTGTACAATCTTCACTATCTGCTGAATGGACAGGTAGTAGTAGTACCAATCTGCACAGTGTTACAATCTTCACTATGTGGTGAATGGACAGGTAGTAGTAGCACCACTCTGCACAGTGTGTACAATCTTCATTATCTGCTGAATGGACAGGTAGTAGTACACCACTCTATACAGTGTGTACAATCTTCACTATGTGCTGAATGGACAGGTAGTAGTACCACTCTGCACAGTGTGTACAATCTTCACTATCTGCTGAATGGACAGGTAGTAGTACACCACTCTATACAGTGTGTACAATCTTCACTATGTGCTGAATGGACAGGTAGTAGTACCACTCTGCACAGTGTGTACAATCTTCACTATCTGCTGAATGGACAGGTAGTAGTAGTACCACTCTGCAAGTACCACTCTGCACAGTGTGTACAATCTTCACTATGTGGTGAATGGACAGGTAGTAGTACACCACTCTATACAGTGTGTACAATCTTCACTATCTGCTGAATGGACAGGTAGTAGTACACCACTCTGCACAGTGTGTACAATCTTCATTATCTGCTGAATGGACAGGTAGTAGTACACCACTCTGCACAGTGTGTACAATCTTCACTATCTGCTGAATGGACAGGTAGTAGTACACCACTCTATACAGTGTGTACAATCTTCACTATGTGGTGAATGGACAGGTAGTAGTACACCACTCTATACAGTGTGTACAATCTTCACTATGAGGTGAATGGACAGGTAGTAGTACACCACTCTGCACAGTGTGTACAATCTTCATTATCTGCTGAATGGACAGGTAGTAGTACACCACTCTATACAGTGTGTACAATCTTCACTGTCTGGTGAATGGACAGGTAGTAGTACACCACTCTGCACAGTGTGTACAATCTTCACTATCTGCTGAATGGACAGGTAGTAGTACACCACTCTGCACAGTGTGTACAATCTTCACTATGTGGTGAATGGACAGGTAGTAGTACACCACTCTGCACAGTGGCGAATGGACAGCTGGTAGTAGTAGCACCACTCTGCACAGTGTGTACAATCCTCACTATCTGGTGACAGTGTGGTCACCACATTACAACCACCAAAAAATGCTGGAATGTTGTAAAAACTGTGACAAAAAAAATACGTGCAAAAGAGTTTTCACAACGACAGGAGCATGGATCACAAAGGCAGAAAAACAGCAGACGTCAGTGAAAAAAAAAAAAAAAAAAAGGCAAAAAACAAAGAGAGAAAAGAGCAGAGTCTAAGAATGTGACAGAAAAGAGGGTTCTTTCCTTTTTATTTATAAAATGGGAGTGGGGGTGGGGGTGGGGGGGGGGGGGGGGGGCTTAAGTCATGGAAATCCTCTAACTACCACCACTACCCAGCCGCCTTCCCAATAACCTTGTCAACCCACACCCACTGTGACTGCTCCTTTCTTTTTTTTTTTTTTTCTTTCTTCTTTTTTTTTTTTTTTCTTTCTTTTTTTCCTAAGGGAATTCAGACATTACCAGTCCGTTGACTGAAAAAAAGAACCGAGCAATAAATGTCCACGCCGAACTTGTGGTGTTTTGGTTGGTTGTGTTCTGTGATGGTGTTGCTCATTAGGACTATTCAACAACTCTATCTGTTCCCGTTCAAAATTCCAGTTTCACAGCCTAATAAGCCCCTGCTCATTACTAAAGAACATTCAACAACCCAGTCTGTCTCTGCTTATCGTTTAAGTTCAGCGACCCAATCTGCACCTTCTCACTTCATAATCCAACAAACGAACTTGTCCTTGCTCATAATTTAAGTTCAACAGCCTACCATAATCAGTCCCCATTCACTATCAGAGAACTTGCCATGACCCAACCTGTCTCGGCTCATCATTTCCAAATCTTAAATAAATGTTAGCGAACCGCCCAGAGAACGTGGACAAACGAGTCACAAGACGAAACACCGCCGTCACAAGAAGATTTCCACCTGCAGTCCTCTCGCTTTGCAACTAGATCATCACTTCCAGTTCAATAATCCGACCTGTCCCTGTTCATCATTCAACAGTCCAGACAGTTCCTGCTCATCATGTCAATTCAGCTGCCCAGGGTGCTCCTGATAATTATTCCGGCTCAAGCGCCTAAAATGTCCCTGCTCGATATTCCAGTTCCACTGCCTAATACGTCCCTGTCTATTGTTGCAGTTCAACACTCCAATCTGTCTGTCTATTGTTGCAGTTCAACACTCCAATCTGTCTGTTGTTGCAGTTCAACACTCCAATCTGTCTGTCTATTGTTGCAGTTCAACACTCCAATCTGTCTGTCTATTGTTGCAGTTCAACACTCCAATCTGTCTATTGTTGCAGTTCAACACTCCAATCTGTCTGTCTGTTGTTGCAGTTCAACACTCCAATCTGTCTGTCTATTGTTGCAGTTCAACACTCCAATCTGTCTGTCTATTGTTGCAGTTCAACACTCCAATCTGTCTGTCTATTGTTGCAGTTCAACACTCCAATCTGTCTGTCTATTGTTGCAGTTCAACACTCCAATCTGTCTGTCTATTGTTGCAGTTCAACACTCCAATCTGTCTGTCTATTGTTGCAGTTCAACACTCCAATCTGTCTGTCTATTGTTGCAGTTCAACACTCCAATCTGTCTATCATTCCACTTCAACACTCCAATCTGTCTGTCTGTTGTTCCACTTCAACACTCCAATCTGTCTGTCTGTTGTTCCACTTCAACACTCCAATCTGTCTGTCTGTTGTTCCACTTCAACACTCCAATCTGTCTGTCTGTTGTTCCACTTCAACACTCCAATCTGTCTGTCTATCATTCCACTTCAACACTCCAATCTGTCTATTGTTCCACTTCAACATTCCAATCTGTCTGTCTGTTGTTCCATTTCAACACTCCAATCTGTCTGTCTGTTGTTCCACTTCAACACTCCAATCTGTCTGTCTATTGTTCCACTTCAACACTCCAATCTGTCTGTCATTCCACTTCAACACTCCAATCTGTCTGTCTATTGTTCCACTTCAACATTCCAATCTGTCTGTCTATTGTTCCATTTCAACACTCCAATCTGTCTGTCTGTTGTTCCACTTCAACACTCCAATCTGTCTGTCTATTGTTCCACTTCAACACTCCAATCTGTCTGTCTGTTGTTCCACTTCAACACTCCAATCTGTCTGTTGTTCCACTTCAACATTCCAATCTGTCTGTCTATTGTTCCACTTCAACACTCCAATCTGTCTGTCTGTTGTTCCACTTCAACACTCCAATCTGTCTGTTGTTCCACTTCAACACTCCAATCTGTCTATTGTTCCACTTCAACACTCCAATCTGTCTGTTGTTCCACTTCAACATTCCAATCTGTCTGTCTATTGTTCCACTTCAACACTCCAATCTGTCTGTCTGTTGTTCCACTTCAACACTCCAATCTGTCTGTTGTTCCACTTCAACACTCCAATCTGTCTGTCTGTTGTTCCACTTCAACATTCCAATCTGTCTGTCTGTTGTTCCACTTCAACACTCCAATCTGTCTGTCTATTGTTCCACTTCAACACTCCAATCTGTCTATTGTTCCACTTCAACACTCCAATCTGTCTATTGTTCCACTTCAACACTCCAATCTGTCTGTTGTTCCACTTCAACACTCCAATCTGTCTATTGTTCCACTTCAACACTCCAATCTGTCTGTCTATTGTTCCACTTCAACACTCCAATCTGTCTGTCTGTTGTTCCACTTCAACATTCCAATCTGTCTGTCTATTGTTCCACTTCAACACTCCAATCTGTCTGTCTATTGTTCCACTTCCAACACTCTAATCTGTCTGTCTGTTGTTCCACTTCAACACTCCAATCTGTCTATCATTCCACTTCAACACTCCAATCTGTCTATTGTTCCACTTCAACACTCCAATCTGTCTGTTGTTCCACTTCAACACTCCAATCTGTCTGTCTATTGTTCCACTTCAACACTCCAATCTGTCTGTCTATTGTTCCACTTCAACACTCCAATCTGTCTATTGTTCCACTTCAACACTCCAATCTGTCTGTCATTCCACTTCAACACTCCAATCTGTCTGTCTATTGTTCCACTTCAACACTCCAATCTGTCTATTGTTCCACTTCAACATTCCAATCTGTCTGTCTGTTGTTCCACTTCAACGCTCCAATCTGTCTGTCTATTGTTCCACTTCAACACTCCAATCTGTCTGTCTGTTGTTCCACTTCAACACTCCAATCTGTCTGTCTATTGTTCCACTTCAACACTCCAATCTGTCTGTCTATTGTTCCACTTCAACACTCCAATCTGTCTGTCTATTGTTCCACTTCAACACTCCAATCTGTCTATTGTTCCACTTCAACACTCCAATCTGTCTATTGTTCCACTTCAACATTCCAATCTGTCTATTGTTCCACTTCAACACTCCAATCTGTCTGTCTATCATTCCACTTCAACACTCCAATCTGTCTATCATTCCACTTCAACACTCCAATCTGTCTGTCTATTGTTCCACTTCAACACTCCAATCTGTCTATTGTTCCACTTCAACAATCCAATCTGTCTGTCTATCATTCCACTTCAACACTCCAATCTGTCTATTGTTCCACTTCAACACTCCAATCTGTCTGTTGTTCCACTTCAACACTCCAATCTGTCTGTTGTTCCACTTCAACATTCCAATCTGTCTGTCTATCATTCCACTTCAACACTCCAATCTGTCTATCATTCCACTTCAACACTCCAATCTGTCTGTCTATTGTTCCACTTCAACACTCCAATCTGTCTGTCTATTGTTCCACTTCAACACTCCAATCTGTCTGTCTATTGTTCCACTTCAACACTCCAATCTGTCTATTGTTCCACTTCAACACTCCAATCTGTCTATTGTTCCACTTCAACATTCCAATCTGTCTATTGTTCCACTTCAACACTCCAATCTGTCTGTCTATCATTCCACTTCAACACTCCAATCTGTCTATTGTTCCACTTCAACACTCCAATCTGTCTGTCTATTGTTCCACTTCAACACTCCAATCTGTCTATTGTTCCACTTCAACAATCCAATCTGTCTGTCTATCATTCCACTTCAACACTCCAATCTGTCTATTGTTCCACTTCAACACTCCAATCTGTCTGTTGTTCCACTTCAACACTCCAATCTGTCTGTTGTTCCACTTCAACATTCCAATCTGTCTGTCTATCATTCCACTTCAACACTCCAATCTGTCTATCATTCCACTTCAACACTCCAATCTGTCTGTCTATTGTTCCACTTCAACACTCCAATCTGTCTGTCTGTTGTTCCACTTCAACACTCCAATCTGTCTGTCTGTTGTTCCACTTCAACACTCCAATCTGTCTGTTGTTCCACTTCAACACTCCAATCTGTCTGTCTGTTGTTCCACTTCAACACTCCAATCTGTCTGTCTATTGTTCCACTTCAACACTCCAATCTGTCTGTCTATTGTTCCACTTCAACACTCCAATCTGTCTGTTGTTCCACTTCAACACTCCAATCTGTCTGTCTGTTGTTCCACTTCAACACTCCAATCTGTCTGTCTGTTGTTCCACTTCAACACTCCAATCTGTCTGTCTGTTGTTCCACTTCAACACTCCAATCTGTCTGTTGTTCCACTTCAACACTCCAATCTGTCTGTCTGTTGTTCCACTTCAACACTCCAATCTGTCTGTCTATCATTCCACTTCAACACTCCAATCTGTCTGTCTGTTGTTCCACTTCAACACTCCAATCTGTCTATCATTCCACTTCAACACTCCAATCTGTCTGTCTGTCATTCCACTTCAACACTCCAATCTGTCTGTCTGTTGTTCCACTTCAACACTCCAATCTGTCTGTCTATTGTTCCACTTCAACACTCCAATCTGTCTGTCTATTGTTCCACTTCAACAATCCAATCTGTCTGTCTATTGTTCCACTTCAACACTCCAATCTGTCTATTGTTCCACTTCAACACTCCAATCTGTCTGTTGTTCCACTTCAACACTCCAATCTGTCTGTCTATTGTTCCACTTCAACACTCCAATCTGTCTGCCTATTGTTCCACTTCAACATTCCAATCTGTCTGTTGTTCCACTTCAACACTCCAATCTGTCTGTCTATTGTTCCACTTCAACACTCCAATCTGTCTGCCTATTGTTCCACTTCAACACTCCAATCTGTCTATTGTTCCACTTCAACACTCCAATCTGTCTATTGTTCCACTTCAACACTCCAATCTGTCTATTGTTCCACTTCAACACTCCAATCTGTCTGTCTATTGTTCCACTTCAACATTCCAATCTGTCTGTCTGTTGTTCCACTTCAACACTCCAAGCTCCCAATCTATCCAAGTTCACTGATTCAGTTCAATGGCCTAATCTATCCAAGCACCCAATCTGCTCCAAGTCATTATTCTAGTTTAACAGCCAAATTCGCACCTGTTCATTATAACAGATCAACAACCCAAGTATTCATGCTCCAGTCCAAGAGCACAATCTGATCTTGCTCATAACTCCAGTTCAACATTCAAGTCTGTCCCTGTTCAGTTACTTGTACGATTTCCAGAACGCTTGACTTACACAGTTTTGTTTTACATGCAAATGATTCTTTTATTGAATAACTTTCAAAATATCATCCACAAGAGAGAGAGAGAGAGAGAGAGAGAGTGATGGGAGAAAAAGACAGAACGATAACAAAGTCATGTTCTCACGTACACAGACATGTACAAGTTCACACACACACACACACACACACACACACACACACAAAGTGAGAGACATTCATTGAAATACACACTGATAGAAACATGACACAATCACACATTCAGACACATACTTCCATACACACACACACACACGCACATACACACACACACGCACGCACACATACACACACACACCGACACATGCAGTCACACACACATATACATATATACACATAAATACTCTTCTGAAAAAACGTACACACATGCGCACATGCGTGTGTGCACTTACATGCACGCACACACATGCACACAAAGCATACCAAATGGGGCGGGTTCATCCAGGCCATCTGTGGTGGAACTTTGTCAGCCACACGAATCTGCAACAGGGATCACTCATTGTTTTGTTGCCAGTGTCAGCTGTTGCTACTTCTTGTGTGTGTGTGTGTGTGTGTGTGTGTGTGTGTGTGTGTGTGTGTGTGTGTGTGTGTGTGTGCGTGCATGTTTGCAGCATGTGTGTGTGTGAACTGGATGTTGACCAAATAAAGTGATTTTAGATAAAAATATAATGTACACACACACACACACACACACACACATATGGTGTGCCTGAGTGTCACTGTGTGCATGTGTGTCTGTCATTGTATATGTCACTATTTCAGTATTTGTGTGTACATATATCTTGTGTGTGTGTGTGTGTGTGTGTGTGTGTGTGTGTGTGTGTGTGTGTGTGTGTGTGTGTGTTGTGTGTGTGTGTGTGTGTGTGCGTGCATGCATGCACACACACATTTTACTTGAGCGAGTGTGTACATTGCATATTATTTTATACATTATACAAAACAACTCTGCCCACGCACGCACGCACACACACACACACACACACACACACACACACACACACACACACACACACACACACACACACATACCTTGGAGGCCAGATCATTGTTGACCAGGTACTGCACCAAATTACGACCTATGAACCCAGTTCCTGCAACACCAGGAATAACAATCTCAATGGACGCATCACAATACATATCAAGTTAAATATGTTCCACCATGTTCTAATCCTACTACTTTGGGGCCTTTATTTCGACCCTCACCTAGGACGTTTACAACCTGTGGCGTGTCGAACATCCTTGACAACATCTCAAGTTAAATATGTTCCACCATGTTCTAGTCCTACTCTGGGGCCTTTATTTTGACCTCATCTAGGACGTTTCCAACCTGTGGCGTGTCCAACATCCTTGACCTAATCACAATCCTGCGCCTACCTGTAGCCCCAACCCTGCGCCCGACAGCCACACTACTTTTTCACCTTAATCCTATTTCTCACCCTACGCCTATTTCAAATCACATTGCTGATTCTACCCCCTACCCTGTGTGGTGTTGAACCTGAGACCCATCGAAACGACCCTATCCTCAATAACCATGGTATCCCTAACACCACCACATCATTCTCGATAACAATGGTGTTCCCAGCAACAGACATTATTCTTAATAACCACGGTATGATCAGCTCCAAGACGTCATCCTGAATTACCTTGGTAACCAACGCCACTCATATCGTCCATTATAGTCATAGTCTGACTATCCTCAACAGTCACGGTCTATCCTCGATAGTCATGGTCCGACTAGCCTAGTCATGGTCTGACTAACACCACACACATCCTGAATAACCATGGTAACCAGCATCAGACACATCATCTTCAATAGTCATGGTCTGACTATCCTGACTGGTCATGGTCTGACTATCCTGACTGGTCATGGTCTGACTATCCTGACTGGTCATGGTCTGACTATCCTGACTGGTCATGGTCTGTCTATCCTGACAGGTCATGGTCTGTCTATCCTGACTGGTCATGGGTCTGACTATCCTGACTGGTCATGGGTCTGACTATCCTGACTAGTCATGGGTCTGACTATCCTGACTAGTCATGGTCTGACTATCCTGACTAGTCATGGTCTGACTATCCTGACTAGTCATGGGTCTGACTATCCTGACTGGTCATGGGTCTGACTATCCCGACTAGTCATGGGTCTGACTATCCTGACTAGTCATGGGTCTGACTATCCTGACTGGTCATGGGTCTGACTATCCTGACTAGTCATGGTCTGACTATCCTGACTGGTCATGGTCTGACTATCCTAAATAGTCATGGTCTGACTAACACCACACACATCCTGAATAACCATGGTAACCAAAACTACACACATCATCTTCACTAGTCATGGTCTCACTATCCTGAGTAGTCATGGTCTGACTATCCTGACTAGTCATGGTCTGACTATCCTCAATAGATCTAGTTGCAAAGCGAGAGGACTGCAGGCGGAAATCTAAACAAATCTTAAATAAATGTTAGCGAACCGCCCAGAGAACGTGGACAAACGAGTCACAAGACGAAACACAACGCGTTTCGACCTCTTAGGTCTTCATCAGGTGAGACATTAACGAATAAAACAATGAAAATTCACTTAGCTTTGATCGCTTCAGATCACTTCGCAGGGTTCAGCGCAAGGAAGAAGGCCCTTCTTCCTTGCGCTGAACCCTGCGAAGTGATCTGAAGCGATCAAAGCTAAGTGAATTTTCATTGTTTTATTCGTTAATGTCTCACCTGATGAAGACCTAAGAGGTCGAAACGCGTTGTGTTTCCTCTTGTGACTCGTTTGTCCACGTTCTCTGGGCGGTTCGCTAACATTTATTTAAGATTTATCCTCAATAGTCAAGGTCTGACTAACACCACACATCCTGAATAACCATGGTGACCAACACCATTCATGTCATACTCATCACCCATAGTATGACCACTGCCACAAACTTCCTACAATACTTGAGCTACTGTGTGTGTAACTACCAGTACACATAACGATCCTGATGTTGTTTTGGGTGTGACCACAAAGATATGACACTGGTGCTACTTTGCGTTTAACTGCAGCAGTACAGTACTGGTGCCATTTTGTGTGTGACTTCAAAACTACTAGCACTGCACTGGTGCTACTTGGTCTGAGACAACTGTACAGTGCTGGTGCTGATTTGATTTTGGACTTCAGAAGTTCTACACTGTTCAGACTTTCTGTGTGACCACAACAGTACACAATTAGAGTTACTCTGAGTGAGACTACAAAAAGTACAAATTCTGGTATTACTTTCTGTGTGAATACAAAAGCACAATACTGGTGATATTTTCCATGTGTTGACTACAAAAATGACAAGACAGGGGAAAATGGAAAAATCCTCCAAATCCAACAAGTAAAAGATATGCTCAACTGAAAATCTCAAAGGATGTTCTCTTTGATAGCAGATAATCTTTTACACACAGAGACGCAGAGAGAGAATGGGGGCAAGCAGGGTCAGGTGCCAAACGCTGCCATAAAGAGCCCAAATCAGGAACTCAAAGTCTGTGACCGCTACATCTAGATGAGCACCCAACAGTGATAGAGATTTCTGGCAATGTACTTCAAATAATGAAGGCTTACGCTGCATTCCACTGAATCACTAAAGCTCCTACACGCAGTGCCTCATGAGTACATCTGTGACTTTGTAGCAAAAGGAAAAGTAGAAGCAGGTCACAATCTTCTATCAAAATCGTGCAGCTATTTCAGGGCCTGAACAATCTTCATAATCAAAGTAGGCCTATTAAGTATTATGCAAACCTGTGTTTTTATTGTTCCTCTAGTCCACTGCGAACTGTGCAGTGCTTGGTAGTCCCACACTGCAAAAAAACAACAACAACAAAAACTTCCAGCCCGGTGAAGCGTTAAAATCTGCCGTGACAGAAAATCTTCAGCGCCTTCTGTTTTGTTATGGAAGAAAAGTAAAACCTACTGTACTGCTGCTGCTTTGTATGTGACTACAAGCCACTGGTGGTTACTTTGTATTTACACAAAAGTACAGTACTGGTGCGACTATGAGAGACAACAATGTAAATGTACTTTGTGTCACTGCAAAGGTACAAAGCTGGAGTTACTCGGCAACTTTGTAGGATTTTATAAAAAACAAGCACAGTAGTGGTGTTTCACAAACAAAGCACCTACACAAGAGTGTGTGATGGACTGTCCACTCAATATCATGTAGCATTAGCAGAACAGAAGGGGAGGGGATGGGCAGAGGAAC
>CM065743.1:16682268-16687268 GCA_033310375.1 Conus canariensis
ATGTGTGTGTGGTCGTCTGTATGAGTCTGCCGCATTCTCTACTCCAGTTCAGGTGCTGCAATTTCATCAGAAATGAGTGACTGTTGTGTCGTCATCAAGTGACTCACAACATTGTTGCCATTCAGTTTCTTTTTGCTTCTTAGGCTACTGTTTAGAAACTGCTCTGTGTTTTGATTCATGTCTGTTTTGGATCAGGGCAAGGTTTCTTCTTTCTGTCTGTCAAAATTCTCACCACCTCGCATTTCTTTTTCCAAACTGTCTCTGCACGCCTGTTCCATCGAAGGGGGTGAACGATTTGTTTAGTTTTAGATGTGTGTGTGTGTGTGTGTGTGTGTGTGTGTGTGTGTGTGTGTGGTGGTGGTGTGTGTGTGCGTGCGTGCGTGCGTGCGTTGCGTGTGCGTGTGCGTGCGTGTGCGTGCGCGCGCATGTGTGTGTGCGTGCGTGCTTGTGTGTGTGTGTGTGTGTGCGTGCGTGCGTGCGTGCGTGCGTGTGTGTGTGTGTGTGTGTGTGTGGTGCGTGCGTGCGTGCGTGGTGTGTGTGTGTGTGTGTGCGCGCGGCGCGCGCGTGTGTGTGTGTGTATGTTGCATCTTCTACTCCTCGACTTTTCTGTGGTATTTCCTTTAGTACTGTCGTATTGGAAAGGTTCCTTATGTTTCATCTGTTGTTTTCCTTTTCATGGCTTCTGTGCACTGAATACGGTGGGGGGGGGGGGGGGGGGGGGGGGGGGGGGGGGGGGGGGAAATGACCACTTCCCTGATGGCGAAGTGCTTCCGCACTCATGCCTGCTTTAAATTCTGGTCATTGAGTGCAAAAGTCAATGGCACTGTCAGTGTCACTCTGCCGTCCTGTAGGTGGTGGAGATGAGGTCAGTGCGCTCAGAAGTACTTCATCCGTCATTTCTTGCAGCGCAATTCCTTGAGGGCTGGTACCATACTGATCCCACAATTCTGACCAGGGCCAGATCCGGGGGGGGGGGGGGGGGGGGGGGCGGCTTTGGTACTACAGCACCCCCCCCACCCCCACCCCCGGCTAAAAAAAAAAAACAACAACAAAAAAACCCTCGGCTCAAAAAAGAAAGTAAGAAAGAAAGCACCCCCAGTCCCTCAGATCCAGTCCCATTCCCTCAGATCCAGTCCAGTCCCTCAGATCCAGTCCCAGTCCCTCAGAGGAGCCACGAAACAGCTTTTAAAATGTCAAAACCAAGTTTCGGCCGGGGGGGCTTTGCCCCTGGTCCCCCCACCGGGGCTTTGCCCCTAGACCCCACCGGGGCCTAGGCGGCCCCTGGACCCTGGCCTAAAACGTTTACCAGCACCCCACCTTAAAAAACTCTGTGATCCAGCCCTGCTGACCATGCATTAAGATCTCCGCATAGTGTTACAGAGTCCCCAGATTCATCTTCTATTCACCCCC
Organism: Conus canariensis; assembly: GCA_033310375.1. Taxonomy (NCBI): domain Eukaryota; kingdom Metazoa; phylum Mollusca; class Gastropoda; order Neogastropoda; family Conidae; genus Conus; species Conus canariensis. Next base: position 16,683,679 of record CM065743.1, read on the forward strand.
CCCCCCCCCCCCCCCCCAAAAAAAAAAAAAAAATGTCCAAGCCATTTTTGACGTGAGGGATGGTAGGCGTACATATGCACTGACGAGCATAAGGATGTCCTTATTACCATCTGGTCTTTCCAGTCGCACACCCATTAGTTCACGCGTCCTGCTAAACCCAACCTATCCTGGACAATTTTGTTTTCCAAGTCGTTTCTGATTATCATAGCTAGTCCTCGTCCTTCATGGTTTGGTTTTTTGTTTGTTTGTTTGTTTGTTTGTTTGTTTGGTTATTGTTTTTTTTTGTGTTGAGATTATGAAGTCATCTAAATATACTGGTCCGTGGGTTGTACTTCTAGTTACATGTGGACACAAAACTTCAAAGTCATACGCTAGTGTTTTTTTTCCAATTGTTAATATCCTCTTTCTAGCGCTGCAGCAGTTTCAAGTACAAATCCTGAAGTATTTCTTGGAGGGGCCTCCAGCTTTTGTTTTAAATGTTTCTACCTACCTGTCTTCTTCTCCCACCTCTTTTGCTACGCCGACCGTTCTTTTTAGGGGATCCAATTTTACTGCCCAAAATTTGCACCCGACGATCCCGCTGACGATCCCGCTGACGATCCCGCTGCCCAGGGTGCAAGTGAGTCAATTTTTTTTCTTTCTTTTTTTTAAAAATAATTCTTAGTGCTGAGGAATCGTACATTGTTGTCCTGACAGAGCTCCTTGTCAAGGAAGGGCAATGGATGACCATACATGTCTGGAATGCTCATATGTATGAAGTCTGCCAGCCTAATGTCGTCCTGAGGCCATACACCTTCAGGACTCCAGACCCCCCCCCCCCCCCCCCCAAAAAAAAAAAAAAAAAAAAAGCCATTCTGAACAGATTGAAACGGTTTTCTTGTTTGTTTGTTTTCATGATCAAAACTAGTTTGAAGAAACTTTAGGGAGAGCTTGACCACATAAGGTCTTTGAGGAAGACACCCCACCCCCCTCCCCCTCCCCTTTCCCCATCTCCAGCAGAAACATCAGTCAGTTTCAGATGCATCATAGAACATGGGGTGACAGTGTTCTCCAGAAACTTCAAATTCCACGTGCCATATGACCTAATGATGCATGATCGGGTGTCCTTGAGGACCTGGCGGCTGAGATGGCCCCTGCCTTGACATTCCTCACCAGGCTTCCATGTCACCAGCAGCAGTACCATTAGGCTGGGCAGCCGCACATGTCACGCCAATCTACGAAAAGGCCAAACAGTATGGCCTTGGCAACTGCAAGCCGTATCCCTCATCAGTGTCATGTGCAAACTCTTTGAGCGTAATATTGTGAGTGCAGTGACGCAGCACTTTTAGAAACAAAACATTCTCAAGGCAAACCTGAACTGTTTCAGAAAGGAAGCATCTTGCGAATCCCCAAAGAACTTACATCCAGCCTGGACAGCGGCAAACAGACGGACGTTCTGATCATGGATTTTTCCAAGGCATGTGATAAAGTGAACCACAGTTTGCTGCTATATAAGCTCCATCGCTACGGTGTCAAGGGTACTACTACACATACATGGATCTCCTACTTTCTCAGAGCTCAAAGTCAGGCAGCTGTGATGGATGGCTTTTCCTCCTCGTTTGTCAGCATGAGATCAGGGGCAATTCAGATATTGACAGTTGTCCATCTTTATTCCTGACATATATCAATGACCTGCTGGACAGCCTGATCCTGACAGCAAGATTGTTTGCAGATGACACGGCTTCGTACGGGATGATCTCCAGGTACAGTGATCAAGACCAGCAACAAGAGTTCTGCCTCTTATCTGACTGGGAGGAGAATTGGGACATGGACCATCGTCCTGAGAGGTGTCAAACTCTGATAATCACCAGAAGAAGGAAAATACTCTAGCACTGCCAATCGCTGCACGATCAATACTGTCTTGAGAGACAAATACCTCAGCATTCTCATCCACCCAGAGATCAGCTGGGACTACCACGTTAGTGCTATCTGTGCCAAGACCCTAGGGGTTCCCAGACTGAACCTGAAGATCAGCAGCACCAGCATCAAAAAGAAACCCTACAAAACCTTCAATCTGGGATCTAGGATCCCGCAGAACACTGACAAGTTGGAGGCAGTGCAGAGACAGGCAGCGCGTTTTGTCCTCAACCATCTACAGGAATACATCAAATGTCCACTGCACGCATGGAGACTGCAGGCAGAGGGCAAAAAGCCAGGTAGTCCATGTTGCATGGGATCGGCAAAGCCTTATCCACTGCAGGACTGCAAGCAAAATTTGTTCCCCTCCTCTGTCAGCAGCGTCGAGGACATGACCAACAGCTAAGTCTCATTCAGTCAAAACCAAACTACAGAGACTCCTCATTCCTTCAGAGAGCAATCAGGGAATGGAACGGCCTGCCAACAGAAGCTGTGAAGGCCACTACTCGTCACACGCCAAACGTGTCAAGGGTACAAACCTGAACAATATCACGATCAACATTCTCACCTCTTAGCCGTACCCCGCTTACCTCTTGTTCTTGAATCCATTGCCATTGCTGTGAGAAAAACGTGACGGCGAAGAACTGGGCTTGACACATTTTCACGTGTTTCAGAATAAAAGCAAACCTTTTGTTGTTCAGCGAGGAGCCGGAATGATCAGCGTATTGACCGTATGGCCCTCAACAGAAGAAAGTGTTTCAGCTCTACACTCCTTACACCGACTGTACAGAGGCTACACTCCTTACACTGACTGTAATGAGGCTAGGCCACATCCAGGTCATGACTGAATCATCAGCGTATTGACCGTGTGGCCCTCAACAGAAGAAAGTGTTTCAGCTACACTCCTTGCACTGACTGTACAGAGGCTACACTCCTTACTCTGACTGTAAAGAGGCTACACTCCTTACACTGACTGTACAGAGGCTACACTCCTTACTCTGACTGTACAGAGGCTACACTCTTTACTCTGACTGTACAGAGGCTACACTCCTTATACTGACTGTAAAGAGGCAAGGCCACATCCAGGTCATGACTCCTAGATGTCCCTCTGCTGTCAGATTTTTTTCCCCCCTGACTCTGCAACTTCTGGATGGGTGGGCATCTCAAGGTGTTGACTTTTCAAACGAACGCTTTACCAACGTCTCTATGGGACCCCTGTTGTAAGCTGGGAAACTTAAGCCTGTTGAAGTTCACTTCTGTTCCCCCTCGACCAGATCCAGCTGAAACGCTTTTCAGCAGTCTCTGCCATTACTTTTAGTGTTCTGGTCCTCTCCCTATCCAAGGTGTTGGCCGTTCACCGGTCTGCCAACGCCTTGGTTACGATCCCTCATTATCATTATCCTCCCCAAAGGCAACATGTTGGCCCAGAGTACATCATACCATACGCAGTCTAACGCCTTTTCGAAGTGGATGAAGACATGGAAGATGTATTGCTGGTGCTGACTGTATTTTTCACGCAGAACTAGGAGGTTTCAAATTTGTTCTGTTGTACTTCTTCCGCGTCTGAGGCCAGCTCGTTCTTCCGTGAATAGTCTCCTACTTGAGGTCTCAGTCTGTTTAGAATAACTCTTAGCATCACTTTACTTGTGTGACTTATCAGGCTTATCGTACTATAATTCTGGTATAGTATAGTT
>CM065743.1:16692268-16729768 GCA_033310375.1 Conus canariensis
AAAGGTGGATGAACGGGGAGAGGATGGACCAATGTCCTACAGACTTGATAAAGTGGAGAACGGGAGAGGATGGACCAATGTCCTACAGACTTGATAAAGTGGAGAACGGGAGAGGATGGACCGATGTCCTACAGACTTAGGAGAGGATGGACCAATGTCCTACAGACTTGATAAAGTGGAGAACGGGAGAGGATGGACCAATGTCCTACAGACTTGATAAAGTGCGAGAAACGGAGAGAGGATGGACCAATGTCCTACAGACTTGATAAAGTGGAGAACGGGAGAGGATGGACCAATGTCCTACAGACTTGATAAAGTGGAGAACGGGGAGAGGATGGACCAGTGTCCTACAGACTTAGGAGAGGATGGAGCAGTGTCCTACAGACTTGATAAAGAGGAGAACGGGAGAGGATGGACCAGTGTCCTACAGACTTGGGAGAGAGGATGGACCATGTCCTACAGACTTGATAAAGTGGAGAACGGGAGAGGATGGACCAATGTCCTGCAGACTTGATAAAGTGGAGAACGGGAGAGGATGGACCAATGTCCTACAGACTTTAGGAGGGATGGACCAGTGTCCTACAGACTTGATAAAGAGGAGAACGGGAGAGGATGGACCAATGTCCTACAGACTTGATAAAGAGGAGAACGGGAGAGGATGGACCAATGTCCTACAGACTTGATAAATGGAGACCAGGATAGGATGGACCAATGTCCTACAGACTTGATAAAGTGGAGAACGGGAGAGGACGGACCAATGTCCTACAGACTTGATAAAGTGGAGAACAGGAGAGGATGGACCAATATCCTACAGACTTGATAAAGTGGAGAACGGGAGAGGATGGACCAATGTCCTACAGACTTGATGAAGTGGAGAACGGGAGAGGATGGACCAATGTCCTACAGACTTGATAAAGTGGAGAACGGGAGAGGATGGACCAATGTCCTACAGACTTGATAAAGTGGAGACCAGGAGAGGATGGACCAATGTCCTACAGACTTGATAAAGTGGAGAACGGGAGAGGACGGACCAATGTCCTACAGACTTGATAAAGTGGAGAACGGGAGAGGATGGACCAATGTCCTACAGACTTGATAAAGTGGAGAACGGGAGAGGAATGACCAATATCCTACAGACTTGGGAAAGGATGGACCAATGTCCTACAGACTTGGGAGAGGATGGACCAATGTCCTACAGACTTAGGAGAGGATGGACCAATGTCCTACAGACTTGGGAGAGGGTGGACCAATATCCTACAGACTTGATAAAGTGGAGAACGGGAGAGGATGGACCAATGTCCTACAGACTTAGGAGAGGATGGACCAATGTCCTACAGACTTGGTAAAGTGGAGAACGGGAGAGGACGGACCAATGTCCTACAGACTTGGTAAAGTGGAGAACGGGAGAGGATGGACCAATGTCCTACAGACTTGATAAAGTTATTTACAGAGGGAGGTGACAGCAGGCGGAAATTAACCAAATCTTAGAAGTGAAAATCGCCAATCTTGCGCGAAATCCAAGTACATCAATGATTGCTCGTTCTCCGTTTTCATTGTCCTGAATGTTGGTTATCTTCCTTGAAGAAGACCTAAGAGGTCGAAACGAATCTAGTTTTGTCTTGTGATTTGTTTGTCCCTGTTATCTGGTGACTTTCCTTGCATTCCCTTTTAAAATTAGTCTTGAAAAAGATCGTTGTTGTTGTTGTCGTCGTACCCTGGCTTAAAGACTCCAGGGATCATCCGAACAGCCAAAGTACTTGAACACTATGGTACAAATGTATCAGCTGGGGATGAGAACATTACGTGTGTGATCGTTTTAGATTACCCCGCCACGTGGGCAGCCACACTCCGACTTCGGGGGATTTTGGAGACTGATAATGTTATGCTAGGAGCTTGTCACAGCTGAAGACAGCCCCCGCATAACTATGCAGAGCATAACAACATTTTGATGTAGCCTTGGTGTTCTAGCCTATGTCAATTGGCTTGATAAAGGTCGAATTCTTCATGTAACCGGGAGGATGAGCCCACTGACCGGTACATCAGTACCATACCCATGGCGGACATCTCCAATGGTGAAGGAAACCATCTCTCAAATGACTATGACCAGTATTGCGGCAGGTGTGGTCCTGTAGGGGAATGACTCGGAGTGTTTTCTCTGTTAGAATTACAGAGTACATAGTTTGTTAATCATAATTGACCTCATCTCTCTCTCTCTCTCTCTCTCTCTCTCTCTCTCTCTCTCTCTCTCTCTCTCTCTTGATTGCGGAAGGAGCAACTTCCCAGTACCAGTCATCGAAATTAATTTTTATTTTTCTCAGGACTATAAAAAATATTCAAGAATGGCTCGTTATATTCACCCTAAGCTTGTACACTGAAAAGCGCTTGTGTTCCTAGTGACGGACTGAACGTGAAACTTTAAATTAAAACATGAAATGATGCATGAATAACAAACAAATTGACTGACACCAGTCAAGTGCAATTCCACACACACAAAACTTTACTGTGTGCGCAAGTTTAAGATATACAGATCAACAGAACTTCCATTGAATTAGTCTGTCTTTCTTTGGGCTGGCTTCTTCTCACCTCCTCTCATTGTAAAGGGAGGGAACCTCTTGATGAATTGAGTTGGAGTCCGGTGGGTAGAAGATAAAACAACTGTGATGTGGAGAGGTATGCAGGTTTCTCTCCAGCTGCTGGTAACTTGTCCACCCTTCCAGGCTCACTGGTCAGTCTGATGTCCGCTTGGCCATTTGGTGGCTTGGATAATTGATCTCGTGCTTGGCCGGTAACAGGGTCCCAGGGTCTGTTGACAGTACAGAACGTGGTTTTGTAGATAAGTATATGGCAGTCCGACTTGACGAAGCATCACTGACTTTTAGGAAAAGTAGGAGTTCTCGGTCGGCAAAAAGAAGATTAACATAGATGTGTCTGCCTTAATTTTCAGTCTCCACCTTTTAGGTCTTCTCTCGGGTTTTGAGTGGATTTTGATAAGTGATATGAGACAGTAAGAAACTGCCGCACAATTGAAGGGAAACAACTCTCTACTGTAGTCAAATAATCAGGTGAAGTAACTGGTAGGAATACAGTTAGTCCAAGTACACACGTTGATTATAGTCACCTAATACAAAGCATTCAGACGTCAACAATATTCATAAATCACCTCAATAAATTTTACCAAATATGAATATTAAGTTATCCTGACGGAATATGGCATTCAGTGATCATCTTATCAGATAGTACTGAGTACTGGCAAAAAGTTACACCATTAAATTGTATTTCATGAACACCACCAAGCAAAAAGTTATACTGTTACAATAAAAAAAAAAAACTCATCAGCAGTCGTGCCGCAATGGTTAGTGTCGCAGAGTCCCAGCTGGGAGGTCGTGGGTTCTATTCCCATCAGAGCCATGTTGGACTTTTCTGTCCCGACCGGCTCTTACCCAGAATTGAGTTTGATACAGGCTCAGCTGGGAAAACTTGGACTACACAGTCGAGTTTCATCTACTCAATGGATGCGTCTCTGAGAGTGTTGCTCAAATTTTCCGACCAACACTGCAGGTGTCTGTATCTCTTGGGCCTGGTTGACGCTAGGGTATGTCATGAAAGTAAGTGTAGAATACAGCTCTGCCATGCAGTCTCAGACCGGAGTGGAAATCCGTAGCATCATCTTCATCATCCTCATTCTCATCGACCAGCATAAAAATAATGTCTCAAATTCTGTGGCCCTTCATGCCCTGCTCTCATGGTGACCTCAGTTTCGACGTTCTCTCCACGTCTGTGGCCATGATTTGGTTCCGTTGGAGTCATTGGTATCGGCAAGTCCATGGTGACTGTCATTGGATGGATGTAGTGGCGCCCTCTGGAGGAGGGAGAGTTCACTCATGCTGGCTTTGCAACTAAGCAATTATTGTCGTCGATGAGGGATTTAGTGAGTGGTGTCCTGCATATGTTGGATCAGAAAAGGTGCTAGTGAACATCACCGAAGTGACTCAGCATCAGTGCAGTGTCTCCTCCTGTGGGCTGCTTCTTGACAACTTGACATTGACTGCTCCCTGTGGATTGCCGGCTGTGGTGGGCCGAGCCAGGCTGTGTCTGTGGACAGGGTGTCAGAGTGAGCAGCATTGGTGCACTGCCACACACTGAGATGGCAGAGACTATGGGACAGAAAACAAACCAACTCATTCATCATCTTCGTAAGTTCTACCAAGTATTGGCGTATAGTTATACTGTTGAAAAATATATGGCATAAATGCAGGCAGTGCATGGCCTCATGACTTAGAAGCTTAACTTCAACTTAATTATTTTCTTCTTGGGTGATCAGTGGAACTTGACACAGGATCTGAAGGTGGGAGAGATGATGTTCCCCCTCTCTGGCACTCATCAGTGCTGAGTTTGACAACTGACAATGATTGTGATCAGTCTAACAGCTTACTGTGGAGCGGGAAACAGGGAGGCTTGTTCTCTTTTTGTTTGCTAACCTACCCATCAGTCAGAGGAGTAGCCAATTAAATCATTATTGAAAAAAGGGGATGTAGTTAGTCAAGTGGGCGGGGGAGGGGTGGGGGTGGGGAGGATTGGTAATCTAAAGAGAGACAGTTACTTCCCGACATGGACAGGGTGAGATTATGTAGTTGGGATTGGAGATGGCAGTCTATAAGATCCTGGTCTTCGTCAAGCTTTGTGCTAATAAACAAAGTGAAGATGTCCACACCTGCAACACACGTGCTGACACGGACATCTGGCCTGTCCAAGGAATCTATCTAATGCACAGATAGAACGGGCACATAATTTGATGATAATAATAATAATGATGATAATAATAATAATAATGATAATACAGTGAAACCCGGCTATATTGAAGTAGGCTATATTGACATCCCGGCTATATTGAAGAATTTTTCAGGTCCCGGCCGAAGCTCTACTTTTTCTTTGTTAAAAAATGTTGGCTACATTGAAGTCGGCTATATTGAAATCCCGGCTATATTGAAACAAAAATTCAGCCCAGGGGCGTTTTTACCCGGCTATATTAAATGTTTGCTCAAAAGATTTTTTTAACTTTTTATTTTTAAGAACAATGACTGCGCGGGCGCCGAATGATATGACACGCCTCTGTCAGCGCAATCAGTTGAGGAAGGGGAGAGGCCAGATCAGCATCAACTTTCGAGTCAGGAGGTCTCTGATAACAATTACGGTCTAACAATGCCGCGGGCCTCTGACAGCCACGCCATGTAGTCTTGTGGTGCGTAGATCTCCCCGACTTAATTTCTCTTGTTCATGCGAGTAGTTTCCCTTTGTACACTAGCAAAAATGGCTGCAAAACAAAAAAGGGTGAGTCTGACAATTAAAAGAAAAATCGAGCTTATTCAGAAGCTGGAAACTGGCTGCAAAAAAAGAAAGGAAGTAGCTGAGGAATATGGAATTTCGGCAGGTTGTGTGACCAAGATTATGAAAGAAAAAGAAACATTGAAAAGTCTTTACTACAGCGGAGAAATAGATCCAAAAATCCAGAGACCACATAGAGTAGCTCGACAGGAAGAAATAGAGCATGCACTTCTTCAGTGGTTCAAAGGTGCCAGGAGTAATGCCATTCCTATAAGTGGGCCAGTGCTCAAGACGAAAGCTGAAGAGTTTGCAAGAAAACTCGGCTTAAATGACTGGGAGTGCACGAACGGTTGGCTTAGCCGATTCAACAAGCGACACAACATCAACTGCCGAAAAGTGTGTGGCGAACGTGAAAGCGTAGATGAAGTGTCCACAGATGCATGGGTTAGCGAAGTGCTGACCCCAACTCTTCAAAAGTATAAGGAGAAGGACATCTTCAACATGGATGAATGCGCTCTATTCTTCCGTATGCTGCCTGATAGAACCTTTGAGTTCAAATCTAAGGAGTGCCATGGAGGAAAGCAGTCTAAGGAAAGAGTAACTGTGAGTCTTTGCTGTAACATGGACGGGTCAGAGAAACAGTCGCTTTTGGTCATCGGGAAGTTTGTCAAACCCCGGTGCTTCAAAGGCATTGAGTTGCCACTTCGCTATACATCGAACAAGAAAGCCTGGATGACATCCGACCTATTCGAGAAGTGGTTGCGCGATTTTGACCGGTCCATGGACAGTGCAAACCGAAAGGTCTTACTTGTGATCGACAATTGCACTGCTCATGTCAAAGTTCAAGGCCTCCTGGCAACAGAAGTGCTTTTCCTCCCACCAAATGCCACATCCAAACTCCAACCTTTGGACTGTGGTGTGATCAAGAATTTGAAATTCTTCTACAGGTGAGTACGTGTGTGTGTGTGTATGTGTGTGTGTGTGTGTGTGTGTGTGTGTGTGTGTGTGTGTGTGGTGTGTGTGTATGCTCTCTCTCTCTCTTTCCCTCTCTCACATACACACACATACTCTCTCACACACTCTCTCTCTCACAACACACACACACACACACACCACACACACACCCACACACACACACACACACACTCACAATCACTCACACACTAGCACACAATTAAGGTTTGAAATTTGTATTTTTTCAGAACACGGATGCTCTCCAGGCTCATTCTTCACGTTGATTCAGGCCTGCCCTTGGATGAGTTCAGCGTCACCCTCCTCGATGCCGTCAGGAACCTGAAGCACGCATGGGACAATGTCAAACCATCCACAGTCAGAAACTGTTTCCGGAAAGCAGGATTTAATCGAAGTGACCTGGATGAAGGAGAAGCCTGCACAGAGATGCCATGCGACGTGGGAGCTGACATTGAGACTGCTGACATGGAGCCGCTCCTGTCACGACTCTACAAGGAGCTGGATGTGTCCCTGGAAGAGTTTTGTGACGTTGACATTGATGTTGCTACATGCGCGGTTCCTTCAACAGAAGACATCTTGTCCTCACTTAGCTCTACCAGAGGTGACACCGATGAGACCATCAACGACAAAAACGACTCTGATGGGGATGACTGTGGGGAGCAACCTCCGTCTATCTCAAAGCTGGAGGCTTTGTCTGCTCTTTCAACTATTGAGCTGTATCTGTTGCAAACGGGAGCAAATGAAGAGATCAGAAGAGGACTTCAGAAATTCAGCGGTCAATTGGAACATTTGCTTCTAACAACTTCCACAATACAAAGCAGAATCACAGATTTCTTTTCGTCACCATCAAAGCCTGAACAGGCAAGTCATTCATTCACTTGGAGCCATTCCACTTCTCCCCCGTCAACCAGCAAGGACACGCCTCGTCCATCAACCAGTAAGGACACGCCTCGTCCGTCAACCAGCAAGGACACGCCTCGTCCGTCAACCAGTAAGGACACGCCTCGTCCGTCAACCAGCAAGGACACGCCTCGTCCGTCAACCAGTAAGGACACGCCTCGTCCATCAACCAGCAAGGACACGCCTCGTCCGTCAACCAGCAAGGACACGCCTCGTCCATCAACCAGTAAGGACACGCCTCGTCCATCAACCAGCAAGGACACGCCTCGTCCATCAACCAGCAAGGACACGCCTCGTCCATCAACCAGTAAGGGTTACACCAGGCATACAACAGATGACTCTTTCGCGTTTTTTGACAATCTTGCAACACTGATCAAAGATCCATCATCCTACGAGGAACTTACAGATGACTCTTTCGCGTTTTTTGCCAATCTTGCAACACTGATCAAAGATGCATCATCCTACGAGGAACTTGAGAACATTGTTGCTGCAGAAACGCATTCCTTGTTCGCACAAACGCCCATCACATACAAACCATACCTGCCAGAAAAACCAAACGTGGACTATGTGTCCCTCGAGCTGTATCCTGATGATGCTCCGCAGCGTCTTCCAGTGCAGGTGCGTGGTGACGGAAATTGTCTGCCGCGGTGCGGGTCTCTCCTAGCATATGGAGATGAAGATCATCACACTGAGATGCGGGTCCGTATCATTTTTGAGATGGTTCAAAATTCAGACCTGTATCTTTCTGATGATTTCCTTGCATCAGGGACGGATCTTCAGATTTTGGTGAAGACTTACATCTCATACTCAGGCCAGGCATTTTCCATCAACGTGGCGGAAGAAGACATGAAAAACCTTTTTCAGAATGAGGTGATGAACTGCCGATGCCCAGGAGCCTACATGAGTATGTGGGGAATCCATGGTTTGAGTAGTGTACTGGGTGTGCCTGTCCAGTCTTTGTACCCACAGTATGGAGGTTTCAATGTTAGAAAGGACCTCCATAGAGTTGTGCAGCCTCGCATCTGTCGACAAAGTGAGATCAACACTTCCCAGGAAAGCTTGCCGACTATCATGTGGACGTCCTGTCTGGGGAAAGACAAACCTGCGTCAACCTGGGTTCCCAACCACTTTGTGGTTTGTGTACCATACTTTTGAACCGCGTGTCTGTCAGTGCTGATCCGAAACTTTCGGAAAGGGTTATCAACATAGCTTAATGGCATGATGGCCTTCTTGTGTGTGTGTGTGTGTGGAGGGGGGGGGGGTATTTTTTCCGTATTCGACATTGAACTTTTGAACAGCAGTTATGTTATTTTTTCTTGAAATGTTTAATGTGTCTCTTAGTTCGGCTCTAATGGTTATTGCGCGCTTCGCTATTATAGCTTATTCTGAACCATTTTGCACTTACCTCTCTCTCTCTCTCTCTCTCTCTCTCTCTCTCTCTCTCTCTCTCTCTCTCTTCTCTCTCATCCTCTCTTAAACATTGTCCCTTATGTAACGATATGGAGTCGTATGAAAGTTTTTTCTTTCTTTCTTTTTTTTGTTTTTGTTGTTGTATATTTACATGTTTTGTGCTAAGCTTATAAAACATATGAGAGTCTAAACCTTTGTGGCAAACATTGTTCTTCTGTTAGCATCGCAGCACTTTGCCATCCTTCAGTCAATAACAGACTGGATTATTTCATATGTCTTCTTTTTCATTAAAGTTTTCATCAAATGCTTAATTTGGCGTCGGTCTGATAGTGTGAATGGCTCTGTGTGTTTGTGTGTGTAAGGGAGGGGGGGGGGGGGGGGGGTGCGTGTGTGTGAGTGTGTGTCCGTGTGTGTGTGTGTGTGTGTGTGTGTGTGTGTGTGTGTGTGTGTGTGTGTGGTGTGTGTGTGCAGAAAAAAGCAAGGAGGCTCGAAGAACAACAGCCAACAGGTGAAAGATTAATGGGAATATATCTCACATCAAACGCAATTTGTGGACACGGAAATAAGAACCTATAGTGAAAAAAAAGTTCGGTTATATTGAATTTCTGAAGGAACAAGGAGGGAAATTCAATATAACCGAGAATTGGCTATATTGAAGTTCCGGCTATATTGAAGGTCTTCCCAGGTCCCGTGCCACTTCAATATAGCCGGGTTTCACTGTATATCAATTATAATAACAACACAACATTTATATAGCGCCTTGCCAAAGGTTCTAGGCACTGACAATCCATACTCTCGTGTACACAACGGGCTGCCTACCTGGGTAGTGCCGTCTGAAGATCTGCCTGCTGGCACTTCAGTCGTTTCCTGTGTCATCCAGTTAATATCATTCACTCAGTTTCCTTACTGCCTTCATTTTTTTTCAGTTTCTCACGCAGGGTGCATGTTATGTATAAATGTGTCATCCATACCAACGGCCAAATGGGTCTTCTCTTCTGAAAGTTGGTGTTGGGATTTTACGTGGGTGCAAGATGGTATGCATGTGTTCACACATGGAACCTTGGTTTATAGTCTCATTTGAAGGACAATTTTGGAAATGGAGTCAGAACAAACGTTAAGTCCGACGGAAAAATCAGCCTGTACTGAAACAACCTGGTGGAGATTCGAACCCGCAGTGCCAGGATAACCAAGATTACGAGTCCGGTGCTCTGCCATCTGAGCCATTCCAGCCCCACAGCAATCATACCTGGGAAGCCAGACTGATAGGGGAAGAGAGATGGGGGGAGGGAGGGGGGATGGCAGCTTTCTTTGTAGTGGTGAGGGCAGCGCAGGAGGTACTTTGGTGGTTTTCACGTGAAGCACGACACTATCAACTAACACGTGAAGCACGACACTACCAACTAACACGTGAAGCACGACACTGTCAACTAACACGTGAAGCACGACACTGTCAACTAACACGTGAAGCACGACACTACCAACTACCACGTGAAGCACGACACTATCAACTAACACGTGAAGCACGACACTATCAACTAACACGTGTAGCACGACACTCTCAACTAACACGTAAAGCACTACACTCTCAACTAACACGTGTAGCACGACACTATCAACTAACACGTGTAGCACGACACTGTCAACTAACACGTGAAGCACAACACTATCAACCAACACGTGAAGCACGACACTCTCAACTAACACGTGAAGCACGACACTCTCAACTAACACGTGAAGCACTACACTGTCAACTAACACGTGAAGCACGACACTATCAACTAACACGTGAAGCACGACACTCTCAACTAACACGCGTAGCACGACACTCTCAACCAACACGTGAAGCACGACACTACCAACTAACACGTGAAGCACGACACTATCAACACTACACACTAACACGTGAAGCACGACACTTTCAACTAACACGTGAAGCACGACACTCTCAACGAAGGAGTGAGGAAAGGCGTGGAGCGAGCAGAACTCCAGTGATGTCGAAAGTCTCTGTAACATCTATGTCACCAAGGCATCTTTTCGTAGCGTCGCCTTGCAACGAAAGTCAACCAGACAGAGAGGGAAAGGAAGCAAGAGGGGAAGGGGAATGACGGAGGTGAAGGTAGGCATTGAAGAATGACGTGTTTGAGAGAGAGAGAGAGAGAGAGAGAGAGAGAGAGAGAGAGAGAGAGTGGATGGTGATGGCTTTCAATTGTCATGTCACAGATACCCATGTTACAGCCAACAAAACCAGTAAGACCCTTGGTTGTTTTTTTCTTCTCAAATTGTAACAGATTTGAAAGTAACTTACGTCATCAAAATGAAGACTGAGCCTATAGCAGCAGCGTCATGCATACCTCCAGCTAGATGATATATCATCACTGCCTAACACCCAGTGAGTGGAAATCATGCTCATTCAGCTGCTCTGGGTCTGACTTAAAGACTGGGCACTCTTAGTAGAAAGAACGAGGACTGGTTGCCATAAACATTACGCACAAGCCAGTCACAACACCAGTAATATGATTGGAGACACGGACATTTCGCTGTTTGTACTTTTGCTGGGTGGACTAATGCGGAAGGGTGGTAGTTTTGAACATGGGTGAAAATTAATTTGTCTCACACACACACACACACACACACACACACACACACACACGCACGCACGCACGCACGCACGCACGCACGCACCACGCACACATATGACCAATGACTATATGATTAAATGCATGCATTGAAATTATGTTGAAATGAAACATCTATCTTTACTGCATGTGCACACATGCAAACACACACATGCTTGCGAACCTACGCATGCGAGGGCACGTGCGCGTGCACACACACACACACACACACACACACACACACACACACACACACACACACACACACACAGATATGTCCACGCACACATGGACATGCAGAGAGAGAAAAAGAGAGACTCAAGACTCAAGATATTTCACTCGCATCAGGCCTCAGCCTATCATGAAGGGGAATGTAAACATTTAACTGGATGAAGATATGTAGCAGATTCAAATTAAAACTAACGATGACATAAAATGTGTTCATTTACATTTTAGTCAGTCACAACACCTCTTAGTTCAAATCTTCTATACAAAAACAAAGAAGAGTACGAATGTCAGCAGGTATGGTCGATGACATGAACGGACTCAGTTTGAACAATGAATGATGTCTGTCAAATCTGGGCTGAATTAACGTTTCTCGTATATGGCTAAATGACAGGCAAAAGAAAAAAATGTACCTCATTTTCTTGACTCTCAGTACATCAAAGACAAATGAATCTTGATGAGACATCCACATTTTGTATCAATAACCATGTACTGCCAGCTCAGAAATCCCTAGCCTAAATCTAGTGATAACATATTTTAAGATGCTTATCAATATCAAAACGTAAGTAAGGTTTTAAACTGTGATCACTGCAAAAAGTTCTGTACAAGCTGAATTGATCACTAGCTTGGATATGATTGGACCAGGTTTGCCACCAACAGTCAACAAGTCTTTTGTCAGAAGCAACACACAAAACTATGAACACTTCCAACTCCTTGACTCGCCCAAACAAAACCAAATCCATATTTAAACAAGCAAAAGTGAACATTAGTTGCCCATTTTTTTTTCTGCTTTCTTTCATCTAGGTCATACAACATAACATACACTGTAGTGGAATCCTGTAATTCTCCATTTGGATCAACTTAAGCCAGTAGCGAATTCACTTAGCAACAGAATTTATGTATATTGGATATTGGTTTGTTTTACCATAAATAAAGTCAATCTGTGTTCGCCTGTCTACCCCTAAACATTTCTAGCATTATCTTGACCCCACAATTCAGAGCCATACTGCACAACTGGCTGTTCTGAGAGTCATAATTTCATAAACAAATTAAAGGAATTGGTATTTAACATAAAGAACCTTTTCAGGAGACAAATCAAAACACTTTTGGCTTTGATTGCAAGGTCTTTGCATGCAGCAATAAAATTTAAGCGCGTAGAGAAAAGTATTCGTAATATTCATACACATTTACTACAGGTACTGTAGCACCATTACATAACCATCTTTCTCTCACACTAAAGCTGCCACCCTTCTGAAACACTATAATATTTCTTAAGCTGAAGAGATGTTGCAGCACGCTGTAAGGTATTCAATTGAGTCTGCAAACCTGCAACTGTTTCCACCATCAAAATCACATTGTCAGCCAACAATAGAATAAACAATTCAAACGCATCTGACGAAAATCAAGCACCATGTCTTCCGTTGTTGATTGCCTCTACCTCTAATTCATTAGTGAAAGAAAAAGAGAACAGGACATCATACATCTCCTTGTCTTAAACCTGATATGCAGGCAATGTAATCTGTTGTTATAGCGCCACATTGAAATCTAGCTTTAACATCATCGTTCATGCTGTCAATGCATTTGAATAATTGCCTTTAATACCTTTTTTTTTTAAAAGAACGGCCACAGAAGATTTCGATTTATTGTGTCAAATGCTTTTTTGGAATCAATAAATACAAGATAAAATTTCCAATTGTAACATAACTGTTTATGAATGAGAGCCAATGAAGAAACCATGTGGTCGACTGTTGAGTATCCTTTCTTAAATCCAGCTTGATGATCACCTGTGATATTGTTTTCTTCCACCCATTCTTACAATTTGTTATTTATCAGTATATCAAATACCACAAACATCGCTCAAAGAATCCCTCTTAATCGTCTGGATTATCAATATCAGCTTTCTTGAAAATAGGCTGAATAACAGATTCAGATCAGCTGTCATGGAATTCACCATCATCAAATAATTTCTTAAAAAGATTAAGGAAAACATGTACAACTTATTCGTTTGAATTCTTATAGAGCTCAGCAATAATGCCTTTGGGACCAGCTGCCTTAGCTTTTTTCAGTTTAATAAAAAGCAAGCAGAATTTCTTCTTTAGATATTGGACGATTCATGTAGCCTTCTGTTTCATCCTCAACTGAATCCTCATTAACTGTATTGTCAGTATCCGTCTCAAGCAAGGCTTTAAAATATTGAAACCAAGAAGTAATAGATACGTTATTTCTAAGCTTGTTCTTTTTGAAAGATGCATTATGAACAACGTCCAAATATTCTTTTGGCTTTTTACTGTCATTATAAGTTTGTCTAATAATGCTTTGTTGAACTGTTTTCTCTTCCGTTTTGATAACGTTTATACTCATGTCTGTCAAGAACATGTCCATTTTTCTTTTCAGGTAGTGATTCTGATTTCCCTTGAAATTTCACTGAACGACAAAAAATACCCACAACAATCTTCTAGTGTTATTATTTACTCATTTATCTATATTTTCAAAATTTGCATTTTAAATCAAACCAGTTATATGAACTTCCATTGTTATGAAATGATATTCGTGTTTTAATGAATCCAGCACTTTCTCTTATACAGTAATTATAAACCTTACAGCATCATTCATGTTAACGTTAATGAAATCTAATGCAAGACCAATTTTGGTGTGTATTTCTTCACTGCACAAAACACTGGTATCATATCTGCACACTTGTCGTCCCGAGAGAGAGAGAGAGAAAGAGAGAGAGAGAGAGGGAGGGAGGGAGGGAGGGATGATGATGATGATGATGATGATTTTTATTTCCAAGGGTAACAGAAAAGCAAACACATGCTTTTTTCATCCGGCCCTTGCCCCGCTAAGGGACTAACTAAGCAAGACTAGCGACTAAAACTTACAAAACTTTTAACAAACACACATATCTTCACAAATACATTAAAAAGTTGATGCGTTGCTCCTCCATTAACATTGAGGCGTAGATTAATTTAAAGGAAAAAAAATCGAAAAAACAAACAAGAATAAATAAATTGATTACAGAGAAGAAAATACTCAGAAACACAGAATATAAGCGATCCTTCTGTTGTTATCGGAGAGAGAGAGAGAGAGAGAGAGAGAGAGGAGAGAGAGAGAGAGAGAGAGATTCCTTTTGTGAAATATTAACATATAACAAGCTGCTAAGGATGATAATTAGATAACTACAATGCATCAATAATATCAACTTTTTCTTATTGTTATTTCTTACTTGTATTTTTTTTTACATTTTCATGATGCGATTACAAAGCAAGACGAGGGCGAACAGTACTACAATTAATTATTAGTTAGCGACAATGAATTCCTAACATCAATAATCATAATACTTATTTGCCATGACGTGTGTATGTGTATGTGTGCGTGCGTGCGTGCGTGTGTGTGTGTGTGTGTGTGTGTGTGTGTGTGTGTGTGTGTGTGTGTGTGTATGAGAGAGAGAGAGAGAGAGAGAGAGAGAGAGAGAGAGAGAGAGAGAGAGAGAGAGAGATGCCATCATAATCCTCCTCCCCCCTTTTTTTTCTGGAACTATTCAAACACTACCCAAGACTAGAATTATTACTTAAGTGACGATGCAACGATAAGCAGCCGTAAATACGAAGAGAGAGAGAGAGAGAGAGAGAGAGAGGAGAGAGAGAGAGAGAGAGAGAGAGAGAGAGAGAGAGGTATATTTTCATTTTTCTGATCCAAAGTATTATATACTAAACATTACTATGGGATTTGTATAAAGAGCAACAAATACATCAATATAATCAACAGCAATCAGGACACACATTTATCACCGTGTAGTTATAGTGTTTCAAGAAATCAAAATTATTAGGACATCAATCAATCAGTGACAATGTACCGATAAAATCAGTGACCACAACATTCATTCATCATGATATAATCACAGTCAGTAATAAAACTAAGGGCAAACATACCTCTCATTTATCATTTTCTGGTTAAAAAAAAAATCAGTAGAAAGGAACAGGCGTATCGGTTTAGATATGCACCAAAACAGGTGTGCCCTGGTATATGTAAGGTTATTTTGTCCCTAATAGTAGGCTAATGGTCTGCTGTGAAATGTTTAATTGGTTTTTCCCTGAAGGATTCTGCATTTTGAGTGCATCTTGAGAGAGAGAGAGAGAGAGAGAGAGAAGAGAGAGAGAGAGAGAGAGAGAGAGAGAGAGAGAGAGAGAGAGAGAGAGAGTTTTTAGTTTATTATAGAATTAGTGGGACAGGCATTCGATGTCTGTAACAGAGAGAGAGAGAGAGAGAGAGAGAGAGAGAGAGAGAGAGAGAGAGAGAGAGAGAGAGAGAGAGAGAGTTTTTAGTTTATTATAGAATTAGTGGGACAGGCATTCGATGTCTGTAACAGAGAGAGAGAGAGAGAGAGAGAGAGGGGGGAGGGGGGGGGGAACTACAGAGGAAAGAGCGAGACATTTGTTTTTTCTCCTGACATCGACTTTGGTATTTGTTCCCCCTGATTAGGAAAATGGTTGATAAAAGAAAAATAAGATGAACAGAATATACCAGCTCAGTATGTGTCACCGATCGGCGGTACTTACCAGCACGTCCGTGTGTTTAGAGTGGTAGCTCAGAATAGAGAGCAGGTGCGCGTGTGCGTGCGAGCGCGCCTGTGTGCGTGTGTGTGTATTGGGTTGGGGTTTTAGTTAGCTGGGGGTTAGGCTAAGCTCCTCGGGGTTAGATAGGAAGGTTAGGCTAGGTAGGGGGGCGGGGAAAGTAGGACATATAGTATTCTGGCCTTCCAGTCTTCATTTATTGAGGGAGTGGTAGGAGGAAGTTGGTTTCGTTTCTGACTGTTACCCTTTGTTGCTTTGGTTCTGCACGAGAGAGAGCGGGGCAGGATATCGGCTGTTGTTGTGTGTTGTCAAGTCAGTGAGTTGTTGTTGTAAATTGTCGTGTTGTTGCACGAGCAACAACTAGTCCGTTGGTCGGGTGTGTCAGCTCTGCGGAGGGATACACTGTTCTGACCAATGGTTGCTTTGTATTGTGAGTGAAGCTCACTTGATTCCGACCAGGGCGGAATGCGTTGGGGTAGCTTCACGTCAGTTTCTGGTGTTCGTCGGAGTGGACGTATTCCTTGTAGTTGCGGCGGGAGCGCCGTTAGTTCGTGCTGAGTGACTTCGAGTCATAGTTAGGGCCAGGTCCTCGTCGGGTTTGGGTGCCCTTGGCCTGTGCCGAGTTCTGTGTCGTCCTTGTTGGCAGCCACTTTCAGCCAGTTGCAGAACTGGTGTGGTTGATCGTCGTGTCTGTTTAGGTTCGTGATCTGTTATGTTCGTGGTGTTGTGGTTCGTTGTGTTGTCTTGTATTTTGGTCGAGTTGTACTGTGGTTGTCTCATGTTGTGATTAGTTGGTATTGTGTTTGTTGCGTATACTGGTTGTCTGGTGTGATGTCGTCTTGGTTTCGTGGTTGAAATTTGTAGTCAGCCGGTTTGTGTTGTCACCTCTTTTCTGTCTATCTTGTAAGTAGTGTACATAGCGGTTCCTGAGTTCGATTGTCACGGGGCAGTTTTGGCTAGACAACTTGGGTTCGATATAATAACCATTGATGGACGGTGAGGCAGATATCGATTGTGGCCAGCTCATGTTGATTTCAGTTGGTTCAAGAAGAGGGTTGAGGACCATAATATGATTCGGGTGCAGCTTTGTCTGCGTGAATCGGAAAGAGATGTGACGATTGTGATCGATTTCCAGTTGTAAATAGTAGTATTACGTTCAAGTTGAGTAACGATTTGGAGTTGCCCTGCACAGCATTAAAATCGGTTAACTGTGGTGTAGGGCCACGACCGATTTCTGGGTGGGTGGTTTATACCGGGGTACGGTCGTGACCATCCAAGTTATGTTGGTGTCCTTTCTCTTTCGTTAGTCATGGTTCTCGACGCGGGTGTCGTGCGCGTGCAGACTGTATCTTTGACGTGTGTGTGTGAACACGCGCACCAGGTTTTGTTGAGAGCGATATGCGCGTGAAGGCAAGTCTTTTATGACACCCTTCAAGGAGACTGGCGCAATGATAGATGTTGTGTGCACATTGTGCCGTACGCATTTTGTACAGGACAGTGAGTCCATATGGCTGGATGTTTTCTGTAGAGCAAGTGATAGTCACACGTACAGGGATATATAAAATTGACAAAACAGGGTTGGAGAAAGATACCTTAGGTTGCGGGGAGGCAGCCCCATTATGAATTTTAGTAGTCAGGAAGAAGGGAGAGGTAAAGTTTAAGGCGAGTGGCTCAGCAGTCGGTAGGATAAAGAATGGATGGTGTGCAGCATGTAATATTGTATGAAGCGTGATTATGTTGGCATAACAAGGATTAAGAACTGGGTTAACTGACAAGAGATGACATGAGAGTGGCGTGCTGGATGGAAATTTTGGCGAGCGAATCATTTTTTTTTTTTTTTTCGGAATTTGATTATATTTAAGTAGTTAAGTTCTTTAGAGAGATGCTCATTATTTCGTTTTGCGTGAGGACATCTCCTTGTGAAGTTGCACATTTCCTAGACTACTTAGTATTTCCTAAGGGGGCCCATGGAGTCTGCGTTGGGGTCGGTTGGGTTATTTTCTTTTTCTGAGATTTGGGTGTGATTCATAATTTCATATGTAACAGCGTGGATTGGCTTAGGGAGAATATTGTTTTACTGCTGTGGTAAGGGTTGGCAGGAAATGGGTCTGATAACCCCAAAGCGAGTAACGGGTTGGGGGGTGTATTCGAAATTTAAGGAGTCACTCTCATGCCGAAGTGGGAAGTAAGCAAGGGAGATGGAAAGTTAAAGCCTTACCAAGCAGGCTATGTGCGTTGGTTACTCAGATAGTAGCGACACTATAGTAGTGGCCTACAGTTGTTTCAGCAGATATCCTGCTTCCGTGCTGAAGCTGGGACCGGATCATGGCAGTTGGCGGCCACGTGCTGGCAGGTGAGCGGCGGCTTCCTGTTACCTGTGCTCTCACGGGAGGGGGAGACCACCCAGGCCGTCCGCCATCTGTGAGGCAGTTCTCCAGCTACCTGTTGCTCTTTCCCTGGAGGGAAGGACCGCCCCGTTCAGGCGCCTTGTGAGGGGGTGCTGCGCCAGGCCTTCCTTCACCCTCAGTTCCGGCGGAGCCTTCAATGGAGGAGGGGTTCCTTCAAGAGTCGGATCCGTTGAGAGAGGGCCGGATGTGTGTGTGAGTGTTGTGTTCCGCGGGAAGGAGTTGTCTTGCGTGAGGCCACAGACAGCGCAGAGGAGCGGGGTCTTCGGTGGAGGAGTCAGCCTGCGAGGGGCCATGGACAGCGCTGAGGAGCAGGGTCTTTTGGGGAGGAGTCGGTCTGCGAGGGGCCACAGACAGCGCTGAGGAGCAGGGTCTTCCAGGGAGGAAGGGCGTCAAATTTTTGTGGTAGGAAGGGGGTGTAGCAATAGGCAGTAGGGTTAGGGGTGTTAGCTGCTGCCTCCTTTAGGGACGTAGTGGCCAGCACAGCATAGGGTACCTGTCGTTGCCTCCCTTAGGGACACAGTGACTGGTGTGGTAGTGGTCCCGGGGCAAAACAAGGAAGGGTGGGTCCAGGGGAGAAGGGTGGGTGGTAGTAGTTTAGAGCCCCTTGGGTTAGTCCTTGTCCCTAGTAGTTAGCCACCACGTGTGCGGGCTATCGCTGCGTCCCCAGGTCACAGTGATATACCGCAACTGGTGCTTTAGGGTAGGTTAGGGTCCCCCAGGTCATTGTAGCAGGGTAGGGTGGGTCAGCGGGGAAGTGGGATACTTGTGTGCGGTTGTGGATGGACGTGAGTGGTGATTGCTGGGTGGTGGCGCCATAGTGTGTATGTTGGAATAAAGAAGTGTGCATGATTGTAAAGCTCTGTTAGTGTGCTGTGTTGTCTGACCTAGTGTGTGATAGGCGTGGGTAGGGGTGGTAGGGCCGTCCGGCTTAGCGACCGTGACAGTATGTCTTTTCTACATTTCTAAACGCTCCATTCGGCTTCCTACCTACACGAATCATGGTGACATTTACCTTTACATGCGGTTGTGGCCTTCCCCTCCCTGTTCATTGCACACCTGCTGTGTGTGCGCACACTCAGATTCACTCTTCGTTCCTATATCACATTCTCATTTTTCCTCTCTCTCTGTGTGTGTGTGTGTGTGTGTGTGTGTGTGTGTGTTTTGTGTGTGTGATATATATATGAGTACGGGAGAAAGTTCAGTTTAAAAAGTCATACAAAAATGGTAACACGTTGGTAATTTTCAAATGAAAGAATTTATGTTTGGAGCTTTATTTCATAGGAAAATTTATCCAACCAATATTTGAATATATCTTTCTTTAAAATGAAAATATGATGAGAATCAGTGCTGCTTAGAGCTTGCCACAGGGAATGATGGCCACGTTCGACTTGTTTATCATAAGTTGAATCAGAATCTGTGGTAATCAGCTAGCCTGCATAGACCGGTTTGAAGAAAATGACACAAAGAAATGGGAGACAGGTATGCGATTTGAATTTTTGGCATGTTCGTTGTCTATATTTACCCGGTTTTTCGCACAGATAGCTTAGAACAACATTATCTCAATGCTCCTTTGTCTTTGTTTGCCCAGATTGTCTCACAGACAGCTTTACACAACAAAATCGCAAAGCTCCTTTGTATTGTTGTTGTTGTCGTACTCTGGCTAAAAGACTCCAGGGATCATCTGAACAGCTGAAGTACTTGAAGACTATGGCACAAATGCATCAGCTGCAGATTTCTTTCTTTTCTTTCTTTCTGCGTACGCAGGCTGATACTCCTGCGGACACTGCCTGTATAGAAAGGCAGTGGAGTTTGGTGTGTATGACCATTTTTGATCCCCCCATTAAGGCAGCCATACGCCATCTTTGAAGAAAGTACATGCTATGTGTAACGTGTCATCCATACCAACGGCCAAACTGGCCTTCTCTTCCGAAAGTTGGTGATAGGATTTTACGTGTGTGCAAGATGTTGTGCATGCGTTCACACACGGAACCTCGGTTTATAGTCTCATTCGAAGGACTGTATGGAGAATGGAGTCAGAACCAATGTCATCTCTGGGGGAAAAATCCCCCTGTACCCAAATTCGAACCCGCAACCCCAAGATCACGAGTCCGGCTCTCTACCAACTGAACTATTCCGGCCCCCGAGCCGGGGATGAGAACATTACGTGTGTGACCGTTTTTGATTACCCCACCACGTAGGCAGCCACTCTCCGACTTCGGGAGATTTATTTGGCCAGTTTGTCTCATATAGTTTACGATATCATCTCTAAGCAACAAAAAAGAAGCAACCACAAAAACAGATAATGATGCACACATTTCACTGTTATGTTCCCCTCTGTCCCCCCTGCTGTCACCTCCCTTTTTTTTTTATTTAAATCTTGGAGACGACCTCCCCCAGTCCCAAGGCTTTCATACAGTACCGAGGGGATGAATGGCTGTTGGGTTAAACAGTCTCGAACCGTGTGCAGTCTGGCCCTAGGGCGACACCAGGCTGACGGACTTCATATGTGCAGGCGTTCCCTACATGTATGGACATCCATTGCCCTTCCCTGATACGAGGCTCTGCCAGGGCTACCGCTTATGACCCCTCAACACTAAGAATACCTTTTTATGGGTTCTCAAAATACTTTGTCTCGCTTGCACCTTGGGGATTTTCGAGTGCAGACTTTGGGACTTAAAACTGGATCCCCTCAAAACAATAGTCGGCGTAGCAAAAGAGGTGGGAGAAGAAGAAAGTTAGGTAGGAGTATAACAAAAGCTGAAAGACTATCCAAGAAATATTTCAGGATTTGTACTTGGAACTACTGCAGTGCCAGAAAGAGGATCTCAACAATTGAAAAACTAGCATATGACTTTGATGTTGTGTCTACAAGAAACTAGAAGTGCCGCTCACAGACCATTACAATTGGATGACTTCATAATCTTTCAAAAGTATGATGGACGAGGACTAGTTACGATAATAAAAAAACAACTTGAAAAACAAACTGTCCAGGACAGACTTGGAAAAATGGTGTAGCAACACATGTGAACTAATGGGTGTGAAGCTAGAAAGACCGGATGGTAATCAGAAAAGCCTTGTACTCATCAATGCATACATACATCCAGGTACCCACACATCAAAAACGGATGGGACCTTTCTGGAGGAAATAGAACATGAATTTGGAGGCTATGTTATACTATGTGGAGATCTTAATGCACGCTCAAAATTGTGGGATCAACATGGTACCAATCCTCAAGGAATTGCGCTGGAAGTGATGTTGGATGAATTACTTCTTAATGCCCTGACATCATCATCCCCAACACATACAGGGAGGCAGGGTGACACTGACAGTGTCATTGACTTAGCACTCATTGGACCAAAATTCACAGCAGGATGAGTGCGGAAGCACTTCTTCATCATGGAAGTGACCATTTCCCTGTTGTGTTCAGTTTACAGAAACTATCAAAAGTTACACAAACGAAACAAAGGACGCTTTTCAATGTAACAACAATGAAGGGGATATGATAGGAACGTTAAGGAGTAGACGATGCAAAAGAAACAATAATACAACCAAACAAATCGTTCAACCCCTTTGGTGGAACGTAGACACGGAAACAGCCTGAAAAAAGAAACACAAGGCTGTAAGAATTTGGCAGAGAGAAAGAAAAAACCTTGCCCGGATCTAGCTATTAAAACAGACATGCATCAGAAAACTGAAAAATTCGAAACAGTAGCTGAAGAAGCAAAAGAAACCAAGTGGCAACAAATTTGCTGTCACTTAATTATGACACGACACTGACTCAGTTCTGGCACTTTTATAGTCACATGGAAGGAAAACACAAAACAAACGCAACCCCAAATATCTTAGATGCTGATGGGATCACAAAACTCAAGACAAATTTGGAGAAAGGGTCGGCTCTACTTAAACGTTTCAGAGTGATCAAAGAAATTTGGAGGAAAAGAAGAAATACTTAACCGAATTAAACCAACACCTAACTCAGACTGGCATTGATGATGAAATTACAGCATCTGAACTGGATGACGCAATAGCTAGATGCACTAAGGATAGTGCACCAGGTCCAGACAAAGTTCAGTATGCAGATATTAAACAGCTCTCGGAAGAGGAGAGAGCCCAACTCTTCAGTCTCTACCAGGAAAGTTTCGATAAAGGCTATATCCCAGAAGACTGGACACACAGCTACCTGAAAGCTTTACCAAAATCAGGAAAAGAGCATCATCGGCTAAATGGCTACTGCATACTCACCATGCAAAATATAGCAGGAAAGCTCATGGAACGAATCATAGCAAGAAAACTCGCAAGAGATCTTGAAAGTTGACAAATCCTACCATCAGAGGCTACAGAACAGGTAAGTTTACATGGGAAAATGCGGCCGCTTTTGCCTATGAAGTATACGAAGGATTCCAAAGAAAGGAAGAAACACTAGCTGTTGCAATGCATCTGGAAGATGCATACAACAAAGTCCAGTTCTCACTTCTCATGGAACTACTCCTTGACTATAGAGTCAGCAAGACACACGATGGATAGCAGCGGCACTTCAGGAGTGAACGGTCATCCTACGATTTGGAGACTGGACATCTGAGCCTCACAAACTTTCTATGGGATTACCTCAATGTTCTCCTCTCTCCCCTGTTTTGTACAATGTTTACATAAAAGGCCTTGCAGACCTCAACAAAAACGGAATTGCATGAGTGTTGACACTAGCAGATGACGGTCTGATGTACAAAACATCAAAGAATGCTGAAGAAAGAACGAAAGCAGTTCAGCAACAGTTGAACAACATTGCTCAGTTGTGTCAAGAAACTGGATCGTCCCTCAACCCTACAAAAGCCCAGATATTATGTCTGCACTCTCAACAACAAGACATCAGGACAAGTACCCTCACCAGTTTCCTTCAATGGAATACCAGTTGAACAACTAACAACCTACGCTATTTGGGTGTATGCTTTGACAGAATGCTAACCTTTAGAAAGCATGTTGAGAATATTGTTCTTATATGCAAAAAAGGCCTAACTGCCATGAAAGCAATGGCAGCTAAAGGCATTGAACAGCGTCATCTCTACCGACTGTATCACGCCCTTGTACTCAGTGTGATTGATTATGGATTAGGGCTTACAACACTGTCCAACAGCAACCTTCTCAAATTAGAAAGAATTCAAAATGAAGCAATGAGATTGATCCTGGGAACCACGAAGGACACACCAGTTGAAACTATGTGACACCTGCTCGACCTTCCTTCAATGTTGACAAGACACAAGCTAGAACAGGTGAAGGCATATTTCAGAGCACTTGAAAACCCCAAAATCCACTTCATGCGGCGGTCAAGGAAACAAAACGCACTCGGCTAGGACGTGGAAAATCATAGATGGGACAGGCAGAAGACAGTACACAGCTTGTGTGCCACTTTACAGAACTCAAGGAAACCAAGAGACAACTTGAAACACCTCTGCCAAATTGTCATCGCTCTAGAACTTGGAAGACATTGTCAAGAATGGCCAGAAGGCAAAACCAACGCAGAAATTCAGATGCAGGTAGAAGACCTTTGCACAAAAGATGTATTGTAATATACACTGACGGTTCTGTCACCAAAGGTAAGTCAGGCTGGGGATACACAGTGAAGCAAAATGGCCGAACTATTCAGGAAGACAATGGTGCACACAGTTTAACAACTTCAACAATGGAGGTAGAAGCAGTGACACAAGCACTTCACTGGCTTTCATCCCCAAGCCAGTTTCAAACTCAACAAGCCATGATACTGTCTGACTCCATGAACCTACTTCAGAAAGTGAGAAGTGGAATGGGAAGCCCTGCTTGGATTGAACTAATGTGCAGTGGTGGGTTTTTCTTTCGGGCGGGAAGAAGGACAAGACGATTTTTTTTCAAGTCTTTTATTGATCTTAGACCTTTAAGGTGGTGGGGGTAGTACAGTGGGGGAGTACTGAGAAAAATGCGGATCATCAAGATGCCTCTGGGTTAGAAACATCATTCAGGGCATACAAAAAGCCCCAAGTTTTTCTCCCTCCAAAACAAAAAGGTGGCTGCCCTCTCAGTAAAAAATGCATGCTGGGTACAAAATCAAACTTGCAAATTTTGCTATAACATGTGAATTTTTTTTTTTTTTTTTACATTTTTAACTACAAAATTCATACAAAACCCCAAAATTTATCAAATAAAATTCATTCGTCTTCCCTGACTTTCCTGCTATCTTCTTAAGATTTTACCACAATCAAAGGGAAGCAAGCCATTGGTTTTTTTTCTTCTATTCTCTACACCCTTGTTACTTTCCTTAACACATCTCAGGCTGAAAATGCAAAAATATTTTGTACCATGCTGAACTGTTTGTACATGGTTCACTTCCATTGGAGAGACTCATATGGATGTACTGCCCTGGACATGCTGGAGTTAAAGGAAACTAGAAAGCAGACACACTGGCTGGCAAGGCAACGATAAGAACTGGATTACAGCTTGGTCGATCTGATGTGATAAGAAATCTGAAGAATCAGTTAAGCAAACAAGAGCAAATCCACTACACCATAGACCATCTTTCAGATCTTAACATCAAGAGAGGAAGTGGCCACACATCCAGACTTAAGGGAAGAGCAAGAAACATCACCAACCAAACAAACATTGGAATAATTTCAAGGCCAACATTGCGAAGACTCCTAGAGATTGGGCAAACTCATGCTGGGCCTTTCCAATAACAGACACAAAAGATGAAACACATGTCAACTGAGATAAGGCTTTGAATCTCTCAGGGCCCCCAGCGCATACTGTAGGCGTGTGCGTGCTGATGTGTGTTCATCAGTGGGGTGATGCCAGCGTGTTAATTAGAGTCCACGGACGTGAGTGTGCAAGCATTGGTGTGTGAGTGCGTGAGTGTATGTGTGAGAGAGTGAGTGAGTGTGTGTGTGCGTTTGTGTGTGTGTGTGTGTGTGTGTGTGTGTGTGTGTGTGTGTGTGTGTGCATGGGGGTGTGTGTGAGGGGGAGGAGTTGTTCTTATTGTTATGTGTGTGTGTGTGTGTGTGTGTGTGTGTGTGTGTGTGTGTGTGCACGCACGCGTGTGCGCATGCATGTATGTGTTATATTTGATGGTCTTGTTCTTGTTCTCAATCCTAAGTCATCTTCTGAACATTCACGCACATGCGCACGCACACACACACACTCACACACACATACGCGCATGCACATGCACATGCATAGACACACACACACACACGCACACACAAACGTGTGTGTGTACGTCTGCTCGCTTCTACGCACACATGTATACACATGCGTGCATTTGTACGTCCGCAGCCACATGCGTGCCCACATACACATGAATGCACAAATGCATACACACACGCACATGCGTACACGCCCACATACAAAGACACCCACATATACTCAGGTGTATGCAGATACGTGTGTGTGCTCACACAAACCCACAAATACACACACACACATGCACACACACAAGCACATATACATGCAGGCACACACGTACACACACACGTGTGTACACACATACACACACAAGTGCGCACACATGCGTGTGCACACACACACACACACACACATGCGCACACGCACACACATGGGCTCATGCCCACACATCCATACACACGTGTACATTCACTACACACACATTCCCCCCCCCCCCCCCCCAAAAAAAAAAAGACAACCAATGCTATGTAGGCACTAAAGGTCTGACCAGTGCACTGGGCTAATGTGTAGGTCAGACATCTGTTAAGTCGTAGCCACGAGAACCTCTTCTTCAATTCTCTCATCTTAGTTGTTAATTCATTTATCCATCAGCTTAAAATCATGCGTAGTGTGATCTCAAAACTTAGCGGATGTGGTATAGCGTATATGGACTAGTCCACACACAGTGATGCCTCCTTGATGAAACTGAATGAGCGTGTGCGCATAAGTCACAGTTCAGTCAATTACTTATTCTGTCTTTCTCTTAACTCTATAGCTCCCCTTTTATTCTCAGTCTGCTGTTACATTTATTTGGATGGTGGAGAACCAAAAAATGTGGGAGAGGGTAAAGAAAATGAAGGTGAGGAATGTGGGTCATGTGCATATGTAATTCAATTTTTTGTGGGTGCTCTCACACTAAACCTGTTCTGGAAAACTTTGGTCTGATGACAAACTGCTATTTCTGATCTGCGATACAAGAGAATTTCGCTCAAACATGCACAGTGCCTTCAGTTTTCCTGATCTTTGGCTGGCTGGCTGTTAGCGGCCATATCAGGCCCATTGTCTTAACAATTTTTCTCAACAGCTATTAACATTTGTGGCAAGACCAAAGAGACCGACAGACATCCCGTTAACATGACCAATTTTCACTTTGTTCATGCAGTTCGCGTGGTTCTCAGAAGCAATAAATATTTGTCTGCCCCCCCCCCCCCCCCTCCCAAGTATTTTTGAACATCACCCGTTACATTACAAGAGCACCGTTGCGGAGATGTGAATTAAGGTTCGACATGTAGAAACTACAAACTGGGCTGGTACACCATCTGCAGGGGGGGGGGGGGGGGGGGGGGGGTAAATTAAATCAATTGGGGAATTACTGCCGTAGCAATGACTCTGTATCCACAATCATGATTCTTAGACACTGTTTACAACGTAATTTTTGCGACGAAATCTGCCAGTTTAATCGGAAACATGACGAGCTTAACACGTCAATAAATGATGAGAACGGCTGTTCGAATGCAGCTAATTTGAATTATGACATCTGTTACTGCCGGCATTGTTCACATCATAACAGAAACTTTTAACGGTCCAGCGGAGACTTAAAATTTTTTTTTTTTTCCAACTAAGTGACTGCATTGCGCACACCCCAGTCACTTTCACGTCTGATGGGACGGCGCAACTTACAGCAATTTGAAGGTTAAACTTGCAGAACAAAGACTGTTGAGTGAAAAGGGGACGTTACTCCGGCAGTTTGTGCAGGTGTGTTAGAACCCCTCAGCCAATGAAAATCTGCACGGAGAATGACGTCAGTACAAATTTCATGGAGGAAAGAAGAACTTGTTCGGAGGAGAGTGTGATGCTGGACAAATTTCAACAATATATTTTCACACTTTCCGCAAACTCACTGCACCATGAAGACCATTTTAATTTGAAAAAGGTACGTAGTGACTAGCTAGCAGCAAAAAGAAATCCCTTGGCGTTTAATTACTTGTAGACGTGCGTTGTTTGATTCAATGTTTGTGCTGGGCCCGATCATGCTTAGTCAGTCTGCAGATCGCTGCTGCAATGTGGCCATAATAATGTGTTGAATGAATGAATGTGTTGCGCATGGCCACCAACTGTGGGTACAATCGGATAGTGTAGGGGTAGCACGGAGGAGCAACTTCTGTGTAATCCACAAGTGATGAGGGAATCGAGAAAGTTCGAAATTTGATGGAATTACTGGTCTACCCTGGCTGCCCCCCCCCCCCCCCCTCCCCCTCACCCCTTGTTTCCTTCTCTTCCCGTCGACCTTCGAGTGGATCGGTGATGGACCAAATTCAAATTATGCAGCAGTCTTTGAACTCCATGATGATGCTTTGCACAAGCTCCCCCCCCCCCCCCCTAATTGTTTTTTAATTTTTGTGTTTGCTGAGGGAGGGCGGGTAGGGGCGCTAACGCTTCGCTGCTGAGCCGGCATGAGCAATGCTGTCAATAGCAGTCTTTCTCGCAGTCTCTGTCTGCCTGTCTGTCTGACAGTCTCTGTCTGTCTGTCTGTCTGTGTTGCTCTCATCTCTCTGTGTCCCTCCCCTCCCCCCCCCCCCCCCCCTCTTCTCTGTGCTAACTGTTGTTTTTTTCCGCCTCTAGCATTGTGATCATTTCCATTTTTGTTTACTGCCTACCATCCTTTTCACCTACTTTGTTCCGTTTTCTTTTTATTTTGGACTTCTTTCCTTTTTGTCTCTACTGTCATATCAATCATTTTTTTCTTTGCTCCGCCAATCCTCCCCCATTTTTTTTTCATTTTACACTATGCCCAGAGTTTCAGTATGCTTTCAGCAACCATGGGGAAATCTATTGATGTTTAACTCATCTTTATTGATGTTGTAATTATTGATGCAGACTAGCTAGTGGTACTCGCTGTCTCCCTCCCTCCCTCTTTCTCTCTCGCTCCCTCCCTCCCTCCTTTCCTCCCTTCACCCAATATGGTCTTTCTCTCCACCCCACCCCACCCCTCTCTTGCATCCTCTCTCTTTCCCTGTCTGTCTCTCATTCTTTCTGTCTGTTTTTCTGTTTCTGTGTCTCTCTGTTTCTCTGTCTCAGTCTGTCTGTCTGTCTCTGTCTCTTCATCCCTCTCACTCTCCCTCCCTCCTTCTCTCACCCTTCCTTACCCCCCTCTCTCTCTGAGTTATTCTTGTACTTTTGGATGTAAATATTTTGGTTTTCCCTCTGTCATTTCCATTTAATTGTGGTGAGTCTTAGACATACTTTTGTCATGCATAAATTTCTCTCTCTCTCTCTCCCTCTCTCTCTCCTCTCCCTCCCCTCTCTCTCTCTCTCTCTCTCTCCTCTCATATTTTAGTATTCTATAATGCCTCAGCTGACTTGTTTTTATTTTACCATTAGTTCTTTTTCAAACAGCTGAATGGTAGGAGGAATCAGATGATTGATTTATTTGTCGTATGCTTACATTGTCTTCATATTCCAAATAAAGCTATAAATCCTGTTACTTAATCTGCTTTTATGTTCTTTTGTATTTCTATTCTTAGCATGCCCAATACTGCTACGATCTTTGCAGGAGTGTAGGTGTTTTGTAATAGGCTGAGATAGTTAAGATACCGTCACAACATTTTTTTGTTTTGTTTTCATCAGGTAGCAGGGATTGAAATAGAAAGCAAACCAAGTTCAAGATTAGTGTAAAAGAAAACCAGACGATAAGCCCCATTTTTAGAGTGGTATTTTATTAATAATACTGGAATTGTATCTTTTAAGTAATTTAACACATGGCAATGCTCCTGGCCCCTTTTTTGCCCTTTAAAAACCTGCCTTCATCATTTGTCTTTTGCTGTTTCAGACTTTTTTCTTTTAAAGGATTTTAGGAGATGTTATCACAGTATTTTTCTAGAGTGAAACTTCACTGGCAAAGTGAAAAACATGGGGATAATATACATGCTGCGCTAACTCAGTAACACTAACAGGCTAATAAAAAGTTGTCCGGGCGATAACTTGTCAGTGGAGCCAGAGGGGGTATCATAAACAAAGCTACTTCAGTGTGAAAATCAACATGATAAAGTCAGTGGCAGTTTCAGATCAAAATCAAGGTGTCCAGTTTTCAGAAATTTTCATAGAAAAAGGATTAATGCAGATTAATGCAGACACTAGATTTTTAAGTCAATCATAGAAAAAGGATAAATGCAGATTAATGCAGACACTAGATTTTCAAGTCACCTAACGAGATATACATGTAAAATATATATCAGTTTTGAAATCATCCTGCCCATCTGCATTTGCACCGTTGATTTGTGGTGGACTGTATGACTGAATTTGTCCAGGCCTAGCCAGACCCATTTTGTTGAACAAGACGTAAGATTCTCCATTGTACAACTCTAATTTTTTCTTTGTATACCCAAGTGCTTTTAGTTGGTTGAAGTTTTGTGTGTTTGTTTTCTTTGATTATTTTTCTTCTTTTTTCTTTTAATGCAGGTTCAGCAAATATGATGTTAGTGTCTTTTTCATCTTCACAGAAAAAAGTTTTTGTTTCTGTGCTCAGTTCAGCTTGGTAGAACTAGAATGGACCACATCATATCTAACATTTTGTCTGGGACATAGTGTATTCTTTGCCATAGGTCATCATAGGAGATAGGTACAAAAAGTCTAGGACATTGCGCGGTTTACACACGTTCTTTTGTTAGTGAGTCTTCAGTAAGCATGCCGTGCTTTCTGTATGGAACATTTGCTTTGAAGTTAGGGTTCCAGAACGCAGAGTTATTAAAGTGTCATTTAATTTTGTTGCTGAAATGAAGGAAGAATAGAGGATTGTATACCAGACATGTGTTTTCATGCATGCGTGTGCTTCCTGTTACATGTACATGTGTTGGCAGCGTATGTCCCTCCATTCCCCCACAGAGTTTCCTCTTGTCATGCGACCTCTTTATGTCCACTTAATGTCTTTTCCATGATTATTTCACCTCAAAGCTGATTAACATGTTTTTGACTATTCCTTGATTCAGTGGTATTCAGATTTTACAGTACTGTAAATGAAAAAATTATTGTCTTGTTACATCATATGTTTTTTTGTTTTGTTTTTAAATGCTGAAAATGAGATTTTTTTTTATCATGTTGACAATGATAAAGCAGTCTAGTCTATGAGTAGGAGCCATCAAATTGTTGAATATTGTTTGTCCACTGGATTTTTCAAGTGGCGTTAGAAGACTTAACTTGGCAATGTCCAAATTGTATGCAAATTTGTTGGATTTATTTTAGTATAGTAGTATTGCCATTCGCAGTCTTATTCTTGACATACAAACAAGGATGGTTAACCAACAAAGTTATGGGCTGAGTGTGATTTAAGAAAAAAGAAGTTGAGCAGGTTTTGCTTCATTGAACAAGAACAGTAGATTAGACTACAAGGACAGATCCTTAAGACTAGAACAGTTAAAAACTAGAACAGTCGGTACACGTATGGATGAGGAGTTAGTATATAATAAGAAAAACACTTGACAGTCGCTCATTGCATTTTGTTTTTGCTTTTTTTTTTTTCTGAACGCTTTTTTGTCTCAGCAGATGACTCAGTTCAACATCTTTCAGGAGCTCTCTCTCTCTCTCTGTCTCTGTCTCTCTCTCTCTCTCTCTCTCTCTCTCTCTCTCTCTCTCTCTAAACTTTGTTTAAACCATCTCTGAGGACATGACTACTTTGAAATGTACGAAAGTGGAGGAAATCTGCAAAGTTGATAACGTCAAATGAAGTTAGCAAGAATTTTGTTGACTGCATCTTCTGTCCGGTCGACACTGATTGCGTGCTGGTACGAAACCTGGAAAAGCATGAAAGCATCTGTGTCTAATTTAACAGTGTTGTCATGGCTACAGTGTTGAGGCGGTTGTTTGTGTTGCTTGCTCATGCCATAGTATCAGACATTCTCCAGTTCTGATTACAGAAGATTGTGACTGCTCCTTTTTGATTTTGTAAACGAAATGCATTTTAAACGTCAGATGCATAACACAGCATTTTGAAATGTGAATCTTCTGCATGCAATGAAGATTTAAGGAGTGAATTTGAGTTCCAGCGCATGAAATACATATGGGTGTCATTGGAAGCCGTTTGGGTTGTAACCTGCTTGATCTTTGATCGTGTTCGTCCAGAATTTTTGTTTTCTCTCTAAATGAGAGCCTAACCTAACAGGGGCAAACTGATGGAGTGAATTGTGTTGATTTGTTTTCTTTCTAAATGAGAGCCTAACCTAACAGGGGCAAACTGATGGAGTGAATTGTGTTGATTTGTTTTCTTTCTAAATGAGAGCCTAACCTAACAGGGGCAAACTGATGGAGTGAATTGTGTTGATTTGTTTTCTTTCTAAATGAGAGCCTAACCTAACAGGGGCAAACTGATGGAGTGAATTGTGTTGATTTGTTTTCTCTCTAAATGAGAGCCTAACCTAACAGGGGCAAACTGATGGAGTGAATTGTGTTGATTTGTTTTCTCTCTAAATGAGAGCCTAACCTAACAGGGGCAAACTGATGGAGTGAATTGTGTTGATTTGTTTTCTCTCTAAATGAGAGCCTAACCTAACAGGGGCAAACTGATGGAGTGAATTGTGTTGATTTGTTTTCTCTCTAAATGAGAGCCTAACCTAACAGGGGCAAACTGATGGAGTGAATTGTGTTGATTTGTTTTCTTTCTAAATGAGAGCCTAACCTAACAGGGGCAAACTGATGGAGTGAATTGTGTTGATTTGTTTTCTGGCTGTTGTCTTGCTCTTTTTTTTTCAGGCTGTCTGTGGATGAAGTTAACAGGTAAAGCACAAGGAGTGGGGTGGATCACACGCTTGCCGTTTACGACTGTCTCTGAATGTGTCTAAATTCTAACAGTAATAAAGCTGTAGCACAGCAGTGATGTGAACTGCATGTATTTGGTGTTTGGCTGTTCGACAGTGATGGCCCTTTCCTCTTACAACCACCTGCTGAAACAAGTCCAGTCACTCAAGTCGGAAAACTCGCATCTGCGTCGGGAATTGCAGGACAACTCTGTTCACCTGACAAAACTTGAAAATGAGGCTTCGAACATGAAAGATGTGCTGTCGCACCTTCAGTCAACAATGGAAGGAGAGAGCGGAGCGTCCACACGAAAAGGCAGGGAGATGGAGGACACTACTGATCAGGCGGAACTTCTGGGGGACGGTGCAGACAGCTCTGGTGGGGGTGAGTGAGAATGTGGTGTGGTTGTGTGTGTGTGTGTGTGTGTGTGTGTGTGTGTGTGTGTGTGTGGGTTGGTGTGTGTGTGTGTGGGTTGGTGTGTGTGTGTGTGTGTGGGTTGGTGTGTGTGTGTGTGTGTGGGTTGGTGTGTGTGTGTGTGTGTGTGTGTGTGTGTGTGTTTGTGTGAGTGTGTCTGTGTGTGAGTGTGTCTGTTGGTGTGTGTGTGTGTATGTGTGTGTGTGTGTGTGTGTGTGTGTGTGTACACTGCATGCACAGTCAATGTTATACTGACAAACAGTTATACTGACCTTTAACTATAAGTTATGGCCTGACGTTTTCTTCACTATATTTTCATTCTTCTTCCATGAAGGAAAGGCATGCTGACTCTGTAGACACTTAGTGTTTGGGGATGGGAGGGTGTGTGTCTGTGTCTGTGTCTCTGTCTTGTGTGTGTGTGTCTGTGTGTGTGTGTCTGTGTCTGTGTCTTGTGCGTCTGTGTATGTGTGTGTGTGTCTGTGTCTGTGTCTGTGTCTGTCTTGTGTGTGTGTGTGTGTGTGTGTGTGTGTATGTGTGTCTGTGTCTGTGTCTCTGTCTTGTGTGTATGTGTGTGTGTGTATGTCTGTGTGTGTGTGAACATGTGTGCATGTATGTATATAAATACAAAGTATAGAACCACCTGCACGTAAAAAATTCGTTTAAAAAAAAAAAAACGGACTTACCTATGTTGACCGTGTAAGGCATTTTAAGCTTGAACAGATAACAGATTGTTTGTTATTACATAATTGTTTGTAAAATTTACATAATGCCTGAGCCCTCTTTGTTTTGAAGGCAGTGCAAAAGGTGCCCTGATGGTAGCTACCAGCTCATAAGGCTGTATCTGGGCACTCAGCACTTTGTAGATTATAAACATTGCAAGGGTGAAAAGCAAGCTGACCTGTTGACGGGTAGGTACAAGAGGATGGGTAGTGAGTGAGCAGTAGCACACTGGTGGATATCGGCAGATCATTCAGTACTGTAATCATTTTGGTGGACATGATTCTAACTTCACGCTCTGTCTTCGTTCATCAGCAGAGGCTCCTTGTCTGTCTTCATTCATCAGCAGAGGCTCCTTGTCTGTCTTCATTCAGTAACAGAGGCTCCTTGTCCATCTTCATTCAGCAACAGAGGCTCCTTGTCTGTCTTCATTCAGCAACAGAGGCTCCTTGTCTGTCTTCATTCAGCAACAGAGGCTCCTTGTCTGTCTTCATTCAGTAACAGAGGCTCCTTGTCTGTCTTCATTCAGCAACAGAGGCTCCTTGTCTGTCTTCATTCAGCAACAGAGGCTCCTTGTCTGTCTTCATTCAGCAACAGAGGCTCCTTGTCTGTCTTCATTCAGTAACAGAGGCTCCTTGTCTGTCTTCATTCAGTAACAAAGGCTCCCTTTCTTTCTTCATTCAGCAGTAGAAGCTCCCTCTATGTCTGTGTAGCCGGGTGCTAACAGTGTATACTTCTTGGTCACCCGTCGTAAACGAGATATTTTGTTCACGAGTTATCTTCCCCCTTACCTCCCTTGGTTGAATCTCATTTTTATTGTGTAAATTCTTGAAATCATGAATACCTCAGAACCTACATAGTTGTGTATACGTCGCCGAAGTCACAAAAATTAATGTATTCTGTTCATTACAATCGTGTTGGACTGAGAAGCCCATATTTTCCCCAAAACTGGTATTTCGACCAAATTAATCTTGGCGCCATTTTGAATTGTCCGAACAAACCGTAGATAATTCCTGATTTCACAAAAAGTATGAGAGAAGCCAAAGAATCCACGAACGCGCATTGAAAGTAGAGTCCATAAGCTCTCATTTTGTATATCGCATGCCTATGATCTTTTCTGTACAAGCTTGCGACTATACAAATGACTGACGGCGCCGGTCGCTTGAGCGAGTCGCCTTCTTTGTTTATTGTCGGAGTTTTGATCTAAATTGTCGTTTCATGAAATTCGGACTTCCCAGTCAAAATCTTTCTAGTGACTCCATTTTTATGATAGAAGCAACCGAAATTATATAAAAATTATCATCCGATAGACCATTTCAACGGAATAACATTTTATCGAAGATCGTGTTCGAAGCACACGGCAACGGCCATGTGACGATAAAGCAAGTTGTGTTTTCTATCAAATTTTAGACGCAAAGTTCTCTGCTTGGACGGCATCTTGGGTAATGAAATTTATATGTATAAAAAGAGCGAGATGCCAGCTTTTTATTCATTACAAAATTATTTCGCGCAGTTTGGTATTTTTCATCGAAATAAAGGAAAATATGACGTAAGCTCGTTAAAAGTGGGTTCATTCTCGGGCTTTAATCACCAATAACTTTACACGGCCACAGAATAGTCAAATATGACTTATTGCATTTTATTCTTTGGGTTCTGAGGTTTTCATCGATATCGAATATGTTTGCATACTTTGAACGGACGGCGAGCTAGACAACACAGAAGCTGCGGCAGATAGCACAAATTTTGTCATTTGCCGTCTCACGAGGCACATTTTGTGTGCGGCGCTGCATTGTCTTCTTTGCGGTCTGGGCAAGCTGTATATATTTGGGGCGCGGCAGAGTGTTTCCCAGAGTGTTGCCAAGAGTGTTGCCTCGAGTGTTCCCCAGAGTGTCCCCGGCAGTGTTCGCGAGAGAGCGCTCAGTGCGCTGAGTGCTGAGAGAGAGAGAGAGCTCCCAGGGCTGTGTTCCTGGTCTGAGCTTACTATGGGAGAGAAATAAAAGAAGAAAACTCCACGTCGTCCTCTTGTGTCTTCTTGACTGGCTGCTGTCCCTTGGTTCCTGCGCATATCGCCATCTGCCTGTCTTCACCTGCACACCCCTTACCCCTCCACACCATCACATCTGCATTCAGCAACAAAGGCTCCCTTTCTGTTTTCATTCAGTAACAAAGGCTCCCTTTCTGTCTTCATTCAGCAACAGAACCTCCCTCTGTGTCTGCATTCAGCAACAACGGCTCCCTTTCTGGCTTCATTCAGCAAGTAAGACTCTCTGTGTGTCTGCATTCAGCAGCAGAGGCTCCTTGTCTGTCTGCATTCAGCAACGGAGCCTTCTTCTGTGTATGCATTCAGCAACAAGGGCTCCCTTCCTGTCTGCATTCAGCAACGTAGGCCCCCTCTGTGACTATTCTGAACAGCAACAGAGGCTCCCTGTATGTCTTCATTCAGCAACAAAGGCTTCCTATTGTGTCTGCATTCAGCAACGTAGGCCCCCTCTGTGACTGCATTCAGCAACAGAGGCTCCCTGTGTGTCTTCATTCAGCAACAGTAGCTCCTTGTCTGTCTGCATTTAGTAACGGAGGCTCCCTTTCTGTCTTCATTCAGCAACAGAGGCTTCCTATTGTGTCTGCATTCAGCAACAAAAGCTCCCATGGTCCCTGGGTCTTCCTTCAGCAGCACGGACTTTTTCTGTCTTCTTTCAGCAGCAGAGGCTTTATCTGTGTGTTCATTCAGCAGTAGAGGCTCCCTCTGTCTTAATTCAGCAACAGAGGCTCAGTCTCTTGCCATCTTTCAGCAACAGAGGCCCTGTGTCTGTTTCCATTCAGCAAAGGCTCCCTTTGTCTTAATTTAGTAACAGAGGCTCAGTCTTTTTGCCCTCTTTTAGCTACAGAGGCTCTGTCTGTCTCAGTGTGTTTTTATTCAATAAGAGTCTCTCTCTCTTTTCATTCAGCAGCGTAGGTTCTGTCTTCATTCAGCAACTTATAATTTGTCTGGGTTTTTTTTTTTTTAGCAATAAGGCTTTCAGTGTCTTCATTCAGCAACTTATAATTTGTCTGGGTTTTTTTTTTTTTAGCAATAAGGCTTTCAGTGTCTTCTTTCAGCAACTTATAATTTGTGTGTTTTCATTTAGCAGTAAGGCTTTCGGTGTCTTTATTCAGCAACAGAGGTGCAATTTTTAGCTTAATTCAGCAACACAGAGGCTCCCCGTTGTTTCTATTCAGCAGCAGGGGCTCTGTTTTTATTCAACAATAGAGGCTTCCCTTTCTTCATTCAGCTTCAAATGCTGTATTTCAGTCTCCATTCAGCAACAGAGGCCCTGTATGTCTGCATTTAGCAACAGAGGCCCTGTATGTCTTCATTCAGCAACAGAGGCCCTGTATGTCTTCATTCAGCAACAGAGGCCCTGTATGTCTTCATACAGCAACAGAGGCCCTGTATGTCTTCATACAGCAACAGAGGCCCTGTATGTCTTCATACAGCAACAGAGGCCCTGTATGTCTTCATTCAGCAACAGAGGCCCTGTATGTCTTCATTCAGCAACAGAGGCCATGTATGTCTTCATACAGCAACAGAGGCCCTGTATGTCTTCATTCAGCAACAGAGGCCCTGTATGTCTTCATTCAGCAA
Organism: Conus canariensis; assembly: GCA_033310375.1. Classification (NCBI taxonomy): domain Eukaryota; kingdom Metazoa; phylum Mollusca; class Gastropoda; order Neogastropoda; family Conidae; genus Conus; species Conus canariensis. Next base: position 16,729,417 of record CM065743.1, read on the forward strand.
CAGAGGCCCTGTACGTCTTCATACAGCAACAGAGGCCCTGTACATCTTCATTCAGCAACAGAGGCCCTGTATGTCTTCATACAGCAACAGAGGCCCTGTATGTCTTCATTCAGCAACAGAGGCCCAGTATGTCTTCATACAGCAACAGAGGCCCTGTATGTCTTCATACAGCAACAGAGGCCCTGTATGTCTTCATTCAGCAACAGAGGCCCTGTATGTCTTCATACAGCAACAGAGGCCCTGTATGTCTTCATTCAGCAACAGAGGCCCTGTATGTCTTCATTCAGCAACAGAGGCCCTGTATGTCTTCATTCAGCAACAAAGGCCCTGTATGTTTTCATACAGCAACAGA
>CM065743.1:16739768-16964768 GCA_033310375.1 Conus canariensis
GTGTGTGTGTGAATGAGGTATGAAGAGAGGAAGGGGGCAGAAATCCCATTGCTGTTTGAACTGAGAGCGCTGTCACCATGCCTTTGGCAGAAAAATGAGGTATGGAGGAAGGGGGGGGGGGGGGGGGGGGGAACAGAGGGGAAAAGTCAGGAAATCTTATTCTGTTTTAACTGATGATTGCTGTCGCCATGTCTTTGGCAGACGCCCCTTACGGCCTGGCAGCGGGCCTCACAGACACTGCTAACAACAGCCTGCATGACGACAACGACCACAGCTACGATCAGGAGGAGCACCAAGACCCTGCCTCTCGAGGTGGGCGCGGTGACACCCACGCTGCCGGTAGTCCAGGCAACGCTGTGATGATGGCCGCAGGGACAGACAACCCCGCAGTCTACGCCTTGATGCAGGACTTGGATCAGGAGAGGTAGGGCTGTGTGGTTGGGCTTGCGGAGACTTCTAGGCAAGAGCCAGGCTGACCTGGGTGTTGATTTATATTTGTCCCACTTTATCATAGTTTATGGCCATGTGTATACCAATGACAAAGGTCACCTGGCAAAAGATACGCGACACAAACACTTGACAGCGGATTCCATGAAAACGCGGTTCAGAGATGTCCCGCCGGATGTGATTCTTTAATTTCTGAAAGAGATCAACATTTTTCGTCTGATCTAAGATTTTACAGAAGAAAGATTTTAACAGAATTCCAGTGTGTTTGTAGAAGGTGTGTTTTAATGAGTTATGTGGACTTTTTTTTTCTTTAAAAAAAAAAAAGTGTTATATTTGAGAGTTGACTTCAGCGCGGTGACAGCCCTGATATGGCCCTTTGCGGTCGGCTGTGCTGTAAGCAGCATGACCTTACCTTACCTGGCAAAAGAAACATGCAGCATTTAGTGTTCCTTATTCTGCACAACTGGAGGTTCTTTCTTTGATTTATACAGGTTCCAGAGTTATAAGGATTTCCACTCAGTAAGAGGTTCCCAAGGATACCTTTTTTTTTTTTCCTTTTTTTTGTTTTTTTTGTTTGTTTGTTCACAAATAGTTTCTGCGACTTGTCCAGAATCAGAAGTTGTGAACTGTTAAAAAAGATGCTTCAACTTGATTTCACTGAAGGAGGTGGTCTAATGAAGCAGTGAAGCATTGCCCCCAGTGTTGTTCCTTTCCAGTCTTGAGTCTTCGCACTGCTCATGGGAAAGAAGCGATCATCACGTTGATTCAGTGGTTTTTGTTCACAGCAAGGTGCTCAGGGATTTCATTGAAGAGATTGACAGAAATAGTAGCAGTGTTCCTGTACCCTTGTACCCAGACAGTTGACCAACCAGATGACAAAAATAGTAGCAGTGTTCCTATACACTGGTACCCAGACAGTTGACCAGATGACAAAAATAGTAGCAGTGTTCCTATACCCTAGTACCCAGACAGTTGACCAGATGACAAAAATAGTAGCAGTGTTCCTATACCCTAGTACCCAGACAGTTGACCAGATGACAAAAATAGTAGCAGTGTTCCTATACCCTAGTACCCAGACAGTTGACCAGATGACAAAAATAGTAGCAGTGTTCCTATACCCTAGTACCCAGACAGTTGACCAACCAGATGACAAAAATAGTAGCAGTGTTCCTGTACCCTTGTACCCAGACAGTTGACCAACTAGATGACAAAAATAGTAGCAGTGTTCCTGTACCCTTGTACCCAGACAGTTGACCAACCAGATGACAAAAATAGTAGCAGTGTTCCCATACCCTTGTACCCAGACAATTGACCAACAGAGCGTTCCTATACCCTAGTACCCAGACAGTTGACCAACAGAGCGTTCCTATACCGTAGTACCCAGACAGTTGACCAACCAGATGACAAAAATAGTAGCAGCGTTCCTATACCCTAGTACCCAGACAGTTGACCAGATGACAAAAATAGTAGCAGCATTCCTATACCCTAGTACCCAGACAGTTGACCAACCAGATGACAAAAATAGTAGCAGTGTTCCTATACCCTGGAACCCAGACAGTTGACCAGATGACAAAAATAGTAGCAGTGTTCCTATACCCTAGTACCCAGACAGTTGACCAACAGATGACGAAAATAATAGCAGTGTACCTGTACCCTAGTACCCAGACAGTTGACCAACAGATGACAAAAATACTAGCAGCGTTCCTATACCCTAGTACCCAGAAAGTTGACCAATAGATGACAAAAATAGTAGCAGCGTTCCTAACCCTAGTACCCAGACAGTTGACCAACAGAGCGTTCTTATACCCTAGTACCCAGACAGTTGACCTACAGAGTGTTCCTATACCCTAGTACCCAGACAGTTGACCAGATGACAAAAATAGTAGTAGCGTTCCTAAACCCTAGTACCGAGACAGTTGACCAACAGATGATAAAAATACTAGCAGTGTTCCTATACCCTAGTACCCAGACAGTTGACCAGATGACAAAAATAGTAGCAGCGTTCCTAAACCCTAGTACCCAGACAGTTGACCAACAGATGACAAAAATAGTAGCAGTGTTCCAATACCCTAGTACCCAGACAGTTGACCAACAGAGCGTTCCTATACCTTTAGTACCCAGACAGTTGACCAACCAGATGACAAAAATAGTAGAAGCGTTCCTATACTCTAGTACCCAGACAATTGACCAACAGAGCGTTCCTATACCCTAGTACCCAGACAGTTGTCCAGCAGAGCGTTCCTATACCCTAGTACCCAGACAGTTGACCAACAGTGTTCCTATACCCTAGTACCCAGACAGTTGACCAACCAGATGACAAAAATAGTAGCAGCGTTCCTGTACCCTAGCAGCGTTCCTGTACCCTAGTACCCAGACAGTTGACCAATAAGATGACAAAATAGTAGCAGTGTTCCTGTACCCACACAGTTGACCAACAGAGCGTTCCTATACCGTAGTACCCAGACAGTTGACCAACCAAATGATAAAAATAGTAGCAGCGTTCCTATACCCTAGTACCCAGACAGTTGTCCAGCAGAGCGTTCCTATACCCTAGTACCCAGACAGTTGACCAACAGTGTTCCTATACCCTAGTACCCAGACAGTTGACCAACCAGATGACAAAAATAGTAGCAGCGTTCCTGTACCCTAGCAGCGTTCCTGTACCCTAGTACCCAGACAGTTGACCAATAAGATGACAAAAATAGTAGCAGTGTTCCTGTACCCACACAGTTGACCAACAGAGCGTTCCTATACCGTAGTACCCAGACAGTTGACCAACCAGATGACAAAAATAGTAGCAGCGTTCCTATACCCTAGTACCCAGACAATTGACCAACAGAGCGTTGCTATACCCTAGTACCCAGACAGTTGACCAGCCAGATGACAGTAACGATGAGCTGTTGTGGCTGAATAGTTGCCGTTTCCAAAACTTCAGAGACTGTTGCTTGTGATGGAAGATCAGCGAAGACAAAAGAAAAGAGAATGGAATAATGTTTTTTTTAAATTTTCTAGTAGGGAACTTCATATTTCATCGAAACTCTCAAGGTTTTTTTGACAGAGGGTCCCAAGGATTAAAGCTGTAAGTAACTCTGGCATTCCCGAATGATCTGTTAGAAATGTTTGGAAGAATTCTGGTCCGAAGATGATTTTTGAAGTCAGGATTAGGAAGCAATGCATATGGGCAGTGGATGAATAGATGTTTGAGTGTGCCTGTTGTGGAGGAAGGAGACACTGGCAAAAGAGATGAAATGGAGGGAATCTGATGGAGAGATGGAAAATGGGCCAAAACGTGCATGGAAAACCCAAACAAGAAAATGTAGGGTACTTGTTTAAAACCGTGCTACCAACCACCATCTTAAACTTTCAGTGTCATTCGGTGTCTTTGCAAGTGTGTGATACTGTGTTGTCTCTATTTTAGACTGTATGAACACTTTTGTGCTGTAGAGTCTCTTGCTTGAAATTTATCGTATTCAGCTCCTGCCCCCTTCATGGTAGAAATTGATTACAGTAAGTCTTTGTGGTAAGACTCTGTGTGTGTGTGTGTGTGTGTGTGTGTGTGTGTGTGTGTGTTTTGTCTTTATGGTAAGACTTTGTATCTTTGTGGTAAGACTGTGTGTGTGTGTGTGTGTGTGTGTCTTTGTGGTAAGACTTTGTATCTTTGTGGTAAGACTGTGTGTGGTGTGTGTGTGTGTGTGTGTGTGTGTGTGTCTTAGTGGTAAGACTTTGTATCTTTGTGGTAAGACTGTATGTGTGTGTGTGTGTGTGTGTGTGTGTGTGTGTGTGTGTGTGTGTGTGTGTGTCTTTGTGGTAAGACTGTGTGTGTGTGAGTGTGTGTGTGTGTGTGTGTGTGTGTGTGAGTGAGTGAGTGTGTGTGTGTGTGTGTGTGTGTGTTGTGTTTGTGGTAAGACTTTGTATTTTTGTGGTAAGACTGTATGTGTGTGTGTGTGTGTTTCATTGTCCTTGTGACGACTTCTTTCCAAAAAGCAGTGGTGTCCCTAAAGGGTCTCACATCCTTAGGATGATCTTAAGAAGGTTTTGAAATGCAAAGTGCCATGCAGTGCAGTTTGACCCTTTCCAGTCATAGAAGAAGCATTTTGAGAACCCGGGATTCTTTGACGTTTGCAGAAAATTTCTAGTTTTGACGTCATTCTCTATTAAATTGATGAAATAAGATAGTTACCTGCAATTTACACGGTCATGTCCTCATTAGGAATGTCAAATGAGAGTGTTTAACTTTGTGTGTCCTGACAAGGTTTGCCTTACAAGGTGTGTGTGTGTGTGTTTCATGTGTGTGTGTGTGTGTGTGTGTGTGTTGTGTGTGTTGTGTTTCAGGAGTGTGCTGATGAAGGAAATAGAAAATGAAGAGCAACATCGTCGATGGTTTTATCATCAGCTGCAGCTGATCACCAGTAAACTGGAGACGCTTCCTCCTCCCCACATGGTGAGTACAGTTGACAGTTAACCTCCCCACATGGTGAGTACAGTTGACAGTTAACCTCCCCACATGGTGAGTACAGTTGACAGTTAACCTCCCCACATGGTGAGTACAGTTGACAGTTAACCTCCCCACATGGTGAGTACAGTTGACAGTTAACCTCCTGATGAAGCAGAGTGAAGTCCAATGGCAGATACTTAGTCAGTGGAGCAGAAAAAGTTTTGGCCATTGTGCAAAATAGCCATCTTTGTATCTGATATTTTCTCATTAGATCGGAAGTGAAATATCAGTTTTGAACATAATTTTTCAAACACATTTTTATATCAGATGCAGAATACAGAAATGTTCTTCAACATCTTTTCAAGTGCTCATAAGTGGGTTGGGTTAAGTCATCAGTCAGGTACAGGGCTTCCCATACAGTGCATTTGTAGATCTGTCTTGCAGTGAAAATACCGATACTTTCCAAATTTTTGACTGAGGCTGCAAAATATTTACCACTAGGCATCACATCAGTATCAAGTTAGTCTGTTCTGACCGGCAGATACAAGAGTAGAAATGATGCCAAACTTTGGCAACTTTCTGTGTAAATTGTCCCTTCTGCAGTAGAATATAACAGACTGCATTTTTACGGAAGTTTTTCTTCTCTGTGTATATCATTCATACTGAACAAAGTAAGTTTAAGGGAGTTCACTCCTATACTCAGTTGCAACAGGAGGGAAAAAAAAAAAAAGGGGGATGCGGAGAGGAATCCATCAAAACATCTGGGCAGAAGGAATATGCTTTGATATGAGAAACAAGATGGCAAGTTAGTTTACTGAAAAATCTCCAACAGCCAGTATAAAGTCAGCTGCTCGTGTTAAGTGCAAAGGAGAAAAGTATTTTTGTCACTGGGACATCAAACATTCAACATTTCACTATGGCAAGGATGGGGTTCCCTCCTTTATACCCTTTAAAAAGTTTTGAATAAAGGTATGAATACCTTTTAAAAGATTTCAGAAGGTACACGACTCCATAAGAACAAAAGTGTAGGGAGCACAGGAGGCATTTGCAGTATCTTGTCTGTGAGCTGCTCCTTCCGCCTCTTTTCAGATCATTTGGTTACGTGCATATCAAACTCTACCCCTGTGCCCTTGCTTCTTGGCTCAGCTTATGTGGTGAAGTGTATTATGGACTAATGCAGAATTGCTTCAATGATGAAACTGAAACTTTTCAGCAGCATATCGTACTTTTCAGATTATCAGATTATTGATAATGTGAAAAAAAAAAAGACAGAATTTGACAAAAGTTGTGATGTTGTTAAGTGATCTTGTTGGCATAACCTGTGACGTAACGCTTCTGCCTTAGACCTTAACCATGAAACTGTTTTTGCATGCTGTGGTGTTGTAGTGGGTATTAAGTCAAACACAACTTTCAGAAAGAACCAGCAGAAGATTCTCAACAAAGTGACAGATACCATTGATCCAGGAGACATGTTTTACAGGTGTACGTCAAGTGAATTCATGGCTGCCTCAGTGCCTCACAGTTTGAGAACTGGTCTCACGCACACAAAGTCTTGTGACAGACCACCTGTGTCAAGGGAAGACTGCTTGTCATGATAGGGCAGGGTTTACCTGGAGGTATCTCACAGGAGCCCTAGCGTTGTGCTCAGACAACACTCTGGTGGGCATGGCGGTGCAGGGCCAACTCTGGACATCCTCCTGCAGGAGACCTAGCCTTTTGTCATGGGTGGGAGTAGTTCCGTATCATATGGATTTCCGTATTGGCGTTTTGACGAATTTTTTTTAAAACCCGATTTGCACTTCGATGGATGCGTGTGCTGGTTCTTTGATCCATATTTTTTACTCTTCCCTCTCGACTGCGTTGGCCGCCATCTTGTTGAGCACGACAGTCTTCCCAAGTGTCTGCCAAAATGCGTTTCAGTAGCAGTGAAATAGAAGGTCTAACTATGCAGTACTGAGAAGTATCGAATTCAGGGTTTGTATCAAAGGAGAACGCAGTAAACTGTCCTTAAATGTCAAGTTTTTGTCAGCATGCGCCCTTGAAATAAACATGGCTACTTCCTTTGCAATTTCAAACACCAAAACATCAATTCTCTCTCTCTCTCTCATCAAACCTCTTTGTGCAGGGCGCGCAGTACCAGGGACAGGCGGCCATGACACGTCGTCAGCTGGAACTGGAAGCCCAGCACATGAAGGGAGCGATGGCGGAAAAACTGGGCACGGCAGAGCAGTCGGCCCAAAGACAGCAGGCCAGACTGCGCCGAATCCACGCCCTGGAAGCTGAAATGAGGCAGCTGCAACAGCGTCAACAGAAGGTGGGTGTGGGAAGGGGGGAGGAGTGGTGGTTGGGGGGGGGGGGGGGGGGATTGTGGTCAGTTATGTGTGACATTGTGGGCAGGGAATGAGTTGTTATAGTTTGGGCATTGTGGTCACGACGATGCTCTGGTTATGTGGCCAGGTTCAGCCTCAAAAGGGAGAGGATTTATTGATGGAAAGAAACTTGAATAATTCCCAACAGCTTCTCTCATACATTATCTCCCTTGTGGGGCTAAATGTGGGTAGCGGCTGTTGTATACGATGTCCTCTGCAGTTGCCCTGATTTTGTTGTATTCTACGTCCACTGTAGTCACAGTGATGTTGTTAGTTTTTTCACTGTCCTCTTGGTCACTGTGAAGTTGTTTTACTCGGTGTCTGCTGTGATGTGATGTGTCATGTTTGCTTTTATCATTGGTAAGGTTGTGTCATTCGATGTCGACTGTAATCATTGTGCAGTGTTGTTTTATTCTATGTCCACTGTAGTCAGTGCAGGATGTTGTTTTATTCTATGTCCATGTAGTCAGTGCAGGATGTTGTTTTGTTCTATGTCCGCTGTAGTCAGTTGCAGAGATGTTTTATTCTATGTCCGCTGTAGTCAGTGTAGGATGTCGTTTTATTCTGTGTCCATTGTAGTTGATGTATGATGTTTTATTCTATGTCCACTGTAGTCAGTGGAGGATGTTGTTTTATTCTATGTCGACTGTAGTCAGTGCAGGATGTTGTTTTATTCTGTGTCCAGTGTAGTCAGTGCAGGATGTTGTTTTATTCTATGTCCACTGTAGTCACTGCAGGATGTTGTTTTATTCTATGTCCACTGTAGTCAGTGCAGGATATTGTTTTATTCTATGTCGACTGTAGTCAGTGCAGGATGTTGTTTTATTCTATGTCGACTGTAGTCACTGCAGGTTGTTGTTTTATTCTATGTCCACTGTAGTCACTGCAGGATGTTGTTTTATTCTATGTCGACTGTAGTCAGTGCAGGATGTTGTTTCAACCCCTGGATAGTGTCAGTGTTACAGTAGGGGTTCCGTCTGCCCTGGGCACATGAATGCCCCCCCCCCCCCCCCCCCCCCCCCCCCCGCTATCCTCTCCTCCTCCTTCCCCCAGCGACCCCCCCCCCCCCCCCCACCGCCCAGGCGGAGGCCCTTCGCCTGGAAGTCGAGGAACTTCTCCGGAAGGGCGCTATCACCCATATACCCCACCCCAACCCCGGGTTTTACTCTCACCTTTTCGTGGTTCCCAAGTCCTCAGGAGGCTGGAGGCCCATCCTTGACTTTTCCCCACTCAACAAGTTCCTCAGACCAACCAAATTCAAGATGGAGACCCCGGCCCAGATCAGAGACTCCATCCACCATCTGGACTGGGCCACTTCTATAGATCTGAAGGACGCTTACTTTCAGATCCTCATTCATCCTTCCCACAGACGATACCTTCGGTTCGTCTGGCGGAGACGGGTGTTTCAGTGCAAGGTGCTCCCCTTCGGACTCTCCCTGGCTCCCTTCCTTTTCACGAAGGTAGTCAAGGAGATGGCCGCCCTTGCCAGACAGGCGGACATTCGCCTCTTGGTTTACCTCGACGACTGGCTCGTCTTGGTTCCCACACAGGCCCTGTGTCAAGCCCACACATCCAAACTTCTGCGCCTTTGTTCCTCACTAGGGTTCGTCACCAACCCTGCCAAATGCGAGCTCTCGCCCAGTCAGAGATTCTCCTTCCTGGGCATGAGTTTCGACACCACCTCCATGCTAGTCTCCCAGACCCCGGAGAGGTCCACCTGCCTGATGGACCTCATCTCCCACCTTCGCCTCTCTCCCCGCATGTCGGCAAGGACACTTTCCTCCCTTCTGGGGATGATGGAGTCCCTGTCGCCTCTCATTCCCCTAGGCAGGGTTCCCAAGCGACAGCTTCAAAGGGAGTTCCACCGTCGTTGGTCGTAGACCACCGACTGCTGGGACCAAACCATTCCCCTCGGGCCTTGGTTCTTTTGGGCCACGGAGGAGTGGCTCAGCCCCTCCACCCTGAGCCCCGGAGTTCCCATCTCCCTCCCATCCCAGGCCCTAGAACTTTACACAGACGCCTCCAACTCGGGCTGGGGGGCCCACTTGGAGAGCAGTCACGCCTCGGGGGTGTGGGACCCATTGACTGCCCGTCTCCACATCAATATCCTGGAACTGGAGGCGGTCAGGCTAGCCCTCCTCCACTTCCAGACCCTGGTCTCGCACCGATTTGTTCTCCATCTCACGGACAACACCTCGGTAGCCTGTTACATCAACAAAGGGGGGGGGGGGGGGGGGGGGGGGGGGGGGGGGGGGCACGCTCCATCAGCCTCTCCTCCGGACAGAGGCCCTATCCGCTGGTGTCACATGCAAGGAATCACCCTTCGCGCGAGGCACATAGCGGGGATGCACAACATCCTGGCAGACTCTTTCAGCCGCTCCAGGTCCATCCTCCACACGGAATGGACCCTCAGCAGGCATACACTAACCTTGGTGTGGAAACATTGGTTCAGACCCATGATCGACCTGTTCGCCACCGATTCAATCATCGTCTGCCAGTGTATGTGTCTCCCGTCCCAGATCCTCAGGCGTACGCCATCGACGCCCTCTCCCTCCCCTGGTCGGCCTCATAGCTTACGCCTTTCCCCCCTTCCCGATCCTCCACAAGGTGATCAGGAAGGCGAGCCAAACAGGGAGTATAATACAAACTCCCCATTTTTATTCTATGTCCACTGTAGTCAGTGCAGGATGTTGTTTTATTCTATGTCCAGTGTAGTCAGTGCAGGATGTTGTGTCCACTTAGTGATTCGATAGTGTCCACTCAGGAGTCATTTATACAGCATGTTGTTTTATTATGCCATGTAGTCACTGCGGATGTTGTGTCATCTGCAGGTGTTTTCATTCTATGTCGTGTAGTCAGTGCAGGATGTTGTTTTATTGTATGTCCACTGTAGTCACTGCAGGATGTCGTTTTATTCTATGTCACTGTAGTCAGTGCAGGATGTTGTTTTATTCTATGTCCACTGTAGTTGATGTATGATGTTTTATTCTATGTCCACTGTAGGTGATGTAGATGTCTTATTCTATGTCCACTGTAGTTGAGTATGTTTTATTCTATGTCCAACAGTAGTTGATGTATGATGTTTTATTTGTCACTGTATTGATGTATGATGTTTTATTCTATGTCCACTACACAGTAGTTGATGTATGATGTTTTATTCTTGTCCACTGTAGTGATGATGACGTTTTATTTGTGTCCACTGTAGTGATGATGTTTTATTCTATGTCCACTACACAGTAGTTGATGTATGATGTTTTTATTCTGTGTCCACTGTAGTTGGATGTATGAGTTTTATTCTTGTCCACTACACAGTGTTGATGTATGATGTTTTATTCTGTGTCCACTGTAGTGGATGCATGACGTTTTATTCTGTGTCCACGTAGTGGATGCATGCGTTTTATTCTGTGTCCACTGTAGTGGATGCATGGCGTTTTATTCTGTGTCCACTGTAGTGGATGCATGGCGTTATCACTGTCATGTAGTGGATGCATGGCGTTTTATTCTGTGTCCACTGTAGTGGATGCATGGCGTTTTATTCTGTGTCCACTGTAGTGGATGCATGGCGTTTTATTCTGTGTCCACTGTAGTGGATGCATGGCGTTTATTCTGTGTCCACTGTAGTGGATGCATGCGTTCTATTCTGTGTCCACTGTAGTGGATGCATGACGTTCTATTCTGTGTCCACTGTAGTGGATGCATGACGTTCTATTCTGTGTCCACTGTAGTGGATGCATGACGGTCTATTCTGTGTCCACTGTAGTTGATGCATGACGGTCTATTCTATGTCCACTGTAGTTGATGTATGATGTTTTATTCTATGTCCACTGTAGTTGATGTATGATGTTTTATTCTATGTCCACTGTAGTTGATGTATGATGTTTTGTTCTATGTCCACTATGATCAGTGTAGGATGTGGTTTCATTCTGTGTCCACTCTGGTCTCTGTAAGATGTTGCTTTATTCAATGTCCATTGTAGTAACTTTGATGTTTTTATTCTATATTCACCGTAGTTTTGTTTTATTCTATGTCCGCTGAAGTCATCATAGGTTGTTTTATTCCATGACCACTATAATTGTTGTCATGCTGTTTTAGTCTGTAAGCGCTGTAGGCATGTTATTTAATCCTATGTCCAATGTAGTCGGCTTGAGATGTTTCTGTTGTCGTTTTATGTCACTTTAATCACTGCCATGTTCTGTTATTCTGTATCAGCTGCAGTCACTGTCATATGTTTTTCTATTTTGAATCCCCTCAAGTCATTGTAGGGAAGTTTTTTTTTTTTTTTTTTGTTGTTGTCACCTTGTAGTCTTTGTAAAGATGTTTTATTCAATGTCCATTGTCATCACTGTTGTTTTGTTGTACGTCTACTGTGGTCATTGTGATGTAGTATTACCCTTTGTCTACTGTGGTCATTGTGATGTAGTATTACTCTTTGTCTACTGTGGTCATTGTGATGTAGTATTACTCTTTGTCTACTGTGGTCATTGTGATGTAGTATTACTCTTTGTCTACTGTGGTCATTGTGATGTAGTATTACTCTTTGTCTACTGTGGTCATTGTGATGTAGTATTACTCTTTGTCTACTGTGGTCATTGTGATGTAGTATTACTCTTTGTCTACTGTGGTCATTGTGATGTAGTATTACTCTTTGTCTACTGTGGTCATTGTGATGTAGTATTTACTCTTTGTCTACTGTGGTCATTGTGATGTAGTATTACTCTTTGTCTACTGTGGTCATTGTGATGTAGTATTACTCTTTGTCTACTGTGGTCATTGTGATGTAGTATTACTCTTTGTCTACTGTGGATGTTGTTTTATTCTTATGTCATTGAAGTCACTGTGATGTCTTATTCTATGTCACTGAAGTCACTGTAGAGATGTCTTATTCTATGTCCACTGAAGTCACTGTAGCATTGTCTTATTCTATGTCCACTGAAGTCACTGTAGAGATGTCTTATTCTATGTCCACTGAAGTCACTGTAGAGATGTCTTATTCTATGTCCACTGAAGTCACTGTAGAGATGTCTTATTCTATGTCCACTGAAGTCACTGTAGAGATGTCTTATTCTATGTCCACTGAAGTCACTGTAGAGATGTCTTATTCTATGTCCTCTGAAGTCACTGTAGAGATGTCTTATTCTATGTCCACTGAAGTCACTGTAGAGATGTCTTATTCTATGTCCACTGAAGTCACTGTAGAGATGTCTTATTCTATGTCCTCTGAAGTCACTGTAGAGATGTCTTATTCTATGTCCACTGAAGTCACTGTGATGTCTTATTCTATGTCCACTGAAGTCACTGTAGAGATGTCTTATTCTATGTCCACTGAAGTCACTGTAGAGATGTCTTATTCTATGTCCTCTGAAGTCACTGTAGAGATGTCTTATTCTATGTCCACTGAAGTCACTGTAGAGATGTCTTATTCTATGTCCACTGAAGTCACTGTAGAGATGTCTTATTCTATGTCCACTGAAGTCACTGTAGAGATGTTTTATTCTATATCCACTGACGTTACTGTATAGGTGCTGTTTTATTCTATGTCCACTGAAGTCACTGTAGAGATGTCTTATTCTATGTCCACTGAAGTCACTGTAGAGATGTCTTATTCTATGTCCACTGAAGTCACTGTAGAGATGTCTTATTCTATGTCCACTGAAGTCACTGTAGAGATGTCTTATTCTATATCCACTGAAGTTACTGTATAGGTGCTGTTTTATTCTACCTCCACTGAAGTCACTGTGAATGTTTTATTCTATTCCACTGAGTTACTGTTGTAGTGTGCTTGTTATCTATTCCATGAGTCATTGTGTTTTGCTATGTAGAGACGTGAGATGCTTATCATACTGTCAAGGTTTTTTACGTGGGTTAGTACGTGGGATATTTGTGTACAGTTACTAGTCAAGTTGTTACCAGGTGTGTTGTGTGTGGTGGTAGGGCGTGATGTTGAACTAGACACAAGTTGTACCAGGTGTGTTGTCGTAGGTGGGGGGCGGTGATGTTTGAACTAGCAAAGTTAACCAGGTTTGTTGTGTGTAGGTGGGGGGCGGTGATGTGAACTGCGTTGGGTTGTGTAGTGGGCGTGAGTTGAACTAGCAAGTTAACCAGGTTGTTGTGTGTAGGTGGGGGGCGGTGATGTTGAACTAGAAGTTAACCAGGTTTGTTGTGTGTAGGTGGGGGGGCGGTGATGTTGAACTAGACACAAGTTAACCAGGTTTGTTGTGTGTAGGTGGGGGGCGGTGATGTTGAACTAGACACAAGGTTTGTTGTGTGTAGGTGGGGGGCGGTGATGTTGAACTAGACACAAGTTAACCAGGTTTGTTGTGTGTAGGTGGGGGGCGGTGATGTTGAACCAGACACAAGTTAACCGGGTTTATTGTGTGTAGGTGGGGGGCGGTGATGTTGAACCAGACACAAGTTAACCGGGTTTATTGTGTGTAGGTGGGGGGCGGTGATGTTGAATAGACACAAGTTAACCGGGTTTATTGTGTGTAGGTGGGGGGCGGTGATGTTGAACAGACACAAGTTAACCAGGTTTATTGTGTGTAGGTGGGGGGCGGTGATGTTGAACTAGACACAAGTTAACCGGGTTTGTTGTGTGTAGGTGGGGGGCGGTGATGTTGAATAGACACAAGTTAACCAGGTTTGTTGTGTGTAGGTGGGGGGCGGTGATGTTGAACTAGACACAAGTTAACCAGGTTTGTTGTGTGTAGGTGGGGGGGGTGATGTTGAACTAGACACAAGTTAACCAGGTTTGTTGTGTGTAGGTGGGGGGCGTGATGTTGAACTAGACACAAGTTAACCAGGTTTTTGTGTGTAGGTGGGGGAGGTGATGTTGAACTAGACACAAGTTAACCAGGTTTATTGTGTGTAGGTGGGGGGGTGATATTGAACTAGATGCAAGTTAACGGTTTGTCTGTAGTGGGGAGGTGTTGATGAGATACTAGACACAAGTTAACCAGGTTTATTGTGTGTAGGTGGGGGAGGTGATGTTGAACTAATAAGTTAACCAGGTTTATTGTGTGTAGGTGGGGGGCGGTGATATTGAACTAGATGCAAGTTAATCGGGTTTCGTCATGTAGTACAGGTGGAGAGTGTTCGATGTCAGTGGACAATGAACGAGACACAAGTTGACCAGATTTATCATGGGGGTGGAGGAGAGTGGTGATGTCACTGACAATGAACTGGACACACACTGAGCAGATTTTCATTGTGGATGGGAGAGAAGTGTCTCATGGTTTACTGAACTTGACACAAATTCAGCTGGTTTGTCTGTGGTGTGGAGAGTGGTGACGGTGAACTAGACACAAATTGACCCGTTTTGTTTTGTGGGTGGAGAGTGGTGACGATGAACTAGACACAAATTGACCTGTTTTGTTTTGTGGGTGGAGAGTGGTGATGATGAACTAGACACAAATTGACCTGTTTTGTTTTGTGGGTGGAGAGTGGTGACGATGAACTAGACACAAATTGACCTGTTTTGTTTTGTGGGTGGAGAGTGGTGACGATGAACTAGACACAAATTGACCAGGTTTGTTTTGTGGGTGGAGAGTGGTGACGATGAACTAGACACAAATTGACCTGTTTTGTTTTGTGGGTGGAGAGAGTGGTGACAATGAACTAGACACAAATTGACCAGGTTTGTTTTGTAGGTGGAGAAGGACGACGATGAACTGGACACTGGTTGACCAGCTTTGTCTTACGGGAGGAGAACGGTGGTAACGGGGATGAAACTGGACACTAATGTACCAGGATGAAGAATAAGAAAAGAGCTCTTGTCTTTCTGTGTGCAGGTGCCTGCAAGGTCTTTCAGAGAATGTGGAGTCAACACCACCATGACGGGCAATGTAAGACTCGCAAGGAGGGGGAGGAGGTAGCAGGGGTAGTTGAGCGAGGGGTGGGGGTGTTCGCAAAAATGAGTTGCATGCAGATGGTGTGAAAGAGCGAGGCTGTTTGCTTGTGCAGAGGGAGATCGTTTGAAAGGGAAGTTAATGTGCGGGAGGGAGGGGGAAAGAAAAAAAAAGCCACACAAACACAGGGAGGAAGAGAGGATGGAACTTGTTGGGGGGGGGGGGGGGATGAAATGGGGGCAGAAGGATGGAGAGGGTGAGACATGGATGGATTCATGTATAAGCTATAACCCCATACAGATGATCATGCAGACATACTGTAGCTTCAATGGAAATGAATATTCATGACATAGTAAAAAGTAGAACAAAATGCAAAAAGTTGAAAACTTTCTGCAAATAGCTGTTGCGGAGACAAGGAGAGACTGAAAGATGGAGAGGGAGAAGAAGAGTGAGAGAGAGAGAGAGAGGGAAGAAAATAAAAAAGAGAAAACAGAAAAGGTGATGTCAGATTTCAACTGTGTCTGTCAGGTGTTGACGCTGACCCCTGCCCATGTGACCCCCGGCCAGGACAGCGGAGGCTTCACCTCGGAGCGTGTCCTCACGCACACTCCCGACGGTCGCCACATGGCCACGCTGGCCGTGCAGACCAGGGACGGGGTCCTAGTGAACCCTGAGGATCAAGGTCGTGCGCCAGGGGGCGCTGGTGCCCTGGGAGGAGTCTTGCCGACGCCGCTCAACTCGGATTTCACTTCAACTATGTATCATGGGGCCTGGCCTTTGCCGAAAGGTCAGCAACTTTAGCGGGGAGAGAGAGAGAGAGAGAGACGGAAGGACTGATAGTGAAAATGTGTGTGTGTGCTGTGCACTTGCCGTACTTGCTGTTATTTCATAAACTCAGTTCATGTAGGTCAGCACCAACACAGAGATGGCTGTGGACAGGTATAGAACAGGCAGATACAGCTCCAACACAAAGATGGCTGTAGACAGGTATAGAACAGGCGGATACAGCTCCAACACAAAGATGGCTGTGGACAGGTATAGAACAGGCGGATACAGCTCCAACACAAAGATGGCTGTGGACAGGTATAGAACAGGCGGATACAGCTCCAACACAAAGATGGCTGTGGACAGGTATAGAACAGGCGGATACAGCTCCAACACAAAGATGGCTGTGGACAGGTATAGAACAGGCGGATACAGCTCCAACACAAAGATGGCTGTGGACAGGTATAGAACAGGCAGATACAGCACCAACACAAAGATGGCTGTGGACAGGTATAGAACAGGCAGATACAGCACCAACACAAAGATGGCTGTGGACAGGTATAGAACAGGCGGATACAGTTCCAACACAAAGATGGCTGTGGACAGGTATAGAACAGGCAGATACAGCACCAACACAAAGATGGCTGTGGACAGGTATAGAACAGGCAGATACAGCACCAACACAAAGATGGCTGTGGACAGGTATAGAACAGGCAGATACAGCTCCAACACAAAGATGGCTGTAGACAGGTATAGAACAGGCAGATACAGCACCAACAGGTGATTGCTGACCTGTTTATCCAAGTCCAAAAATCTGGAGATCAAGTTCAAGAGGTAGTTGCAGTTGCGAACTGTAACCATTGTGTTCATGCGCTGTGACCAGAGAGTAGCAAGCCTTGCTCACGGTTGCATGTGAACTCGATGACCTGGAAAGAAAGTGAAAATGTTGGCAGTGTTCATAATGATGGTGATGATGATGGTGATTAAACTGGTAATGGGGATGGTTATGGACCGTGTGAAAGGAATGTTGTCGGTATAGTGATAATGAGGAGGAGGAGGAAAACGGTGCTGGTGGTACTGGTTGCGATGATGACGATGACGATGATGATGATGATGACTATGATGATGTGATGATGATGATGATGATGTGGATGTGTCCTGTGTGCCGCAGATGTGGGTCAGCCCCATAGCTCAGGTGACCCCGGCCACACCTTAACTGCCGCAGGAGCTGGAGGGGGGATGGGAGTGGAGGTGGGGAGCGTGATGAGTTTCACTTCCACCAACACCCACAGTTCCCTTAACAGCCACTCTTCCTCCTCTTCCTCCTCCTCCTCCGCCCCGCCCCCTCCTCCCACCGCCCCCACCGCCCCCGTCACCACTACTGCTGGTGCTGCTGCCTCCACTGCCAAACCTCCGCCCCAGCAGTTGGGCACAAAGGTGAGCGTTGGGGGTATGATGAGGGGGAAGAGAGAGAGAGAGAGGGAATGTTACTTACAGCCCAGCCGACCGCAAAGGGTCATATCAGGCCTGTAAGGGGATGGGAGGGGCTGGATGATGTTGGTGCAGGTGGTGGTGGTGGAGAGGTTGGGTGTGTTGTTGAAGGTGGTGGTGATGATGATGCGGTGCGGTACAAGGGTGTGAAAACTACTTGTCAATGCATTAAAAAAAAACAACAACCAAAAAAAAAAAAAAAACAAAACATCAAAAACAACAAAACCATAAGTAAATGAATGCTTCTGCTTTTGCACTGACACCGACAGACCACTTAAAAGTGTGAAGGGATTTCACATGCAGTGCATTCCTTTGATTTTGTTCTGTAAGCTGCGGCAGAGCTGTATTGTGTCATATGCTAGGAATTGGAACGTCTGAACCCCAGACGCAGCAAGCTTTTTTCTCTGAATGCCTCCAACATCCTTGGTGCTTGGTATGAGGCTTGTGGGGGCTGTGTGTGCGCCGCTAGATCGAAATACTCTGAATCAGACCAAAATGTGTTTGTGTCCTGTCAGATTGAAATGTTCTTACCAGCCATACGTAAACTAGTTCATGCCTCAGCAGGTAAAAGCGGTTTAAGCAGACTTAAAAACCTCTTTGTGCACCACCAGATAGAAATGATGACACTAGATGGACCACTGTTTGTGCCCTGTCAGACAGGAATGGTGTAACCAGACTTCAGCGTGTTGATGCGCTTCCTTCCAGGTGGAGATGGTGTACTCGCTGCTGTCGATGCTGGGGACCCACGACAAAGATGACATGTCGCGCACCTTGCTGGCTATGTCGTCCTCGCAGGACAGTTGCATTGCCATGCGACAGTCAGGTCAGTCTGTGTGTGTGTGTGTGTTGGGGGGGGGGGGTGTGTGTGTTTGGCGCGCGTGTGTGTGTTTGGGGCGTGTGTGTGTGTGTGTGGGGCGTGTGTGTGTGTGTTTGGGGCGTGTGTGTGTGTGTGTGGGGGCGTGTATGTGTGTGTGTGTGTGTTTGGGGCACGCATGTGCTGTGTGTGTGTGTGTGTTTATTTGTGTGTGTTTGATTTAAAGTTGTTCTCTGTGTGTATCAGATTTTTGTACTCCCAGTTCTTATAGAACAGGGAGTACTTTAGAATGGGAACGAAGAAGAAATTCTCTGTGTGTGTGTGTGTGTCCGTCCGTCCGTCCGTCCGTCCGTCCGTGGTCAAAATGTGTTCCACTCGCTCCAGACAAAACTACTGGGCCGATCTTTCTGAAAATTTGTAGGTATGTTCATTATAGGCCAAAGATGATGCCCGATGTGTTATTTTAACGTTATAGCCGTTACTGAAGGCTGTAACGGCCTGTAACGGTTTTTCTTCTTTATGGACTATCTCAGAAAGTACTCGGCTGATCTTTGTGAAAATTAGCAGGTATGTTCATTATAGGTCACGGATGATGCCCGATGTTTTAGTTTACCGTTACAGCCGTTACTAACGGCTGTAACGGCCTGCAACGGTTCTTCTCCTTTATGGAATATCTCAGAAAGTACTTGGCTGATCTTTGTGAAAATTTGTAGGTGTGTTCATTATTGGTCACAAATAATGCCTGATGTTTCAGTATATACTGTTATAGCCGTTACTAACGGGTATAACGGCCCGTAACAGTTTTTCTTCTTTATGGAATATCTCAGAAAGCACTTTGACGGTCTTTTTGAAAATTTGTAGGTATGTTCATTATGGGTCACGGATGATACCCGATGTTTTTACTTTGCCATTATAGCCGTTACTAACTGCTATAATGGCCCATAACGGTTTTTCTTCTTTATTGAATATCTCAGAAAGTATTTGGCTGATCTTTCTGAACATTTGTAGGTATGTTCATTATGGGCAACGGATGATGCCCGACGTTTTAGTTTACCATTATAGCTGTTACTAACGGCTATAACGGCCCATAACAGTTTTTCTTTTTTATGGAATGTCTCAGAAAGTACTTGGCTGCTCTTTCTGAAAATTTGTAGGTAGGTTCATTATGGGTCACAGATGATGCCCGACGTTTTAGTTTATCGTTATAGCCGTTACTTAAGGCTATAACGACCCATAACGTTTTTTCTTTTTTTATGGAATATCTCAGAAAGTACGTGGCTGATCTTTCTGAAAATTTGTAGATATGTTCATTATGGGTCACGGATGATGCCCGATGTTTTAGTTTACCGTTATATCCGTTACTAATGGCTATAAGGCCCATAACGGTTTTTCTTCTTTATGGAATATCTCAGAAAGTACTTGGCTGATCTTTCTGAAAATTTGTAGGTATATTCATTATGGGTCACGGATGATGCCTGATGTTTTAGTTTACCGTTATAGCCGTTAGTAATGGCTATAACGGCCCATAACGGTTCTTCTTTTTTATAGAATATCTTAGAAAGTATGTGGCCAATATTTCTGAAAATTTGGAGGTATGTTCATTATGGGTCATCGATGATGCCCGATGTTTAAGTTTACCGTTATAGCCGTTACTAACGGCCCATAATGGTTTTCTTCTTTATGGAAAATCTGAGAAAATACTTGGCCGATCTTTCTGAAAATTTGTAAGTATGTTCATTATAGGTCACAGATGATGGCCGATGTTTACCAGAATAGCCATTACTAACAGTTACACCAGCCCAAGACGGTTTTTCCTCTTTATGGAATATCTCACACGTATTCAGGGTAAACTGGGAGTACATTTGTATGCTTTGCATCTTGTTCTAAAGCAGTATCAACATGGTTATCAGTTGTAAATTATTGTCAATGTTAGTTGGTCTGGTGTGCACATGACAGACTTTATTAAAGTTTACTCAGTTTCTGGTACTGTGGAATCGATCCTGCTGGTGGTTCTGGCCAGTATCTGACGGACTCGTAGTGATGTTGATGTGTGCGGTCTCTAATACTATAGTAAAGCATTGTTAACATATGGTCCGTAATGCTATAGAAATATTTATTTGCTTGCTCTAGTCTGTACATGACAAATTTTGCTGAGGCAACGTTAACATACAGTCTCTAATACTTCTCTAGTGTCACAGAATTGTTAAACGTTAATTGTTCAGATGAGTGCCTGACAGACTTGACTAAAGTGGTGTTGATTTACACGCTCTCTTATGCTATTTAACCTTTACCAGCCATGTCACACCACAAAGTGTGATGGGATTTCTTTCCCTCGAGCCGCAGCACCCAAAGCTGTGTGACGGACAGACAGTACATTCTGCCGTGTCACACTCTACCGTATGACTGGAACATAAAAAAATTCCTACACTTTCCATAAAATGATCCAAGGGAAATAAGCTCTGTAACTAGTCTTGGGGATGTTGTAGCGAGTAGTAGACCTTACTTTCAGTGCTCTATCATGAACTTGGCTGACCCCAGCAGCTTTGGAACAAAGGAACTGATGGCACCAGGCTTTGCCGCTAAGCGCGCGTGAAAAAATGTCGGTCAGACGAAGGGGTGGCAGCGATTTCTCGCTCACTGAAGCGCTTGAAATCTTATTACAAAGTGGATCTGGTGATGAGGGGAGTGATAGAGAGATAGAAAACTATGAAAGATAAGAGGAAAGTGAATTGTTTGAAGATGCAGCCATCCCTTCATCTTCTGATTTGGTGTTGTAATAGAATGGAATAGAATGTAAACAAAGAATTCTTTTTACTTGTCAGACATGTTTTTCAACGCACAGTCATGTCTACGCATTGAAAGTGAATGATTCAAAATTTCTATGTTCGATTAGTTGAGCATTTGTTCTTTCCTATGACACCTAACACAACACTGTCAGTTGTTGTCTAGCTACCATAAAAATTAATTAAAAAGTGGCGAAATATGCGCGTTGGCAGGGACTGAGCGCCATGCGCGAGCGCACGGCAGCAGGGAGTTGTGCTGCATGCGCCGCTCTCGGCTAGATAGTATTAATTGTGAATATTGGTTGTTCTGATCATGATAGACAGGACTAAAGCACTGCTGACGTAGATGGTTGCTAGTGCTGGAGAATTGTTCACATGGCCTGGTTAGCCTTTGTCACTTAGTCATAGACTTGTGTTCCAGGTTAGATAGCCAGGTTAGAAGAAATTTTCTGTTTGAAGTTAGCTTGTATGCATACTTAGTCCTCTTCGAGTTCTTCGGCAAGACAGTAAGGCAAACTCCTGGTGTGAACACTTGTATGAAGGAAAAAAACAGCCACATGCGCACATGTTTAATCTCATTCTACCTTTTGTGTGGAGAAGAGAAGACCGTCATGTGCCTGCCATTTTCCCTCCCCTCCATCCTCCTCTGTCTTGTTTTTCTCTCTTTTCCTTCATCATTCCTCTCTCCTTTCATTCTCTGATGCTAAAGAATTGATGCGAGTTGGGTTGTTCTGGCCAGTATATGACAGACTTGGCTAAACTGGCGTTAACATGCGATGGCAGGTTGTCTGCCCCTGCTGATTCAGCTGCTCCACGGCAGTGACAAGGACTCGGGATTGTTGGGCAACACCAGGGGGAGCCCCGCTGCCAGGGCGCGTGCCGCCGCTGCGTTGCACAACATCGTGCACTCCAACCCGGACGAGCGTCGGGGGCGTAGGGAGGCCAGGACACTCCGCCTGTTGGAGCAGATCCGTGCCCACTGCGACCAGCAGCGAGGGGAGACCAGCCTGCTGCGGGGAGACGAGGAGGAGGAGAGGGAAGAAGGGGCAGGTTGGTACACAGTTGAGTGGCAGGGTTATATAGAAATATGTGTAGGTCTCATAGTTTTGCCTTGAGGGTATGATGTGACATAGTTTGTCATTGAAACGATCAGTGTTCAAAGGCCAGTCATTGTCACTGTGGCATGGTTTGACATGAAAATATATCAGTGTTCAAAGGCCAGAGTCATTGTCACTGTGGCATAGTTTGACATGGAAATGATCAGTGTTCAAAGGCCAGAGTCATTGTCACTGTGGCATAGTTT
The DNA here is from genome assembly GCA_033310375.1 of Conus canariensis. Lineage (NCBI taxonomy): Eukaryota > Metazoa > Mollusca > Gastropoda > Neogastropoda > Conidae > Conus > Conus canariensis. The sequence continues at coordinate 16,762,020 of CM065743.1, forward strand.
GACATGGAAATGATCAGTGTTCAAAGGCCAGAGTCATTGTCACTGTGGCATAGTTTGACATGGAAATGATCAGTGTTCAAAGGCCAGAGTCATTGTCACTGTGGCATAGTTTGACATGGAAATGATCAGTGTTCAAAGGCCAGAGTCATTGTCACTGTGGCATAGTTTGACATGGAAATGATCAGTGTTCAAAGGCCAGAGTCATTGTCACTGTGGCATAGTTTGACATGGAAATGATCAGTGTTCAAAGGCCAGAGTCATTGTCACTGTGGCATAGTTTGACATGGAAATGATCAGTGTTCAAAGGCCAGAGTCATTGTCACTGTGGCATAGTTTGACATGGAAATGATCAGTGTTCAAAGGCCAGAGTCATTGTCACTGTGGCATAGTTTGACATGGAAATGATCAGTGTTCAAAGGCCAGAGTCATTGTCACTGTGGCATAGTTTGACATGGAAATGATCAGTGTTCAAAGGCCAGAGTCATTGTCACTGTGGCATAGTTTGACATGGAAATGATCAGTGTTCAAAGGCCAGTCATTGTCACTGTGGCATAGTTTGACATGGAAATGATCAGTGTTAAAAGGCCAGAGTCATTGTCACTGTGGCATAGTTTGACATGGAAATGATCAGTGTTCAAAGGCCAGAGTCATTGTCACTGTGGCATAGTTTGACATGGAAATGATCAGTGTTAAATGGCCAGAGTCATTGTCACTGTGGCATAGTTTGACATGGAAATGATCAGTGTTAAAAGGCCAGAGTCATTGTCACTATGGCATAGTTTGACATGAAAATGATCAGTGTTAACCCGTAGAGTGCCTTTAAGCCGTCAGCTGACGCCGCATTAAAAATGCTTTCCCAGTGCCTATGGGCCGTCCACTGACGTCATGCATTTTTCTTGAATTTTCATTCGTTACTATTTCTATCAACGGACTTAAATAGAGTGTGCGTAGTAAGCCTTATATGTCTGTAGTATTAAAATGATATGTAAATGACCACACGTGAGGGGAAAGCCCATTTATTCTCATCACTGACTGGATGACCAGCCAGCACTTCGTCTCGCTTGCAAAGATGGCGGCGCAACCTTCGACAAGCGCAGCGACCAAATCAACGTATTTACACAGCTGAGCAGGCTCTGCTAATGATTTTTGACAAAGACAATAATCTTTTATTCAACGACTCACTCGAGCATGAAGGTGAGATGATGATAGTGATGGAATTGCCAACCGTATTCGTCAGTTATTGTGTCGGGCTGTGTGACCTCAATGTGTGTTCAGCTGACTGGTTTGCCAGCGTCGAACGAGCTCGCCTAGTGTGTACTCTGCACTGCGTGCCAGTGGTCAGTGACGTGGTAGTCAGCGTGAGAGGGGAGCGCGGCCTGCTCGCGGCGCGGCACAGGGCAGAGGGAAAGGTAGGGGAAGAGGAGCAGTGAAAGAGAGGGTTGAAGTCCAGCAAGGGGGCGTGGTGGGGAGAGGGGGGCGTGGTCGTGGACTGACCTGTCTGCATAGAGTGTGAGCGTCTTGATAGACTTCTAAACTGTTTTACTTTCATTTACAGGTGTAGTGTGACAATACAAACTTTATTTTCAACTTTTTTGCTTTGTGTTCTTGTTTGGATGTGAAGATGTAGTGGTAAATACATATGCTTTTGATCGTGCAAAAAAATCTATCCAAATCTAATTGTCTAAATACTTTTTTATTATCAAAATTAAAACAAAAGAAGCCCAGATTCAAAATCTTCATTCAATTTCCTTCAAAAATCATATATATTTCATTGTTATATCTTTTGTAGTTTCTGAGCTAGAATTTTTTGTTAATTATTACCCCCAAATCATTAGATTTCCCTGGCACTGGGAAAGCCTTTGTTTGTAACATTTTCAAGCAGCTTCAAGCAGCGAACGGGTTAAAAGGCCAGAGTCATTGTCACTATGGCATAGTGTGACATGGAAATGATTGGTGTTGTGAAACCTGCATCATTGTAGCTGTGTCATAGTTTGACATGGAAATGAGATGTGCGTCATTATCTCTCAACATTTTTTGAGATTTTTGCATTTTGCGTGACGGATCTTCTTTTTTTTTTTTGTAACATTCTGTGCATTGTTTCTAAAATAATATTTTTGTGATGAATGTGTCTGTTTCGGGTTGTTTATGGGATACATTGCTTCAGATAACAGAAATGTTGATTTAAATACCATAATTCCGGGAAGAAAACCGTCGATCAGCGGTAATCGAAATTCAAGGGAAAGAAGTGAAGAGAGTGAAAGTTGTGACATGGTTTTTTATGGAAATGAGCAGTACTGTGGAGGTGCATCATTGTAGCTGCAGCATAGGTTATCATGGATAAGACCACAAATTACATATCGCGATGCAGCATAGGTTATCATGGATAAGACCACAAATTACATATCGCGATGCAGCATAGGTTATGGATAAGACCACAAGCTACATATGATGCAGCATAGGTTATCATGGATAAGACCACAAGTTACATATGATGCAGCATAGGTTATCATGGATAAGACCACAAGTTATATATGATGCAGCATAGGTTATCATGGATAAGACCACAAGTTGCATATCACAATGCAGCATAGGTTATCATGGATAAGACCGCAAGTTACATACGACACAGCATAGGTTATCATGGATAAGACCGCAAGTTACATACGACACAGCATAGGTTATCATGGATAAGACCGCAAGTTACGTGTCACGACGCAGCATAGGTTATCATGGATAAGACCGCAAGTTACGTGTCACGACGCAGCATAGGTTATCATGGATAAGACCACCAGTCACGTGTCACGACGCAGCATAGGTTATCATGGATAAGACCACAAGTTACATATCACGACGCAGCATAGGTTATCATGGATAAGACCACCAGTCACGTGTCACGACGCAGCATAGGTTATCATGGATAAGACCACCAGTCACGTGTCACGACGCAGCATAGGTTATCATGGATAAGACCACCAGTCACGTGTCACGACGCAGCGTAGGTTATCATGGATAAGACCACCAGTCACGTGTCACGACGCAGCATAGGTTATCATAGATAAGACCACCAGTCACGTGTCACGACACAGCATAGGTTATCATGGATAATACCACCAGTCACGTGTCACGACGCAGGGTAGGTTATCGTGGATAAGACCACCAGTCACGTGTCACGACGCAGCGTAGGTTATCGTGGATAAGACCACCAGTCACGTGTCACGACGCAGCGTAGGTTATCATGGATAAGACCACCAGTCACGTGTCACGACGCAGCGTAGGTTATCATGGATAAGACCACCAGTCACGTGTCACGACGCAGCGTAGGTTATCGTGGTTAAGACCACCAGTCACGTGTCACGACGCAGCGTAGGTTATCGTGGATAAGACCACCAGTCACGTGTCACAACGCAGCGTAGGTTATCGTGGATAAGACCACAAGTCACATGTCACGACGCAGCATAGGTTATCATGGATAAAACCACAAGTTACATGTGATGCAGCAAGTTACATATCACGATGCAGCCTAGGTTATCATGGATAAGACTACAATTTACATGCACGATGCAGCATAGGTTATCATGGATAAAACCACAAGTTATATACGATGCAGCATAGGTTATCATGGATAAGACCACAAGTTACATATCACGATGCAGCCTAGGTTATCATGGATAAGACCACAAGTTACATATGATGCAGCATAGGTTATCATGGATAAGACCACAAGTTACATATCACAATGCAGCATAGGTTATCATGGATAAAACCACAAGTTACATATGATAAGACCACAAGTTACATGTGATGTAGCATAGCTTATCATGGATAAGACCACAAGTTACATGTGATGTAGCATAGGTTATGGATAAGACCACAAGCTGCATGTGATGCAGCATAGGTTATCATGGATAAGACCACAAGTTACATGTGATGCAGCATAGGTTATGGATAAGACCACAAGTTACATGTGATATAGCATAGGTTATCATGGATAAGACCACAAGTTACATGTGATGCAGCATAGGTTATGGATAAGACCACAAGTTACATGTGATGCAGCATAGGTTATCATAGATAAGACCACAAGTTACATGTAATGCAGCATAGGTTATCATGGATAAGACCACAAGTTACATATCAGGATGCAGCATAGGCTATCATGGATAAGACCACAAGTTACATACGACGTAGCATAGGTTATCATGGATAAGACCGCAAGTTACATACGACGCAGCATAGGTTATCATGGAAAAGACTGCAAGTTACATATGACACAGCATAGGTTATCATGGATAAGACCGCAAGTTACATACGACGCAGCATAGGTTATCATGGATAAGACCGCAAGTTACATATCACGACACAGCATAGGTTATCATGGATAAGACCGCAAGTTACATATCACGACGCAGCATAGGTTATCATGGATAAGACCACAAGTTACATATCATGACGCAGCATAGGTTATCATGGATAAGACCACAAGTTACATATCACAACGCAGCATAGGTTATCATGGATAAGACCACAAGTTACATATCACGATGCAGCATAGGTTATCATGGATAAGACCACAAGTTACATACCATGGCGCAACATAGGTTATCATGGATAAGACCACAAGTTACATATCATGACGATAGGTTATCATGGATAAGACCACAAGTTACATATCACGACGCAGCATAGGTTATCATGGATAAGACCGCAAGTTACATATCACGACGCAACATAGTTTATCATGGATAAGACCACAAGTAACATATCACGATGCAACCTAGGTTATCATGGATAAGACTACAAGTTACATGTGATGCAGCCTAGGTTATCATGGATAAGACCACAAGTTACATATCATGATGCAGCAGAGGTTATTATTGATAAGACCACAGGTTACATGTGATGCAGCATAGGTTATCATGGATAAGACCACAAGTTACATGTGATGCAGCATAGGTTATCATGGATAAGACCACAAGTTACATGTGATGCAGCATAGGTTATCATGGATAAGACCACAAGTTACATGTGATGTAGTATAGGTTATCATGGATAAGACCACAAGTTACATGTGATGCAGCATAGGTTATGGATAAGACCACAAGTTACATGTGATGCAGCATAGGTTATCATGGATAAGACCACAAGTTACATGTGATGCAGCATAGGTTGTATGGATAAGACCACAAGTTACATATCGTGATGCAGCATAGGTTATCCTGGATAAGACCACAAGTTACATATCATGATGCGGCATAGGTTATCATGGATAAGACCACAAGTTACATATCACGACGCAGCATAGGTTATCATGGATAAGACCACAAGTTACATATCACGATGCAGTATAGGTTATCATGGATAAAACCACAAGTTACATACGATGCAGCATAGGTTATCCTGGATAAGACCACAAGTTACCTCTCACGATGCAGCCTAGGTTATCATGGATAAGACCACAAGTTACATATCACGACGCAGCATAGGTTATCCTGGATAAGACCACAAGTTACATATCACGACGCAGCATAGGTTATCATGGATAAGACCACAAGTTACATATCATGACGCAGCATAGGTTATCATGGATAAGACCACAAGTTACATATCAGGATGTAGGGTTCACACGCTGCGATGTCATCGTAGGACAGGCGGCCAGATCTCCCAGGGCAGCCACCACTTGTATCGGACCTGTGGTGAAAACTGCAACCTGCCTTCTGCTCGGAGCAACATTTTTCAAACAGCAGCAGCAGAAAAAAATTAATGTTCAGTTTTACTTTGCCAGCTCTGGATAATCTTTGCGAAATCAGGATAGCACGTTTTGCTAAAACTGCTGTTTTAGTGACTGTTCATGACATTTGATATCTGAATGTATCATGCCAGGCTGGTTAAGGAGGAAATAACCTGTGAGATTTGAGGACACATATTGTTTAGGTTTGGCCACTTGCTGACAAAACGGTAGTGTGTATTGTGTTTTCCTTTTTCTTGAACATCTTGAACTTTATAGAATTGAGAATGATTGTTACTTTATAGAATTCAGAATTATTGTTACTTTATAGAAGAATTATTGTTACTTTATAGAATTAAGAATTATTGTTACTTTATAGAATTCAGAATTATTGTTACTGTATAGAAGAATTATTGTTACTTTTTAGAGTTCAGAATTATTGTTACTTTATAGAATTCAGAATTATTGTTACTTAATAGAAGAATTATTGTTACTTTATAGAATTCAGAATAATTGTTACTTTATAGAAGAATTATTGTTACTTTATAGAATTCAGAATAATGGTTACTTTATAGAAGAATTATTGTTACTTTATAGCATTCAGAATTATTGTTACTTTATAGAATTCAGAATTATTGTTACTTTATAGAATCAGAATGATCGCCGACTGATGGTCAGGTGATTTTGCACAGGGGCAGGTGAAAATTTCGTCTCTCTGCTTCCTGAGCAGTTCTGTTGCAAAAAAAAAAAAAAAAAAAAAAAAAAAAATTCTACCCTGGATGTGATGTGAATGTGATAAAGGTGTTGATACACATAGTGATATGATGTGACTTGATGGGGGTGTTGATACACATAGTGATATGATGTGTCTTGATGGGGGTGTTGATACACATAGTGATATGATGTGACTTGATGGGGGTGTTGATACACATAGTGATATATGACTGGATGGGGGTGTTGATACACATAGTGATATATGACTTGATGGGGGTGTTGATACACATAGTGATATATGACTGGATGGGGGTGTTGATGCACATAGTGATATATGACTTGATGGGGGTGTTGATACACATAGTGATATATGACTGGATGGGGGTGTTGATACACACAGTGATATATGACTGGATGAGGGTGTTGATACACATAGTGATATATGACTTGATGAGGGTGTTGATACACATAGTGATATATGACTGGATGGGGTGTTGATACACATAGTGATATGATGTGACTTGATGGGGGTGTTGATACACATAGTGATATGATGTGACTAGATGGGGGTGTTGATACACATAGTGATATGATGTGACTTGATGGGGGTGTTGATACACATAGTGATATGATGTTACTTGATGGGGGTGTTGATACACATAGCGATATGATGTGACTTGATGGGGGTGTGGATACACAATGTGGTGTGATGTGGTTGGGGTGTTGATACACAGTGTGATATGATGTGGTAGTGGTGTAGATACAGTGTGGTATGATGTGGTAGGGATGTTGATACACAGTGTGGTATGATGTGGTAGGGATGTTGATACACAGTGTGGTATGATGTGGTAGGGATGTTGATACACAGTGTAGTATGATGTGGTTGGGGTGTTGATACAGTGTGGTAGGGATGTTGATAGAGTGTGGTATGATGTGGTAGGGGTGTGATGCACAGTGTGGTATGATGTGGTTGGGGTGTTGATACAGTGTGGTAGGGATGTTGATAGAGTGTGGTATGATGTGGTAGGGATGTTGATACACAGTGTGGTATGTGGTAGGGGTGTTGATACACAGTGTAGTATGTGGTAGGGGTGTTGATACACAGTGTGGTGTGATGTGGTAGGGATGTTGATACAGTGTGGTATGATCTGGTAGGGGTGTTGATACACAGTATGGTATGTGGTAGGGTGTTGATACACAGTGTGGTATGATGTGGTTGGGATGTGGATACACAGTATGGTATGTGGTAGGGGTGTTGATACACAGTGTGGTATGATGTGGTTGGGATGTTGATACACAGTGTGGTATGATGTGGTAGGGATGTTGATACACAGTGTGGTATGATGTGGTAGGGATGTTGATACACAGTGTGGTATGATGTGGTTGGGGTGTTGATACAGTGTGGTAGGGATGTTGATAGAGTGTGGTATGATGTGGTAGGGGTGTTGATGCACAGTGTGGTATGATGTGGTTGGGGTGTTGATACAGTGTGGTAGGGATGTTGATAGAGTTGATACACAGTGTAGTATGTGGTAGGGGTGTTGATACACAGTGTGGTGTGATGTGGTAGGGATGTTGATACAGTGTGGTATGATCTGGTAGGGGTGTTGATACACAGTATGGTATGTGGTAGGGGTGTTGATACACAGTGTGGTATGATGTGGTTGGGATGTTTATACAGTGTGGTATGATGTGGTAGGGGTGTTGATACACAGTGTGGTATGATGTGGTAGGGGTGTTGATACACAGTGTGGTATGATATGGTAGGGGTGTTGATACACAGTGTGGTATGATGTGGTAGGGGTGTTGATACAGTGTGGTGTGATGCGGTAGGGATGTTGATACACAGTGTGGTGTGATGTGGTAGGGATGTTGATACACAGTGTGGTGTGATGTGGTAGGGGTGTTGATACACAGTGTGGTGTGATGTGGTAGGGGTGTTGATACAGTGTGGTATGATGTGGTGGGGGTGTTGATACGCAGTGTGGTGTGATGTGGTAGGGATGTTGATACACAGTGTGGTGTGATGTGGTAGGGATGTTGATACACAGTGTGGTGTGATGTGGTTGGGGTGTTGATACACAGTGTGGTGTGATGTGGTAGGGGTGTTGATACAGTGTGGTATGATGTGGTGGGGGTGGTGATACACAGTGTGGTGTGATGTGGTAGGGATGTTGATACACAGTGTGGTGTGATGTGGTAGGGGTGTTGATACACAGTGTGGTGTGATGTGGTTGGGGTGTTGATACTCAGTGTGGTACGATGTGGTGGGTGTTACACAGTGTGGTATGATGTGGTTGGGGTGTTGATACACAGTGTGGTATGATGTGGTTGGGGTATTGATACAATGTGGTGTGATGTGGTAGGGGTGTTGATACACAGTGTGATGTGGTAGGGGTGTTGATACACAGTGTGGTGTGATGTGGTAGGGTGTTGATACACAGTGTGGTATGATGTGGGTTGGGGTGTTGATACACAGTGTGATATGATGTGGTAGGGTGTTGATACACAGTATGGTATGATGTGGTAGGGGTGTTGATACACAGTATGGTATGATGTGGTAGGGTTGTTGATACACAGTGTGGTGTGATGTGGTAGGGGTGTTGATACACAGTATGGTATGATGTGGTAGGGGTGTTGATACATAGTGTGGTATGATGTGGTAGGGGTGTTGATAGAGTGTGGTATGATGTGGTAGGGGTGTTGATACACAGTGTGGTATGATGTGGCAGGGGTGTTGATACACAGTGGTATGATGTGGTGGGGGTGTTGATACACAATGTGGTATGTGGGGGTGTTGATACACAGTGTGGTATGATGTGGTAGGGGTGTTGATACACAGTGGTATGATGTGGACGGGATGTTGATACACAGTGTGGTGTGATGTGTGTAGGGGTGTTGATACAGTGTGGTGTGATGTGGTAGGGGTGTTGATACAGTGTGGTGTGATGTGGTAGGGTGTTGATACAGTGTGGTGTGATGTGGTAGGGGTGTTGATACACAGTGTGATGTGATGTGGTAGGAGTGTTGATACACAGTGTGGTGTGATGTGGTAGGGGTGTTGATACAGTGTGGTGTGGTGTGGTGGGGGTGTTGATGCACAGTGTGGTGTGATGTGGTTGGGGTGTTGATACACAGTGTGGTATGATGTGGTAGGAGTGTCGGGGACCAAAGCCGGTGACATGGACCATCATCCTGGTCCGGCCATCGCTGCTCTGATGAAGCTGTCGTTTGATAGAGTGTGGTGTGATGTGGTAGGGGTGTTGATACACAGTGTGGTGTGATGTGGTTGGGGTGTTGATACACAGTGTGGTGTGATGTGGTAGGGGTGTTGATACACAGTGTGGTGTGATGTGGTAGGAGTGTCGGGGAACAAAGCCGGTGACATGGACCATCACCCTGGTCCGGCCATCGCTGCTCTGATGAAGCTGTCATTTGATGAGGAACACCGCCACGCCATCTGCTCCCTGGGTGAGTGACGGCCCCTGGTCTTCAACACAGCGATTAGTTGTGTTCGGGTTAAATGTCCACGTGAGGTGATGTATTAGACATGTACAACCGACCTGTTTCCCACATGATTTTTGCCACATTTTGTACACGTTTGACAAAAAGATTTTGAATATGATGAGCTGAAAAACAATCACAAAAAAAAAAAGAAAAAAAAATTTAAACAAAAATCTAGAAATAAAGTTCTTGAGTGGTAATTGTGTTTGTTGTGTGTAGCCATTGTATTGCCTTGGTGTGTTTGACCAAAGAGCGACAGCTGTCACTAACTGGTGTGCGCAAATTTCCATCAGGCTGTGCCTGAATCTTTGACAACATGCCATCGATTAATAGCGGGGACTGTGTGCTTTGAGATAACAAGGGGGGAAATGATGAGAGACTTCGAATTTTTGCAAAAATATGCTGATGAGTCAGAGTTTTGAAAGTTATTTGTGTTCGGAAAAGTCATTTCTGCTGTTGTTACTGGTGGAACAGCAGGTATCCTGCTACACTCGCTGTGCAGTGTGCGATGTTAGGTTGTTGTTGTTGTTGTTGTTGTCGTACCCTGGCTAAAAGACTCCAGGGATGATCCGAACAGCTGAAGTACTTGAACACTGTGGTGCAAATGCATCAGCTGGGGATGAGAACATTACGTGTGTGACCGTTTTTGATTACCCCGCCACGTGGGCAGCCACACTCCGACTTCGGGGGATTTTGGAGACTGATAATGTTATGCTAGGAGCTTGTCACAACTGAAGACAATCTCCACATAACTATGCAGAGCATAACAACATTTTAATGCAGCCTTGGTGTTTTAGCCTATGTCAATTGGCCTGACACAGCCTTAAGCCAAGGCAGGCAATGTCGGGTAAAAATGACCATCCCCTTTCCGTCCCAGTGTCATGTGTGTGAGAGATTATATGTGTGAGTGTGATTATATGTGTGTGATTATATGTGTGAGTGTGATTGAATGTGTGAGTGTGATTATATGTGTGAGCGTGATTGTGTGAGTGTGATTATATGTGTGAGTGGAAATATTAGGTCTATTCCACCATCTGTGACTGAACTTGTGAGCGTGTGGATTAATGTATACATGTGTGTGAGTATGGTTGTCCTGGCTTTTATTTTATCATATATCCGAGTGGGTGTGTGTGAACTTAAATATATGCTGGCGTAGAGATGCTCTCTCCTTTTTTGCATTTGTCTCAAGGTGTGTGTGTGTGTGTGTGTGTGTGTGTGTGTGTGTGTGTGTGTGTGTGTGTGTGTGTGTGTGAAGTATCCGTGGAGATAGTTTTATCATATGTGACTGAACTTGTATGTGAAGGTATCTATGTATGGAAATGAAGATAGTGACATATCATGTCTGACTAGAGTGCAAACTGTTGTAATTGGTATTTTTATCCGACCGGCATTGAGCACACTTCTGTGACTATGTGTGCTGTTGTCCACACGGTTGCCAAGCATGTTGGGGTGAAACTGAATGAGGATGGTTTGTGTGTGTGTGTGTGTGTGTGTGTGTGATGTGTGTGTGTGTGTGTGTGTAGTATGCTCACACTTAATAATAACAATAATAATAATGTTTATTTCTATAGCGCATATTCCATAGAAGTGCTTAACAGCACTTTACATTTCAAGAAAAAGCAAATGGTAAAAAGATAAGGGTTATAAAAGTCACTCACACTTGTGAGTCTGTACATGCAGCGTGCGCATGTAAGAAGACTAAAAACCATAACACCTGCACTGACCACACCTTGTCACCAGGGGGACTCCAAGCCATGGCGGAACTGATGGAAGTGGACCACCATCACCACGGCAACACTAGAGACAACTACAGCGTGACGGTGCGGCGCTACGCCTGCATGGCGCTGACCAACCTGACGTTCGGGGACGGGAAGAACAAGGCCTTGCTGTGCTCCATGCGGCCTGCCATGCAGGCCCTGGTGGCTCAGCTCCGCTCCCCCAACGAGGACCTGTGTCAGGGAGCCGCCAGCGTGCTGCGCAACTTGTCCTGGAGGGCCGACCTGGCCAGCAAGAGAACTCTTCGTGACGTAGGGGCCGTCACCACGCTGACCGAGAGCGCCATGCGGGTCACCAAGGAAACCACGCTCAAGAGCATCCTCAGTGCCCTCTGGAACCTCTCCTCGCACTGTTCGCAGAACAAAGCCGAGATCTGCGCTGTGCCGGGGGCCCTGGAGTTTCTGGTGTCCCTGCTGACGTTCAAGAGTGCAGGGAAGAGCCAGGCCATCGTGGAGAACGGGGGAGGGATTCTGCGCAACGTGTCCAGCCAGGTGGCGGTCAGAGAGGACTACCGACGCATCCTGCGTCAGAAAGGTTGTCTCCAGATCTTACTGTCTCAGCTGAGGTCCACTAGTCTCACCATCGTCAGCAACGCCTGCGGAACCTTGTGGAACTTGTCGGCGCGATGTGCCAAGACCAGGAGATGCTGCGTGAGTTGGGTGCCGTGGGAATGTTGCGGAACCTGGTCCACTCCAAACACCGCATGATCGCCATGGGAAGCAGTGCCGCTCTCCGCAATCTCCTCTCCTCCTCATCTTCGGGGAAAGGAGAGGGTGATCGAGGGTCTGGTGGTGGTGGAAGACCGTCACTGTCGGCTCGAAAGCAGAGGGCGCTGGAAGAGGAACTGGAGGTGCAGAACCTGTCGGAGACGTGTGAAAACGTCGATAGCCCCAGGGACAGTCCAGTGGACCATCAGCAGCCGTCCTCCGAGGTGGAAGGAGGGCGCCGGTATTTCTACTGTTACGAAACGTCACAGAAACCCTACGAGTCAACACACAAAGCAGACGATGATCTACGGCGGGCACTGCATGCGAAGAACTCGGTGCACGCAACAGACGAGCGTGCACTCTCCGGGAAAACCACGGTGCATGGAGAAAGCAAAGACAGAGCAACGAACAGGGAGAGGAGAGTGTGCTCCCCACAGCGTGTGGCTCGAGCAAGTAGTCAGGACAGCGTCACCAGCACACACTCGGATATCTCTCATGACCGCTCACGAGCGCACCACACAGTGACGAAGAGCTCTGGCCATGCGCAGCGTCGTCAGGGCGGGTCTCTGGAGCGGCAGAAGTCTGGACTGCACCGCGTCAGCTCAGACCACGCCTGTGCTGCCTCTGAAGGGGGAGGCTGGGCGGAGGGCAGAGACACCAGCCGCATTGTGCGCTACATGCACGAAGTCGCGCTTCTGGCCGGCGTTGGAGACGTGGGGTCGGCGACGGCCAGCCTGCCGCAGACTTCTCACACCAGCTCTGGGCGTGTTGGAGAGGTGGGGTCAGGAACGGCCAGTGTGCCACAAACGTCTCACTCTAGTTCTGGGCGTGTCCCCTTTTCTGCGGCCAGTTCCAGCCTTCCAGGGGGCGGTGCTGCTCCACAGCGGCTTTATGAACGCTTGGCGAAGACAAACAGCAGCGTAGGAGGCAGTTTGTCGTACGACAGGGGAGACGATTCTGACAGTAGTGAACAGCCTGTTAACTATAGCCTGAAGTATCAGGACATGGGTTTTACAGATGGGGGTGGTGGTGGTCTGCCCATGCCCCCATCGGCCCCTACCCCTCGCCATCAGCCTGCGCCCCATCGTCAGCCCGCCCCTGGCCATCAACCTTCCCCGTCCCACGCGATGAACTCTGCTCCCTGCCCTCCGCCCCATCCTCATGGCATCCGCTTGGCCAGCACCCAGAAACTGATGCCTTCAGGCGCCAAAGTCCACAGGAGTAACTATGTGCCCCCCCACGTGAATTCCCTCCCTCAGGGGGGCTACTCCCTCAGGGCTATCCCCCACCCATGGGATTCCCACCCACAACACATCCTCCTGCCTCGGCCCAGCAGGTGGGGGGGGTGTACGGAGCACCGAGCAAAGGGGAAGGATCGGGGGTGGGCGGGCCGTACTGTGCCTACGCCCAGACAGACCTGGACATGATGGATGATCAGCCCACCGATTTCAGCTTGCGCTATGCAGAGGAACAGTCGGACGATCAGGTCAGCTGGTATAATCGTTGTTGTTTTGTTTTGCATTGTTTGGCTTCGTTCAGCTTGACATGGTTGGTTGGTGTTTGATGAAGTAAGCAAAAACTAAACATAACGAGTATGTTGTTTACTTTAATATGTTCTTGAGTGTAATATAAATAGCGCTACTGTTGCAGTATTACAAGCACCATAATAGTGGTTAAGAGTAATAATAGCAATAACAGTAAAACTTTCTTTTTTTTTTTCTCAACTTTCTTTTGATCAGACATTTATGTAACTGATGAGGTGTCTGTGGTTATGATGTTTACCACTAAGCATTGTGGTCCTTCGCCATCATGTTAAAATCTGAAATCAATGTATCAGACAGTGCTGATATCCCCAGTGTTCCCAAAGACATGCATACATGTGGAAATGAAGCACAGAAATATCGCTCTGTGTATCGTTATGATGCGCAGTATTTTTCATAGCAAATGTGCCAGGCCTGTTTTACGTCTTGTACGCAAGAAGCAGTGCAAATAACGCAACAGGAAAAAGCCAGAGTTATTTCCCTTCTCTGCCCTTGAGCATATGCACAGTCAGTCTTGTGTCACGATGTTGCTCTTACAGTGGCGCCAGAAAGCAGAAACATGGTTGGTTGAATCTGCAGCAGACAAAACAGTTGTTGAGGTGAGATCACTTGCATTCTCAACTTCATCTACTTTCAGTCAGAAACATTACTGTTGATACTGAATGAACCCCCCCCCCCCCCCCTCCTCACTCATCCCTCACCCACCCCTGCTATAAAATCCGGAAGGTCCCACCCCTTCCCTCCCCTGCTTCCCCTTTTTACCAAAGTGTTAAAAACGTGACTCTCTGAAATTTAAAAAAAAAAGGTGACCCCCACCCCCAAAATTAGAGTCCTATGGTCATAATGACTGTCAGAATTTTATATCCGGCTGGTAACACTGCTTCCCACTCCATGTGAGATAATACTGCTTCCCACTCCATGTGATTATCTCACTCTCTGTCACTGAAGTTTGAAGCCATTGTTGACATGCTTACATAACCTGTCATGATCAGTTCAGTAATGCCTGGACTGCGAGATTGTCCACAACTGTGTTAAGTGAACAGTCTTCTCACTCTGACCTGCACTGACCAGTTCATGCAAACCAAAAATGTTGCAACTCGAACCAAAGCCCTGCAGATGGCAGCCTTTGCTTTCAAACTCCATTTTTTTATAAATATTTAGGCTTTTCACCTAACAACCTGCTTGGGAACAGAACGCAAGGCACATTTTACAGGTGGATGCGGGCAATTCTGGCAATAATTGGGTGGATATGGGTAGTTTAAATTCAGAAAGACCCTTCCAGACTATTGTTATAGGAGTCTCTGAACTTTTTTTTCTTTCTGTTTTCCTGTGGTCGTGCAGCTAGGCTTCATGTTAATCTTGTGCAGTGTTGGACACATCAGCGGAGCATTGATTTGATTTCTGGTCCATCCTGTGATGGTGTTCTGTTGGGGATATCTGGTTCACATCTCTGTTGGGGGTATCCATTTCACATCTGTTTGAATCGGTAAAGTTGCATGTGCAGACAATAGCCTTCTTATCCAAGGGAGGTAAGGCATACCAAAGGTGAAGAAATTTAGGGTATTTAACCCGAAGAGTGCCTATAAGCCGTCAGCTGACGCCAAAGTAAAAATGCTTTCCCAATGCCTATGGGCCTCCACTGACATCATGCATTTTTCTTGAATTTTCATTCGTTACTATTTGTATTTCTATTAACGGACTTAAATAGAGTGTGCGTAGTAAGCCTTATATGTCTGTAGTATTAAAATGATATGCAAATGACCACACGTGAGGGGAAAGCCCATTTATTCTCATCACTGACTGGATGACCAGCCAGCACTTCGTCTCGCTTGCAAAGATGGCGGCGCAACCTTCGACAAGGGTAGCGACCAAATCAACGTATTTACACAGCTGAGCAGGCTCTGCTAATCGTTTTTGACAAAAGACAATAATCTTTTATTCAACAACTTACTCGAGCATGAAGGTGAGATGATGATTGTGATGGAATTGCTGACCGTATTCGTCAGTTACTGAGTCGGGCTGTGTGACCTCAGTGTGTGTTCAGCTGACTGGTTTGCCAGCGTCGAACGAGCTCACCTTGTGTGTACTCTGCACTGCGTGCCAGTGGCCAGTGATGTGATAGTCAGCGCGAGAGGGGAGCGTGGCCTGCTCGCGGCGTGACATGGGGCAGAAGAGAAGAGGAGGAGTGAAAGAGAGGGTTGAAGTCCAGCAAGGGGGCGTGGTGGGGGAGGGGGGCGTGGTCGTGGACTGACCTGTCTGCATAGAGTGCGAGCGTCTTGACAGACTTCTAAACTGTTTTACTTTCATTTACGTGTGTAGTGTGACAATACAAACTTTATTTTCAACTTTTTTGCTTTGTGTTCTTTTTTGGATGTGAAGCTGTAGTGGTAAATACATATGTTTTTGATCGTGCAAAAAAATCTATCCAAATCTAAATGCCTAAATATTTTTTTATTATCAAAATTAAAACAAAAGAAGCCCAGATTCAAAATCTTCATTCAATTTCCTTCAAAAATCATATATATTTCATTGTTATATCTTTTGTAGTTTCTGAGCTAGAATTTTTTGTTAATTATTACCCCCAAATCATTAGATTTCCCTGGCACTGGGAAAGCCTTTGTTTGTAACATTTTCAAGCAGCGAACGGGTTAAGATTGGAGATACTGTAGTATTGAAATGATTTAGAAGTGTAGTTTTTCTTCTACCTCTTCTTCTTCTTTTTTTTTCATAACAAATATCTGGTGTAAGTATTTAGTATTTGCTGTGTGTCTGTCCTTGACATTTCAAAATCTGTAATAGTGTAATTGAAGTTGAAATATGCAGGCAGGTCTGCTGATTTTTTCCTGCTCTGAACTATTCTGACTCTGGTGTTTTTATTGTTTCTCGCAGGACCAGCCCATAAACTACAGTCTGCGTTACCGTAGCGACCCCGACCCCAACTGCGTGCAGTGTAAGTACGAAGAAGCTCGACGAACCAATGAGCGTCTGGAAGAAAGTGCAGAGGATGATCAGCTGGTCACGTTCTGCACAGAGGGCACTCCTTTCCTGTCCACCGCTACCTCCCTCACCGACCTCACAGGTGGCAAACAGGTAGGGCCGCCCAGGTGCAGTCACGTCTGTCACAACCATGTGTTTGAAAAACAAGTTTGATCTTTTGTGTTTGCTTTAAATGATTGTTTTTTCCATGTTTTTTTTTTCCCCAGTCTTACACACACACACAAACACACCACACACATACACTCGCACACACACATTCACACACGCACACACACACACAACTCGTACACACACACACACACAACAGACAGACAGACACTTTCGCACGCACGCACACGCACGCACGCATGCACAGAAATTTACTAATGCATTTATTCATATAGATCTACACACTCCCACGCATGCACGCACTCAAATTTAGTAATACATGTATTCATATCTACACCACTGGTACACACACACACACACACACACACACACACACCACACACACACTCATTTAGAAGTACATTTATTGTTATCTGCACCTCTGCTTCGAAGAAGGATCATGAAATAATGAGTCTGTACTGAATGTAAATCAATGTTTGTTACATTATTTGTATGTAACATGTAGCATGTGTCTGTCTAGTATGAAGCAGTACTTGTAACTGAGCACCACTTTAAAAAAAATATCTGTTTTTTAAGATGGAAAATGTGACGGAAGTGAAGATGTCTTCACAGCTATGACAGTATTATGCAGGGGATGGCTGGGAAGTATTTTTATGTGAATTTGGTCACGCTAGTGTTTGTAATTGATGGTGAATCTCAATGTTATTAGTTTGTCATGAACACATACATACTCTCTTTGCCCCTCTCTCTCCCTCTCTCTCTGTCTCTCTCACACACACACACAGAGGGATGATTACTTGGTCTCTGAACTCTTTGTTAACACAAACATATATAAAAGAATTTTAAAAAACTGATCCATTTGTTGTTCCTCATCTCTCGTTCGCTGTCCTTCCATCCCCCCCCCCCCCCCCCCCCACAAAACAAACAAAGGCAATGGCAGAAGAAGAGGAGGTCAACGACAAACAAGCCAGTGACGGCCATCACCACCAACACCACCAGCAACCACACCACCACCAGCATCACCACCACCACCAGCACCTCCAGCAGCCGCATCATAAGCCTCCCTCGGCAGCCCACGGGCCTGCAGAGGCTGCTGGGAAGGGGAGGAGCGGCAAGGGCGGCGGCCCAGGCCCGCTAGAGGAGGTGGAGGATGAGGTCCACCACTACAGTGTCCAGTTCCGGGAGTGTGAAGACACCCCGGGCAACAGTAGCTGCGGAAACACCGGCTCCACAGTTCGGCCCAACCCCGCTGCCTCCCCCGCCCGCCCTCGCTATGGCAACGCTGCAAGTGCTCATCAGGGAGGAGAGCAGGGGCCGGCTCAGCAGTCGTTTCATGCCGATGATGACAGTTTGCCACCGGATCAGGTAAGGTTTGGTGTGTTAAGGTTTGGTGTGTTCATACGGTGTGGTTTGGGTTGATGTTCTTGTGTGTGTGTGTGTGTGTGTGTGTGTGTGTGTGTGGGGTGTGTGGCAGATTTGTTCCATGCATGCTTACTCTGAGGTTTGCAGTCCTGACAATATTATACCAAATGTGGAGTCAGCTGTCTAGAACCTGACAAGTATTCTCTCAGTAACTTGTTCAGCTTGGTGTGTAAAGTTGACTCGCAGGTTTTTTCCTTGGTTTTCTAAACACAGCCAGTTTATGATAATGTTGCCAGTCCGGTCACCATGATGGAACTGTTCTCTGTTCATTGGGCTCTCTCCCTCTCTTTCTCTCTCTCTCTCTCTCTCTCTCTCTCTCTCTCTCTCTCTCTCTCTCTCTCCGACAGCTGTTGAGTGCTGGGTCCTGTCAGGATAGTAGATAGGAACTGACTGACACAATTTGCATTCTTGATTATCAGTTTAGTTTTTTTTTGTTTTTTTTCTTTCTTTTTTTTTTTTTCCACTTTACCTTAAAAAGTAGATAACTAGTGTTCACAGGTGACCAGATAGAGTGTGCAGATGTTGCGAGACAGATTCTCTGTATTATCAGGTGACGCTGTAGTTGTACAGAGGTATGAGGACAGATCCTTTGTGTTACCAGGTGACTCTATACACTTATCAGTGTTTTGTATTTGATAGGTGACAAGATTGTCTGTGCAGGTGCTGGAGAACACACATTTTTTTTGTTGTTGTTGCTACAGCTGACACAAAAAACTGTAGGGATATTGGAGAACCGATACTCCGTGTTGAAAGTTAACGTTGTACACTGTGCAGACGTTGCAGAACAGATGTTTTGTGTTACCAGGTGACACAGCAGATTGTACAGATGCTGGAGACCAGATGCTTTTGTGCTACAGATGACTGGAAAAACTGTAGAGATGTTGGAGAACAGATGCTCTGTGCGGACAGTTGACTCATTACACTGTGCAGACTGTGCTTTGTGTAACCAGGTGATGCAGCAGATTGTACAGATGCTGAAGAACAGGTGCTTTGTTTGGGCAGGTAAAGACTTACCAGGAAGAGGGAACACCTGTCTGCTTCTCCAGAGTGAGCTCCCTTAGCTCCTTGCACAGCGGCGAGGTGCGGGGAGAGTCCGGGGAGCAGGGTGGAGGGGCGCTGTTGCAGAGCATCGATGAATCCGAGTCTGGTGACATGGCAGTCTCCGTGATTGAGAACAAGAACGCTGTTGCCATGAAAACTGCCCTGGTGGATCGAGACCAGAGGTGTGTGTGTGTGTGTGTGTATATATATGTGTGCGTGTGTTGGGAGGAGGGTTGGGGTGGGTGGGGTGCATGTATCTAGATGTGTGTGTATATGTGTGTGTTGTGTTGGGAGGAGGGTTGGGGTGGGTGGGGTGCATGTATCTAGATGTGTGTGTATATGTGTGTGTTGGGAGGAGGGTTGGGGTGGGTGGGGTGTATGTGTCTAGATGTGTGTGTATATGTGTGTGTGTATGTGTGTTGGGAGGAGGGTTGGGGTGGGTGGGGTGCATGTATCTAGATGTGTGTGTATATGTGTGTGTTGGGAGGAGGGTTGGGGTGGGTGGGCTGCATATATCTAGATGTGTGTGTTGGGAGGAGGGTTGAGGTGGGTGGGGTGCATGTATCTAGATGTGTGTGTATATGTGTGTATGTGTGTTGGGAGGAGGGTTGGGGTGGGTGGGGTGCATATATCTAGATATGTGTGTGTGTGTTGGGAGGAGGGTTGGGGTGGGTGGGGTGCATATATCTAGATATGTGTGTGTGTGTTGGGAGGAGGGTTGGGGTGGGTGGGGTGCATATATCTAGATTGTGTGTGTTGGGAGGAGGGTTGGGGTGGGTGGGGTGCATATATCTAGATTGTGTGTGTTGGGAGGAGGGTTGGGGTGGGTGGGGTGCATGCATCTAGATGTGTGTGTGTGTATGTGTTGGGAGGAGGGTTGGGGTGGGTGGGGTGCATATATCTAGATATGTGTGTGTGTGTTGGGAGGAGGGTTGGGGTGGGTGGGGTGCATATATCTAGATTGTGTGTGTTGGGAGGAGGGTTGGGTGGGTGGGGTGCATATATCTAGATGTGTGTGTGTGTTGGGAGGAGGGTTGGGGTGGGTGGGGTGCATATATCTAGATGTGTGTGTGTGTTTGGGAGGAGGGTTAGGGTGTGGACTGCATGTGTCTGTATGTTGTGTGTACATGTTATGCGTATGCAGGTAATGGGGAATCCTTGTCCAGCCATAGTTCTCTCATGGTAGAGCCGAAGAGGGAGTTTGGTCGCAGGAGTTTAACAACTTGTCGTGTTTGCATGATCATGAGAAGGGGGCGGGGTGGGGATGGGGCGTGGGTGGGGGGGGGGGGGTGTGTGTCTTCCATCCAATCTAACATTTACGTCATTAACTGTTTGGTAAGTGGGTTCCAAGGATGACATCTGAAGGTTAGGAACAATGATGTGGTTGCTCATGTAATTCAGAACAAACCATGAGGCTGGTCACACAGTACAGGCTAGCAATATTGATGGTCATTAAGTTGAGAACTACTTGACCCTCTTTTGCGGTGAACGTTCCAGAGCGTTCAAGAAAAAACACAGTACGCAATTGGCAAGCGTACAGGAGCGTTCGGATTCCATGTGGTCGCTCTGGGAGCATCCATTTTGTTCATATCACATGGCAGTCACATGACCGGTTTAGCCTCGCTTTCAGTACACATTGTACTTCCGTTTGACTCCATTTCATGGCGGCAAAGAGCGTGTTTCTGTGAATTACAAATTTTTCAAGTTGACCTAGCGAGCGAGCAAGATTTCAATATGGAGGTGGAGGACGTATGGCGAATGTTGAACGAGGATAGCGATGAAGACTCACTTTTTGAAGGCTACGACATCACAGATTTGCATGAGGTGAAGGGTAACGTGAGTGACCTAGATATCGACTTCGTCAACATCGTTGTGTCAGCTAGGCTAGCACCCCAGATGTCTGAAGTGACGAAGATGATGATCTGCTTCACGATTTAGGGGAGTTTGAATTTTTTTTTTGAAGTCATGTATCTCCACAATACTGAAATAATTGTTTTAAAGTATAGACAAACATCTCAGTAACACACATGAAATAAGAAAGAAGTGAAATATTTCTTGGGTATATTAAAAAAAAAAAAATTTGTGCAATGCTACCCTATTGTTGTTACGGAGTTGCTTCCCTTTCCATAGGATGTAGAGAGCGTTTCATGCACTGAACGTCAGGACAAAGAGGGTTGATCAGTCTCTAGAGGGTTGTGCAGTATTGCTTTCATGTGTTAACAGCCCTGATATGGCCTTTTGCAGTTGGCTGGGCTATAAGCAACATTACCTTACCATGAAGCATTCAGGAATACTGTTTTGTTTATCTCTGTCTTCAGAAGAACCCGCTCTGCCGCTGACACGATGGCGACGACCTCTGACGCGAAGGAAGCAGGGAGCAAGACGGTGACCTTTGATGACACGCAGCAAGTGGAGGAAACCCCGCTCATGTTCTCCCGCTGCAGTTCCCTGGGGTCGCTAAGCAGCTTCGACACGCAGTCGGTCCACAGCTTCCCTGGTGTCGGAGTACAGCCGGCGCGCCAGCCAGGTGGTCTCCCCTAGCGAGTTGCCGGACTCGCCAAGCGAGACCATGCCTCCCAGTCCCACACGTGTGCAGTCTCCTCCTGTGAAAGCGTTCAAACCAGTCGCCGGGGTTGGAGTGGGAGGTTCAGGGGGCGGAGAGGGGGGACAAGGTCCTGTACCGGCTGTCAAGGCAGGGGCCGCCACTGCGGTCAAGGTAGGCATGTGTACCTGAGTGCATTTGTGTGATGTGTGCTAGTGTGTGGCATGCGCTTAATGCGAGTGGGTGTTGCATTTGTGTGATGTGTGCTAGTGTGTGGCATGCGCTTAATGCGAGTGGGTGTTGCATTTGTGTGATGTGCGCTAGTGTGTGGCATGCGCATAATGCGAGTGGGTGTTGCATTTGTGTGATGTGTGCTAGTGTGTGGCATGCGCTTAATGCGAGTGCGTGTTGCATTTGTGTGGCATGTATGTGGTGCTGGAGAGTGTGTTGATTAGTCAGGGTTGGTACGCTCCTTGAAACTTCTTGAATTTTGAGAGTGAATTTCAAAGCCTTGAAAACCTTTGAAAATCAATAAAATGTGGTTCTGTTGACCAAACCTCCTTGAATACCTTTGAAAACCAATCCATCGGCTCCAAAAATTTTTAATTTGGCAAAAAAAAATGGCAGTTTGATTTTTCTGCGTTCAGGTTGATGAAATATTATTTAAAAACAAATTTTTACAACATCGTCGCGATCACGGATTGTCTGCTATTTAACCAAGGGAGATGATTTGTAACTTTGTCAATTTTTACGCATGTATTGTTAGCCATTAATTAAGAAAAACATTCTTGAAAACTTCTTGAAAACTCCTTGAATTTTGATCTTTGGAGTCTGTAGGAACCCTGTTAGTGTACAATTGTGTGGCATTCATGTGATGTGTAGGTGTATATTTGTGTGGCATTCATGTGATGTGAGAGAGTGTGTGAGTGTACATTTGTGTTGCATTTGTGTGACATGAGAGTGTGCATGTTAAGTGTGCATATGTGTAGCATTAATGTGATGGCAGAGTGTGTATGTAAGTGTATGTTTGTATGGTAATGTGTTAGAGAGAGACAAAGATTGTGTGTGTGTGTTAGTGTGTGTGTTTAAGAGTGTACATTTCTTTGTGTGGTGTGAAACTTGAAAGAGTATATGTGTAAATCTGCATTTGTATAGCATACTTGTGATGTCAGAGAGTGCTTCCATAAATGTTCATTTGTGTAGTATTTATGTTATGGACTGTTTGTGTGTGTTGTGTGTGTGTGAATGTACATTTGTGTGGCATCTTGTTCCTTTTTAGAGTGTTTAGCATGTGTTTGCTTTGCGAGTATGCATTTGTGTGGTATTTATGTTATAGTAGACAGTTGCTGTGTGTTAATTTGTGTGTCGTGTGAAAATTTGGATTTCTGCAATTCTTGTGATGTGAGATGGTGAGTGTCATTTGTGTGGCAAGTGTGTGATGAAAGAAGCGTTTGTGCTTTCATGATTCTAGCTTGTGTGTGAATCGAGAGTGTGGTTATGGTTGTGCATTTATTTGGCCTGTTTCATCATCGACAGCTTCTATTTTTGGGGGCATGGTTGTGAGATTGGATCTCTTTACAAACTTAAGTTCTCACAGAAACATGAAAGCTGCATGTGCTTACCTTTGAATGCATGTACTGTCCATCTGTGAACAGACAGGAAAGAGTGAGATGATTTTTCATTGATATAAATGGTTGTAAATGTGGTTAGCCTCCTAACTGTCGTGCTATCTTCACCTAACATTTTTACAGCTACCAAATAAAGTTTATGGAGTGCTAGATGCACTTATGAATCAGGGATGTTTTGAAAAGACGATAAAAAAAAAAAGAATGGAAGAGTTACAGCAGTTCACGTATTTTTCCATGGACTTTCTGTGGTTTGTTAACATTCTGAATATGAAAAAATTAAAAACAAACAAAGAATTCAAGTAGAAATAAAACTAAATTTGGCTATAAGTAATCGAGGTTGTTTGCTGAATACATGTCTGTGTGTTGTTGATGTTCTAAATGATCATCCTGCTCACTGTGGTAAAATCCATAATTCATGACAACAGAACCTACTCCCCACTTCTTGGTTTTCGTCCCCATTGCCATTGAAGCTTGAAGTGATTTCAGACACACTAATACCACTTACACTGCTGTTTGAGTCATGACGTCGATCCAGCAGCGCCTTGGCTGCGTAATGTTGTTCATGTTGAATGGAGTTTCCCATATCACTGTCCATTACAATCAAACTGGACACAGTTGTCCTAAAATTAGTTCAGGAGAATCCCTGTGTTCCATGCAGTTTTGACCTGTTGGAAGCCCTGCTGGTAGCCATGACCGGAGATGTGATGTGTGGTCTGTTGGTAACCACTGTCTAAGATTTAATTGTCAGTAACCATGCCCTAACATTGTGACATGACTGTTGATAAACCATGCCCTAACATTGTGTACTGTTGGTAAACCATGCCTTAACATTGTGTACTGTTGATAAACCATGACCTGACATTGTGTACTGTTGATAAACCATGACCCAGCAATGTGTACTGTTGATAAACCATGACCCAGCAATGTGTACTGTTGATAAACCATTACCTGTCATTGTGTACTGTTGATAAACCATGACCTAACATTGTGTACTGTTGATAAAACCATGACCTTCATTGTGCTACTGTTGATAAACCATGACCCAGCAATGTGTACTGTTGATAAACCATGACCCAGCAATGTGTACTGTTGATAAACCATGACCAGTCATGTGTCTGTTGATAAACCATGACCTAACATTGTGTACTGTTGATAAACCATGACCTATCATTGTGTACTGTTGATAAACCGTGACCAGCATACTATTGTTAGTACTGTTGATAAACCATGACCTAACATTGTGTTCTGTTGATAAACCATGACCTAACATTGTGTACTGTTGATAAACCATGACCTGACATTGTGTACTTTGATAAACCATGACCTAACATGTGTACTGTTGATAACGTGACTAACAATGTTATCTTGATAACCATAATATGGCGTTGTGTACTAACACAGTTCGATATTTTGTGCTGTTGGTGCAGGGGACATGGCGGCCAGGGTCAGGGGAGGAGGTCAACGCTATGGGCCCGTGTGAAGGCGACCAGACGGCCAAACTCCTGACCATTTTCCACAGTGCCATCCACCGCACCCCTCCCCACCAGCACCACGCCAACTCTGTCTCCGGCAAATCTGAAGTGCCTGTCGTCTATGCCGACGAAGGAACGCCCCCTGTGTTCTCGGAAACCTCCAGCCTCAGTGCCCTGACCCTGGACGGAGATGCTGGAAAGGAGGCTGGCCGTACAGGCTTCCGTGCGGCAGGGGTAGAAGGGGGAGAAGGTGAGGAGCGTTGGGCGGTCTTGACCTTGGGTCAGGACCAGGACAGCAGTGTGTTGGCCGACAGCCAGGACAGGACCTTGGTGGCTGACAGCCAGGACAGGACATTGCTGGGGGACGCTGAGGACAGCAGCAGGGTGGAGGAGGATGGCCACACCTTACTGACAGAGGACAAGAACTCGTCCATGTCGACGTGTCGGAGGGGGAAGAAGACATTCTAGCTCAGTGCATCAGCGCTGCCATGCCACCTCCAACCCCTTCCAATCGAAAACTGCGTAAAAGTGCCTCGGATAACACCCTGAAGAAGACCTCTGCTCTGCCCAAACCCGACACGTCGGCAAAATCACGTCTTCCAACCAAAGTGTCCTCCCAAAGTTCAACTCCTGCACCAAACAAATCTAAACCGTCGACTGCCAGAAAAGGCGAGAAGCCAGACAGTGGGAACAAGAGATCAACCATGACAGCTCCCCCTGATGGTGGGAAAGGGAAGCAGGCAGGAACAGCAGCGAAGCCTCCCAGACCAGCTCAAGGTCGCACCGCTCAGGTGTCTCGTCGAACGCCTGTACCTCGGGACAACGTGACTGATGAAGATTTTGCTGTGGACACGTTGAAAACTTTCGCCACTGAGGGAACCCCGCTCAACTTTTCGGCTGCAACTTCGTTGAGCGATTTGAGCGGTGTGACAGACGGCGGGGCAACGGTGGGGGCATGGCCCAAGTCCCCTGACGATGGAAAGAGCGACAGCAGTTCATTATGCGAAGAGACGGAACAGCGACTGCTTGAAGATATGATCCAATCGGCCATGCCGAAGTCGCGTCCCCCACGCTCGATGGACGTTGACAGAAGCACTGGGAGTGGACAGAATGCAGGGAAGGGGAAGAATACAGGGAAGGGACAGAACTCAGGAAGAGGGCAGAACTCAGGAAGAGGGCAGAATGCAGGGAGAGGACAGAACGCTGGCAGAGGACAGAATACAGGAAGGGGACAGAACTCGGGTAGAGGACAAAACACAGGAAAAGGACACTCTGGCAGTACTAAATCCCTCCCAAGATCAGCAGCCATGGGGAAGAGAGAGGAAGGGTCCAAAACACTTCCCATGGCTTCCACTCCCCAGCCTGCCATTTCGATGCCGGTGGCATGGGTCAACTCCGCTGTGGACACAGTCAAGACTTATGCCACAGAAGACACCCCCAACAACTTCTCCGCAGCCACCTCCCTCAGCGACCTGACTGTCGACTCGGATTCAGGGGGATCGAGAGGGGGGCGCGTGTCCAGTGGAAGGAGCCCCGTGAAGGGGTCAGGGGTCACTGCTCCCTGTGGGCCAGTCGCAGACAACATAGAGGGCTTGTTTCCCCCAGAGGGCAGCATTGACACGCCGCACGTGTACAGGGTGGAAGGCACACCCACCACTTTCTCGCGCAACGATTCTCTCAGTTCTATTGACATTGTGGACGAAAAGAGCGAGGGGGTTTATCCTGTCATCGGGGCCCAGGCTCCTTGCTTTCAGCCCTCGTCGGAACGTCAGGTCATTGGCCAGTCCAGCGACGACAGCAGCCTGAAATCGGAGAAGCACGGCTCCAAGCATGGCTCAGGCACCAAGGAAGAAACGAAGAAGTTTGCGGTGGAAGACACACCAGTCTCCTTTTCCCGTAACTCCTCGCTAAGCTCCTTGGCCAGCGGGGGAAGAGTCAGAGAGCCTCAACCAGAGGAAGAACCCCAGATCTCTCGCACCAGTTCCATGGGTTCCCTCAGTGCTGAATCGGCAAACTTCGACCCGACACCTTCGGAACAGGCGCTGCTGGATCAGTGTATCAGTGCTGCCATGCCTAAACGACGTCCCTCTCGAGGCGATGACCGATCGCGCCGTCATTCTCGTACGTCGGCAAAAAACGAGCAGCGCGCCTCCCAAGAGGGGGGCCCTGTTAAATCATCGAAATTGGAAATGTCCTCGGCAGGGGATACAAAAGAGAAAGGGGAAAGCGGAGGTGTTTCGTATCCTTGTGATGGTGGTAGCGTGGATGTTGATGACGACGGTGATGATCGGCCAGGTCGACAGGCCAGGATCAGCGGCATGAGCCAGAAGCCAGGGGGATGGTCAGGAGGGGGGGAAGGAGAAGGCGTGAAGTCGCAAACCATCACTGCTGGCAGCCATCCGGCGCCGATGTCCGCAGCAGAGAGCAGCGCCAGCAGCAGTAACTCTACCTCCCACTACACCCCCTCCCCCTCAGCTTCCGTCATCCACATTGAGGCTGCCACTGCTTCCTCTGTCCTTGATGGACCTTCCTGCCCGTGGGACGGTGCCAGCTCTCGCCCTCCGTTAGCAGCCCCATCCCGGCCATCCGGTTCAGGGGAGCCAGAGACTGGGGAGAGTGTGGAGGCAAGGGATGGGGAGGTAGGGGAGAGCATGGAGGCAAGGGATGGGGAAGTGGGGGAGCGTGTGAAGGCAGGGGACAGGGATCAGCCCTCCAGCGAAGCACGTGAACCATGGGTTGCTCCTGTGCGCCATGGGAAAGGAAATCGTGAAGGTGAGGAAGAGGACATCCATCTGAAGCAGGACCCAAGAGGGTTGGACACAAAGGAAGATGAGGACAAACTGCAGTCGCTGGAATGGATACAGACAGAGATGGAGGAGGAGGAGGAGGCTCCTATCGTGGCAGGGCAAGAAGACCAGACACCCCTTATCAAGGTGCAGCAGCATGTGGAACAGATACACAGATCACATGCTGCTGATACCTCCTTCCAAGACCAGGAAAACAGAATAGAAGAAGCCAGCCACACTCATTTCCAGCAGGAAATTTCAGCCGAAGACGAACGCCTTCTGCAGGAGAACGCCAGTCTGATTGTGTGTGCAATTGTCACCAAGCGAGACATGACAGGCAGCGCTGTGGATGATGATCTGCTAATTGAAAACGAGACTCTCTCTCTGGTTTCCAATGACTACACCTCCGACACCGCATCTGAGCTGTCTGTGTCCTGGTCCACCCACTCAGAAAAACAGAATGATGGGCCCTGTTCCCAGGCGACAGAGCCAGACAGAATCAGCCCAGGTTCTAAAGAGACCAAACCAGGAAGCAAACCGGGGAAAAACAGAGTGGAAGAAGACGGAGGGAAGGGTGGAAAAACCAAGCAGAAACAGCAGTTGAGCAAACTTTCCCCTGGGTTGATGAAAACGGTGCCTAAAACAGAGGCTGGCAAGTTGCGACAGAACAGCGCAGGAATGGGTACCAACTCTCGCCCCAACAGTGCAGGATCAAACTCTTCCCGTTCAGCAGGGGGCGCTGTTGGCAGTGCTCGACCTGCGGCTGGTGCTGGTCGAGGGAGTGCTGCCACCCCAGCCCAAAGAAAGACCTCGCCTCGTTCTGCGGTGCCAGCGGGTAAATCTAATCTGCCTGCTCCCAGAGCCTCCCAGCCAGGCAATAGTAAAACCTCCCCGGCCCTAAAACCTCCGACCTCTCAAACTACCTCCACCTCCACCACCAGTACTACCACCACCACCACAAAAACTCCTAACTCCAGTCCCCGACAAGCCTCTGCCATTCCCAAAGCTCCTACCAAAGGAGGGACTCCTTCCTCACGACTGCCATCGGCCACAAGCAACCGGAGTGCGGAGACCTCTGGCGAAGCTCCCAAACCCCCAGTAAAACAAGCTACTTTCTTGAAGGATTCTCCGTCAAGTCAAGGGTCATCGTCAAACGTTCATGTTCGAGCTCGCAGTGCAAGTCGTGGCCGCACCCAACCTCAGAAGCGAAATTCTGGGAGTTGGTTGGGAAGCAGTCAAAGGAACTCCCTGGGAAGTCCGCCCGAGGCTTGGAACAAAACGTTGGATTCTTTAGACTGGGCGGAAGAGAAGAAAAAGGAAGGAGGAGGTAGCAGTCTTTCTCTGAAGCAGATCCCTGGCAAAGCCCGAGATGCCCCATCTGCCGTCAAGCGGGGTGCTGCTGGCAGTACTAAACCACAACGGTCTTCGAACACGATTCTCTCTCCGTCTACAGCAACATCGCCAAAAACCAATGTGACCAGTGGACGGTCTGTTACCTCAGCATCACCAAAAACCAGTGCGACCGCTGGAAAACTCGTCACTTCTTCCAAAGCCACTAGCGGCACAAGCCCAAGCCAGCTGCCAGGGAGAGCTGAGAACAAATCTGGCAGTGCCTCCAGCTTACGTGGAAGTGGGAGCAGCTTGACCAAGACCAGCAGTGGTGGAAACCTAAGCCAAACTTGGAGCGGAGGTGGTGGGAGCAAAGGCCTGAGTTCTGCCACCAAACGCTGTCCAGCCTCCGCCAGCAAAGGAGAAACCCAAACTGGGAGCAGTGGCGCAAATCTGCGACGGGGTAGTGACCCATCGCGGTTTTCAGCCCCAGGGACGAAAAAAGCTTCAAGTTCGCGGGCAGAGGAGGGGAAAAAGAAGAAAGAGGTGGGGAGCAAGATTGCCACTCTGTGGAAGAGAGGGACAGGTGAGGGAGTGGAGAGATCCGTCTCCATGGAAGAAGGGTCGTTCAGCGCCCCCTACAAACCCACCACCAAATCATCCAGTCTTCCAGCGTCAGCACGCACGATGGCCATATCTTCTTTAACCTTTGTGAAGAAGAGCGCTTCAGCCACCTCCCACTCCCAGTCCTCGGGGGAAGAGTATGGTAGTCGTGAGAGCAGTATGGAGATTCTTCCTCGATCCTCCACCTATGACAAGTTGTCGGCGGACTGTGTCTATCCAAGTTCAGACGATCATGCTGTGTCAGTGTCTGGTGAAGATGGTCATGCTGTGTTGGTCTCAGGTGACCATGACCATGGTGTGCCGGTGTCAGGTGACGATGACCATGGGGTGGTGTCAGGTGACAACCACCACGGTGTGTTGGTGTCAGGTAAAGCTATGATGGTGGAAGTGTGTGATCCATACAGCGAAGACAGGTGGAAGATAACATACTTGAAAGCGACCAGGTCAGGGGAGTGAATCTGGATGAAGCTTACATTCAACACGATGAAGACGAATCAGAGTCAGTACACGGTCTGGAGGCAGTGTCTGGTTCAGACTCTGTGTCCCAACAACAGAGTCACACTAATAACAGCCTGTCTGTCGCTGCCAATATTGACACTAGTACCTGGCGCCGAAAAACTCGCCCCAACAAAGATGGGGAGGTGAGTCTTGCCTTGCCCAATGCTGATGAAACGTGCCGATCCATGTGCTCGTTCTTAACGGCAGGGGAGGAGAGTCAGAATGAATCGCTTGCCAGACCAGCTGAAACAAGTGTGTGGCAGCGTGCAGGTGACGACAGTGTTATCAGCGATGCCAGTTTTGCTGCGAACGCCTCGGCCACAGGCAAGAAAGCCAAGACCAAAAAATCCGTGGCAAAGAGCATCCGGTCCACTTTTGCTGGTCTCAAGCTGTTTTCCTCGAGAAGCTCGAAAGATGGTTCCAAGAGTGAGAAGAATAAAAAGCTGCCAGTTGAAACGCCGTCCAAAGCGGTCACCGCCTCCACAGGGACGTCTACAGAAGCCGTCAGTCTGTCTACTGCTGTTAGCAGGCCTAGCGCCAGCGCCATTGTTGCTCCTGTTGCTCCCTTCAACTACAGCCCCCCACCCTCCCTCTCTACACCCACTGCTGCCACAGCCCCAGCTGCCACACTGTCGACAACTACCACCACTGCCACCCATTCATCTGCACAGAATTCCGCAGAGGGAACCGCACAGAAGAAAGAGCCTGTGCCAAACAAACCCATGACAAAGACAGAAATGCTGTTGGCGAGGCGACGACAGACGTATCTGAACAGTGGAGGGGGAGAGGAGGGAGGAGAGGGGGAGAGCCAGCAGAGAGGGTGTATGGTGACCACAGTATGAGGGGAGAGAGCACAGTGTACCGAGACCACTGTGAAAGAGGGGAGAGTCACCACAAAAGGTGCACAGTGTGAGGGGGTAGAGTCGCCATGAAGGGTATATGGTGAACACAGTGTGAGAGCGGAGTCACCGCAGAGAGTAATACGGTCACCGTACACAGTGTATGAGGGGAGTGTTGGCACCAAAGAGTCACCACAGAGAGTGTATCCATAGCGATAACAGTGTGGATGGAGTCACCATGGAGGGTGTATGTGGAGCACAGTGGGAGGGGATCAGTATTGGAACAGGTCTTGTATGGTTGCGACTGTGTGAGAGGGGATAGTCGCCACCAAGAAGGTATGGTAACAAAAGCATGAGAGGGGAGAGTCGCCATTAGAAAATATGTAGTGACTACACTGTGAGAGGGGAGAGTCACCACAGAATTTGTGGTGACCACAATGTGAGAGGGAGAGCTCAGGATGGGAGGGGAGAGTCACTGCGGAGAACGAATGGTGACTGCAATTTGAGAAGACGATGTAGTACACAGAGTGTGGTGACCACGGTGTGAGAGGGGGAGAGTCACCACGGAGGATGTATGGTGACGGCGATGTGAGAGGGGACATTCAGCATATATGTGTGGTGATGATAGAGGGGAGAATCACCACAGAGGGTGCATGGTGCCCACAATGTGAGAGGGGGAAGTCATCACGGAGGATGTGTGGTGACGGCGATGTGAGAGGGGAGAGTGAGCATGTTTGTGTGGTGATGATTAGCATTAGAGGGGAGAATCACCACAGAGAGTGCATGGCGACCACAGTGTGAGAGGGAGAGTCACCACAATGTGTGGTGATGACAGTGTGTTTATGTGGTGGGGAGGTCTCCACAGA
Organism: Conus canariensis; assembly: GCA_033310375.1. NCBI lineage: Eukaryota > Metazoa > Mollusca > Gastropoda > Neogastropoda > Conidae > Conus > Conus canariensis. The sequence goes on from CM065743.1 coordinate 16,794,139, forward strand.
TGGTGTATGGTGACCACAGTGTGAGAGAGTCATTACAAAGAATCAGAATGTATGATGACCATGGCGTTAGACGGGAGAGTTAGCACATAGTGTGTATGGTGACTACAGTGTGAGAGGGGAGAGTCAGTGCGTAGAATGTATGGTGACTACAGTCAGTGCTTAGAATGTATGGTGACTACAGTCAGTGCTTAGAATGTATGGTGACTGCAGTCAGTGCTTAGAATGTATGGTGACTACAGTCAGTGCTTAGAATGTATGGTGACTGCAGTCAGTGCTTAGAATGTATGGTGACTACAGTGTGAGAGGGGAGAGTCAGTACTTAGAACGTATGGTGACTACAGTCAGTGCTTAGAATGTATGGTGACTGCAGTCAATACTTAGAATGTATGGTGACTACAGTCAGTACTTAGAATGTATGGTGACTACAGTGTGAGAGGGGAGAGTCAGTACTTAGAATGTATGGTGACTACAGTCAGTGCTTAGAATGTATGGTGACTACAGTCAGTACTTAGAATGTATGGTGACTACAGTCAGTGCTTAGAATGTATGGTGACTACAGTCAGTACTTAGAATGTATGGTGACTACAGTGTGAGAGGGGAGAGTCAATGCTTAGAATGTATGGTGACTACAGTCAGTGCTTAGAATGTATGGTGACTACAGTCAGTACTTAGAATGTATGGTGATGACAGTGAGTGCTTAGAATGTATGGTGACTACAGTGTGAGAGGGGAGAGTCAGTACTTAGAAGTTAGAATGTATTGTGACCACAGTCAGTGCTTAGAATGTATGGTGACTACAGTCAGTGCTTAGAATGTATGGTGACTACAGTGTGAGAGGGGAGAGTCAGTGCTTAGAATGTATGGTGACTACAGTCAGTGCTTAGAATGTATGGTGACTACAGTCAGTGCTTAGAATGTATGGTGACTATAGTGTGAGAGGGGGGAGTCAGTGCTTAGAATGTATGGTGACTACAGTCAGTGCTTGGAATGTATGGTGACTACAGTCAGTGCCTGGAGTGTATGGTGACTATAGTGTGAGAGGGGAGAGTCAGTGCTTAGAATGTATGGTGACTACAGTCAGTGCTTAGAATGTATGGTGACTACAGTCAGTGCTTAGAATGTATGGTGACTACAGTCAGTGCTTAGAATGTATGGTGACTATAGTGTGAGAGGGGAGAGTCAGTGCTTAGAATGTATGGTGACTACAGTCAGTACTTAATGTATGGTGACTATAGTGTGAGAGGGGAGAGTCAGTGCTTAGAATGTATGGTGACTACAGCGTGAGAGCAGTCACCACAAAGGGTGTATGGTCACAGAGTGTATGGTGACAGCCATGTGAAAGGGGGAGAGGCACTGCCCATACATGGTAACCCCACTGTGAGAGAGGCAATGCCACCTGTTCAACCACTACAGTGTGAGCAAAACTTACTTGCAATTTCCCAACTGCGTTTATTGATCAACATGTGTCGAACTGGTCTGTGTTTTCCATAGAGAGTGGGCTGTCTGTTCCTTTGTACCCTGACCTGTGTTCCCCAGCGTGCTGCGTGTAAACAGTCAAAGCGTCTGTATGCCCCTACCTGGCTGGTCACAAACTGCATAGTGCATGTGTACTGTTGTGGTTTTTGCATAGGCTTGTGTGTTTTCATGTGCTTACTGCCATTTTTGGGTCACCCTACATATTGTAAGAACTGACGAGTGTTTTCTTCAACAATCTATGTTTGTTGTGTTGGTTTGTGGAAGTATTACTTAGAATGTCTTCTGTATATGTGTATTAGTTAGTCGCTGACCTGCAAAGTACAGGGAAAGATGAGATCTTAATTTTTTGTTTGATAACCAGGTCTAAAGTTAATAGTGACTCCAGGCAAGAGGTGTTGTTGGAGAACAAACGATAATTATAAACCCACCAGACTAAGGAAACAAATGACAGGACAGGTGCAACGTGTTTCGACTTGAGGACTTGTGCTGGCAAGACAAGCGATGGAGAAGCGACTGACAAAAATTAAGTAGAAAAAAGAGTACACTTGAGACCCCCCCCCCCCCCCCCCCCCCTGAAAAAAACAAAACAAAACAAAAATGCGCGCACACATATACACACTCATTCCCTGCCCCCCCCCCCCCCCCCCCCCCCTGTTTACTCTCCCTGCCGGGGTCAGAGCGCATGGTTCGTCCTGTTAATGTGTTATGTATTCTCTTCTACTGTCAGGTGAACGTTCCCCATGTAGTCTTTCTTTCTTCACTTGTCTTTTTCCTTTAACAGCCCAGTAGGATAATTGCTGAAAAATATGTTGAGGGTAGAATGTGGATCTTAAAATGTAAGTTGTTTGATTTTTGTTTTTGAAAGAAGGAAAATGTGAGATATGCTTTAATCGCTGATGAGGTGAGAGAAAATCAGCATTAAAACTTAACACATTCTATGGAACAAATCAGGAAGGAATCCAGGCACTTGATGATAATTGCTATTCTTGAAGGTCAGTATGATGCAGAAAGAAGTAACAGGAAATAGTGATGTGAGAAAAATGAAATGCAACAAGTCGAGTGGATTGACTTTACAGTTTAAGAATTATTTTAATAGATGAATTTAGACTGAATTATACAACGATTAACTTGACCCATGTTAGTCATTAGAATTGTTTTAAATCCAAGGCCTGATTGTACAAGACTTAGAAAATTGTAAAATGTACTGTAGAAAAGAAATTAGAAAAAAAAAAGAAAATGCTTAACTGTTGGACAATATGATTTTAAGTATAAACAAACCAAAGGAACTAAAATGAAGGAAAAACAATGTTTATAATGAAATGTTGTTAAGTACCCTAAGAAGTGAAACATACCAGCCGCCGTGGCGAAGTGGTTGGCGTCGCAAACTCCCGGCTGGGAGGTCGTGGGTTCGAATCCCATCAGAGTCATGTGGGTTTTTCTGCCCCGACCGGCTCCTACCCAGAGTTGAGTTTGCTGTGGACTCAGTTGGGAAGACTGGGACCACACGGTCAAGTTTCATCCACTTAATGGATGCGTTTCTGAGAGTGTTGCTCAAATTTCCTGACCAACACTGCAGGTGCCTGTATCTCTCGGGCCTGGTTGACACTGGGATATATTATGAAAGGAAGCGTAGAGTACAGCCCTGTCATGTAGTCTCAGACCGAACTGGAAATCCGTAGCATCATCTTAATCATATTCATTCTCATCGATCAGCATAAAAAAATGTCTCAAATTCTGTAGCCCTTCATGCCCTGCTCTCATGGTGACCTCAATTTCAATGTCCTCTCCACATCTGTGGCCTTGGTTTGGTTCCGTCGGGGTCACCGGTATCGGCGAGTCCATGGGGGCTGTCGTTGGATGGACATGGTGGCGCCCTCCGGAGGGAGAGCTCACTCACGCCGGCTCCGCAACTAGGCAATTATTGTCGTCAGTAGGGGGCTTAGTAGGTGGTGTCCTGCGTATGTTAGATCAGAACAGGCGCCACTGAACACCACGGAAGTGACTCGGCAGCAGTGCAGTGTCTCCTCCGGTTGGTTGCCTTTTGACGACTTGACATTGACTGCTCCCTGTGGATTGCCGGTGCCGGGGCTGCGGCGGGACCGACCGGGCTGTGGCTGTGGACGGGGTGTCGGAATGAGCGGCATGGGTGCACTGCCTCTGAGGTGGAGCAGAGGTTGGGACAGCAAAAAAAAAAAAAAAAAAAATTTTTTTTAAAAAGAAGTGAAACATATCCATGAAATTTTATCACGTATATCCTTTAGTAGGCAGTGAGATGAATTCAGGCGCAGTGTTAAGCAGACTACACTGACTTTAGCATCCTATGATGTGACATGAATTTGGAAAACATTTGAGTTATTTTACCTCTGATTTTGTATAAATATGTTCTACTATTGTTTCATTTATGCTCTACAGAGACAGACTTTTAAAAATTGTTTGCGTGTGAACAGAAAATAGTTTGCGTGCATGTGTGTGAACAGAACAGAAATTTTTTTGCGTGCATGTGTGTGAACAGAAAATTGTTTGCGTGCATGTGTGTGAACAGAAATTTGTTTGCGTGCATGTGTGTGAACAGAAATTTGTTTGCGTGCATGTGTGTGAACAGAAAATTGTTTGCGTGCATGTGTGTGAACAGAAAATTGTTTGCGTGCATGTGTGTGAACAGAATAATCAAAATAAAAGCTAGTCATCAGCATTGCAGTTCATGCATTTATTAATTGAATACATCTGTCCCTTTTTTTTTTTTTTAATGGACGCAGATGTTGCTTAAAGTAATAAGCTGAAATTGAGCATTGAAAAATCACCGCATTCATTACAGCCGCTTTGGCTTTCATTGTGAGTCTATGAAGACTGTCAAGTGTGACATACCTTGTGTGTGTGTTGCTTCCTGCTAGCTGGAAGTTTCACTATAAAGACACTCTTAGTTGACTTTCCCCTTTGAAAATCTGCCTGTGAACGCTCCACTTCTAAAGTTGTTTTTTCCTAGAACATTTTTTTTTTGACCACCCAATAAAAACCTCCCCTTTTTGAACTTTTTCTTTTAATAGATTAACCACCCAATGAACACCTTTTACGCTAGATGTGACCACCTAATGAACACTTCCCTTTTAAACTAGTTTTTCTGAATGTTATGGTAAATTCTGAACAGTATGGTAGAACATTCGCTTCCTTTTAATGCATGCGTTTTCCTTGAAGTTTGTGGATATTTTTCTCTTTGTCTATACCATACTGACTTGTCGAAGATGGAGTTTTGAAGGGGTTTTTTTTTTGGGGGGGGGATGTTCGTTTAAGACTGGGATTTGAAGGCTTTCAGGAATTATTGTTAAGACTGGGTTTTGAAGGCTCTCTAAGGGTTGAGTGTTGAAGACTGGCTTTGGTAGGTTTTTTTCTGAGAGACAGTTTGTTAAAGTCTGGATTTTGAAGGCTTTCTTTAAGTGATTGTTAAAGACTGGATTTTTAAGGCTATGGTTGGATGGTTGTTAGAAACTGCATTTTCAAGGTTTTCTTGAAAGTGGTGATTATATTCTGGGTTTGGATGGCGTTGGGAGAATGGTTGTTGAAGATTGGGTTTTAAAGGCTTTCCAGGGATGGCTGTTAAAAAAAGTGGGTTTTTAAGGTCATCAGAGGATGGCTGTTGAAGTCTGGCTTTAGAAGGTTTCCCAGGGATGGATGTTAAGCTTAAAGACTGGGTTGTGAAGGTTATGTGAGAGTGGTTATGAAAGATTGGTTTTGAAGGTTTTCCAGGAGTGGTTTTAAAGTCTGAGGTGTGAAGGCTTTTCAGGTGGGATTAAGGCTTTCTGATGGCAGTTGAAGGAGTTTTGAAGGCTTTCCATGAGTGATTGTCAAAGAATAGGTTTTAAAGGCTCTCTGGGAATGGTTATTGAAGACTGGGTTTTGAAGGCTTTTGAGTATGATTGTTAAAGACTTGGTGTTGAAGGGTTTCTGTAGGTGGATTTTAAGGGCTGGGTTTTCAAAGCTTTCAGGGGTGGTTAACAACTTTTTTTTATAGGCTTTTTGGAGGTGGTATTGGAAACAAGGTTTTTACCTCAGAGGTAGTTAAAACTTGGTTTTTAAGACTCTTGAGTGCTGCTTGTTGAATACAGTATTTTCAAAGCTTTGTAGAAGTGGTGATAGTGATTGTTCAGACTGGGTTTTTAAGGTTTTTTTTTTAGAAGTGATGTTAAAAATGGGGTTGAATTCTTTCCGTGCTGCACCTGGCCTCTGGTTTGGTGCATGATAATGCAAATGGGGTGGCGGCCTGTGCCTGACCACAGATGAGGCATCTACCTCAGTTTACATCCAGCACATTGAACGTTCATTCCCTGCATAGAGAACAGATACACAGGCATCCATCTCAGTTTACATCCAGCACATTGAACGTTCATTCCCTGCATAGAGAACAGACACAGGCATCTACCTCAGTTTACATCCAGCACATTGAATGTTCATTCCCTGCATAGAGAACATACACAGGCATCCATGTCAGTTTACATTCAGCACATTGGATGTTCATTCCCTGCATAGAGAACATACACAGGCATCCATGTCAGTTTACATCCAGCACATTGAATGATCATTCCCTGCATAGAGAACATACACAGGCATCCATGTCAGTTTACATCCAGCACATTGAATGTTCATTCCCTGCATAAAGAACATACACAGGCATCCATCTCAGTTTACATCCAGCACATTGAACGTTCATTCCCTGCATAGAGAACAGATACACAGGCATCCATATCAGTTTACATCCAGCACACTGAATGTTCATTCCCTGCATAGAGAACAGACACAGGGAGCGTATTTTTGAAGCAGTTTCCTCTGTATATCTGAATAAGCAACTTTCGTCTGATTTGGTGAGTTTCGAAATGAGGTGACTGAGGGCGGAAAAGGAAGCAAATTTGGAAAAGAAACGGTATTGGTTCCACCAGACAATACAGACAAATAGATTACAGGACGAAACAATGCATTTCGACCTCTTAGGTCTTCATCAGTCAAAAACAAACAACATTTAGGACAGTTAAAATGAAGAATGAGCAACCACTTGTCACACTCAACGCGAAGTGCGAGTTAAAGTTTTTTCCATAGTCCCCCCCCCCCCCCCCCCACACACACCATGAGCCAGTCAAGTAGCATTGCTCAAGTAGCATTACAGGATTGCTAGCATTAGAGGAAATCACAGTGGAAGATCATTGCCAGCAACTCTTGAAATGTGAATACAAAAGCCATGTAAATGTACATACACTTAGAGAAACTGTATTGGTTTGTTACAGAGCCAGTTTGGAATTTTTATCACAAATGCAGACCGTATACAATCTGTCAGAATAAGAACTGATAGCATGATAAAAGTGTCTGTTTTGTCTGCATTTGTCAAGGAACTATGCATCATTAACCCATCCAAACATGGCGAAAAGTTAATAATAATAGTGCTCTTGTATAGCCACTCCAGTGTTATGACTGTTCGAGTGAAGCGGCCCTGGTCTTTCAACTGAACTGCCGAAACATGGCAGGCTTGGAAAGTTACACAGCCAGTCACCATGTCAGAGCTAAAGAGTTATGGCTTTCTAGTAGCGGCTGGTAAAGACTGGGTTTTAAGGGGTTTTAAAGGGTGGTTGTTGAAGAGTGTTTTTAAGGCAGAGGTGTTTGTGAAAAACTGGTTTTTACAGCTTGGTAGTGGTGTTTTTATAGACTGGGATTTAAAAGCTTTTTTGGGTATGGTTATCAAGACTAGTTTTTTAAGGATTTTGAGAAGTGGTTTTAAAAGACAAACTCTGTAAGGTTGTATACAGGTGTTTGTTAAAGACTGGGATTGTAAGGTTGCCCCCCCCCCACCCCCCCCACCCCCCAAATTAAAAAAAAAAATCAGTGTGTGACTATGAGATTGTAACCTTCACCGTGCGTCAAGGGTCTACCGATTCCAAAACACTCAAAAAAAGTGTTTTAATGATGGAACCATAGGAAGTGTAATAAGGAAATCTTAGGTGTCTTCCAAAAAATGTTAATTTAGTCTATGTCAACAAATTTTGGTGTCTGTGCAACAAAAAGGAAAGAAGTAATCAGTCACATCATTTGAGCCATGCATTTCCAGTGAAGTACGGGTCCTGGTAGACTTACACCCAAAAGAGAGATAACTGGACATTGCAGTGCATTGAGTGGAGGCCTGGGTTGAATGGCATCATTACTAAAGTACGTTTAATAAATTCTTCAGGACTCTTTTGTTGAGTATTGGTCCACGAGGGACACTCAACTTGACAAAAGAATGACAACTCTTGCTTACTTAAGCTCATGAAATGGCATCTGGCTGTGTTTGCATTTTTGCCAACATGTCCTGAAGTATTAAAACAGAAAAAAAACAAAAAAAAACCCCGACAGGCGATAGAGCATGAATTTGTGCCAAAATATGCTGATGAATCAGATTGGAAAATAATTTGTATTGGAAGAACCTACTTTTACTGCATTTACTGCAAAACCAGGTATACCTCTATGATAATGTGTTGTGTGATGGCAGATGAAAACGAAACAAATCCCTCACCCCCTGCTTTTACAACAGTTTGGAAGATAAACCATTCAAACACCTCCACCCTGCCCCACCTCACTTCTAGAACAAAATAGGAAGATATATACACAGTCTTTCTAGAAAATACACTCATTTTTGTTGAAAAGTACACCAATCTGACTGGGAGCAGTGTTTTTGAATGCAAAGAAAAAGGACACCTGCTTGAGCTAAATACCCTTTTCAGTTCCCAAATTCCTCTCATGTCCAGTTTAAATCGGGGTATGAAATACCAAGGAATTTGAATTGGGAGTACAGAAACCTGTTCATCGTGTTAGAACGGTGATCCTATGTATGGTACACATGTGTTGTAGAATTTCATGATTATGTAAGATATTGTGTATACATATATATGTGTGTGTGTAAGAAAGCTTTGTTATTCTTCCCCCACATCCCCACAACACCCCCCTCCCCCTCCCCCTCCACGCACATATACCATCCCCCTTTATCCTTTCCCTGTTTCCTCTCTCTCCCTCTCATGGTTTTGATCATGATGATGTTATATTTGGACGTCAGTTGATATATATATATGCATGCCAAAAACACAGCTGCTGTTGATGATTTGTTTTTCCATGTATCCCGCCCTCGCCATCTTTATTGGCTGCAAACAAGTTATATGATGATTTGTTTGCAAAATGATTGGATGCAACGAGTCATGTGATGGCTTGCTAGCAATGTGATTGGCGGGGAAATCTTGGTGACCTCTACTTCGGCTGCAGTTGGCAGGTAACAAATGCGGGACACAGCTTTCATGACCCCTGTCCCCATCGACTGCTTTTCATTGTCCCTTTGGAATGACTCGTGTGGCGGTGAACTGTTTGAAACCAGGGCCAGTTTTGATCAGCTGCAGCCATCCATGGGACCCTTCTTTGGTTGTTTTGATTGGCTACAGGGTGCTTGACATTTCACACTTCCACGCAGAAATGAATTGTTAAAAAAAAAAAGAAAAACAACAACATCAGTGCAATCGTGTGTGTCCTGACAGTTCATTGGTTGGTCCACCCCATCTCAGTGCGCGTTTGACCGTTGGCAAATCTCTGATGTTCAGAGCTTCGTTTTAAAGTGTCTGTGTGTGTGTGTGTGTGTGTGTTGTGTGGTGTGTGTGTGTGTGTGTAAGAGAGAGAGAGAGAAAGAGTGTGTGTGTGTGTGCGTGTGTGTGTGTGTGTGGAAGAGAGGATGAGTGCAACGTATGCATGCATGTTGAGAGAGGTTGTGCATGACGGAAGAAATTTGAAAGATGTGTGTGCGTGCGCGCACATGTGTAATACATGCATGTGTTTAGGCTCTTCTGATTTTTTTTTTTTTTTTTCACATTGGATGTCGTGTGCATGGTCATGCTTTTTCAGCTGTTCATAGCAATTATGATTTTATACATTTGTTCATTTCTTTGATTGGTCAGTTGATTTTTTTTTTTTTTAATTTTTACCCCAAGCCCTTGTACTCTTTATGTTTGCCATGTTTTGTGCTGACAGAACACAAACAGTAAATTATCCTTTTCTTGTCTTCTGCCTTGATTGTTGAGAGAGAAAATGTATGGATGTGAGTACTTTGTGTGTGTAGTGCTAAACAGTGAGTATCAGATGCTTTGAATAGTGTGTTAGAAATAACACAATGGCAGTCATAATCAAGCCTCTCTCGCTCTGTCTTTATTTGTTAGGCACTGTTGTGAACAATATTGTAAGTTTTTCTGTTGTGTTTTCCAGTCACATATCAAGAAATCAAATGTATCATAGTTTTTCCCCACCCACCACTCCTCTCTCTCTCTCTCTCCCTCTGTCACCATCCCTTCCTCCCACCTCATCCCTTTCTGAATCATTGCTCTTTCTCACTGTATCGACCCACTTTTCAGGCCCCCCTCCCCCCCTCTCTCTCTCTCTCTCACTTGTTCTCCGTTGCTCTGCCGCTCATCACTCTCTCCTTAGCTGTCTGCCCGCATTCTAGTACCATCCCAGATTCTCTCTCTCTCTCTCAGTCGCTCTCCATTTTTTCTACCGCTACTCTCTCTCATCACTCTTTCTTTTGCTGACTACTCACTTTGCATTACCCTCCCAGTTTTACTCTCTCTCTTTCGCTGTCTACGAACTTTTCAGTACCCTCCCAGTTCTGCTGTCTCTCTTTCTTTCTCTATGTCTCTCTCTCAGTCGCTGTCCATTTCTCTACCTCTACTCTCTCTCATCACTCTCATTTTTGCTGTCTACCAAATTTCTGGTACCCTCCCAGTTTTGCTCTCTCTCTCTCTCTCTCTCTCTCTCTCTCTCTCTCTCTCTCTCTCTCTCTCTCCCATTTCTCTACCTCTACACTCTCTCATCACTCTCTTTCGCTGTCTACTCACTTTCTAGTACCCTCCCAGTTTTTTCGCTCTCTCTCTCTCTCTCTCTCTCTCTCTCTGTGTCGCTCTCCATTTCTCTGCTTCTACTCTCTCTCATCACTCTCTCATCACTCTCTTTCGCTGTCTACCAACTTTCCAGTACCCTCTGTTTTGTTCTCTCTCTTTTTCTTTCTGTCTGTCTGTCTGTGCCTCCCTCCTCCCTCCCTTCACTGTCCCTCTCTCTCGCTACTTCTGTTACCAAGGATTGGTTGGATTGTTCGTTGGTGAGATAATGCTTGAACTGCTGAACCATATGATCAAACATGGTGGAAAGTTGACAGTGGCCGATGGATGAAGGAATAATAGTTCAGACTCGAACAACAGATTCAGGGCCTGTGCAGCAGTATTATCACAAATTTTCCTTTGTACACTGTCACAAGGGGACTGGAACACACAGTTAACAAACTCGTTCAAACATGTTCAAACCTTGGAGTTGTTACCATGTGCCTCTGGTGCCCATGAAGAAGAGAGAGTTTTGTACCGATACAGACCACTCCTTTCATACTCACTCAGAGGTGAAGAAGCTCCGTGGTGCATTCACTCATTGTAAAACGTGTTCTTTTTAATCGGGGCATACATGGTGTCAAACATGCATACCTAACAGCAGACGTTAGGAAACCTTGTGCAGGTTTGTCAGTCTGATGCGAGTTTTGTAAGAGGTAAACAATTTTCCTTCGAGCAAGGATTTCACGAAAGAAAGATTTCAAAGCAATGTTGGCGGCGATAGAGAGAGAGAGTGTGTGTATGTCTTCTTTTTTTTTTTTTTTTTTTTTTACTCATGATTTATTTTAACTTGTATGTTGAGAGTTGACTTCGAGTCAAGTTGACGTCTCCATTGCATAGTGGTCAGCTGGGCTACAAGCAGCATGAATTGAAAGCTGTGAAGTCACTATTTTGCAAATCGATCATTGTCGATGGAGTAATTCACACTACTGTTTCTCCAGTATCATGTACCACAGCAAAAGCCGAATGTGCGCAAGTTTTGTGGGTTAAAGCATTTGCATAGTTGGCCATACCAAATCTCCTTTAGATTTTTCTCTCTCGTGTGGTCCCCCTTTTCCCCCAAGCTTTCGATATGGTGGTGTAATTGCTGAGCCCATACCGCTATTGATCTGTGATCTGTTGGCAAAACTCAAGTGGCCTGTTTTTGACCGTGTTGTATATCCTGTCTTGCACGTGCAGCACTATTGTCCAGACACAAAGCAGCCAAACAAGCTCTCGGTGCAAGTCTTTCCAGGAGGCCTATGCAGTTTGTTCCTCACTCTGATCTACGTCATAAATCTAGTTTGTATTGTCGTGAACTGTGGCAGAGTGAATGGTGTAATCAAATTCATAATAAATTGTTTAAAATTTGCCCAGATTTAACCAATCCTTTCCCATCGGTGGTACGTAACCGTAAAGAGGAATCGGTTTTGTCACGGTTACATATTGGGCACAGCTATATAACGCACAGTTGGATACTCAGAAGGGAAGACTCCCCCATGGTGTGTTGCGTGTGACAGCTTGTTCAGTGTTAATCATTTTTTGACAGAATGTGCTGATTTGATGTGTATCAGAGAGAAGTTCTTTTCCACCAGTGATTCATCAGTTCTTTTTCGTGAGATTTCAGTAGATCTTATTTTTTCTTTTTTGAAAGAGGTAAACTTATTTTATAAAATATAGTGTTTTAATAATGTATACAGGTGTCGTCGGAGTTGAACAGATAATTGAGCTTTTGTCCTCATAAATTTTAAGCGATGTGTTAATACTAGTGTGGGTATTTGTATCTAGAGACTTAGATATGATAGCTGAGGTCCTGATTTGGCTCCTAGTAGTCCGCTGGACCCTATAAACACTAACTAACTAACTAACTATTGTCCAGACATGTTGTCCGTTTTGTCAGCTGAACAAACGCATTTTCGCAAGACTTTTGCTGCTGCACAGGGATTTGTACTCGGACGCTAATAATTCTCCTCATGCACCACAGACACATTGCCTTTTCAGATGATGTTCTTTAAAACAATGACGACAACAACAAAATGGCCCAGGCCTTTTCAGATGATGTTCTTTAAAACAATGACGACAACAACAAAATGGCCCAGGCCTTTTCAGATGATGTTCTTTAAAACAATGACGACAACAACAAAATGGCCCAGGCCTTTTCAGATGATGTTCTTTAAAACAATGACGACAACAACAAAATGGCCCAGGCCTTTTCAGATGATGTTCTTTAAAACAATGACGACAACAACAAAATGGCCCAGGCTTTTCAAGTTACTTCCAATGTCTGTAGAAATTCAGTATCTTTGGTTACGTTTGTTCAGTGCGGATGCCTGGTTTTCGTTTTCTTTGTGGTGCATAATATCAGAAGAAGCCGTTAACCTTTTTTTTTGAATGCTACATTGTTATAAAAGATCAAAAAGAAAGTGGTGGTAGTACAGACATCAACATTGTTCGTATTTTTCTTTTTTAGTGGGAAGTAACTCTTCCAGCGTGTCTCTTCTATTACTCTCCCTCGCGGAAATGATTTTTTTAGGATCAGTTCAATCTTTTCGGAGGCCTCTGCCCTCCGGAGTGCCATTCTTTCGTTCCAGTCAAGCAAGTACACAAGCTGAAGCTTCAGTTAACCCGTTCCCAGCCTGCTACGAGTACCGTTCATAGTGAAAACCAAAAATCACTACGCCCGTATATGAGTACGCCTCGTAGTAACGGAAAGCAGTAACATCGACTTGGGAGATGACCCTCTAAAATGTTTCCACTTCTTCTACTGATGTCAAGGTACGGCCCCTTTCCCTTCACGCGACTGGCCAACCAACCATATGATATGCAAATTGTGAGTTGAGAGGTATCAGCTGATAAGCATATCCAAGATGGCAGCTCAACCTAGCACTTTGTTGACGCGTCCCATTTTCAAGCGTTACACTGCGCTTGATGTTTTAGATGACGTTCTAAATTATAAAGATAGTGATAAGGAAGACCTTTGAGGATCGGATCCTGATACTAGCGATGAGGAGACAGATGGGAATCGGCACCATCCACTTTTATCGGAGATACATGCTGGTGATGATGTGGCTTCATTGCGGTGCCATCAACGAGCACTGCACCCCCTCCTGTCTTGAGGGACAGGGTCGTGGACGTGGTACGGGCTCCGGACGATGATGAGGGTCAGGTGGAAGCGGCCGGGGGCGTGGCATGGGGCGTGGTCAGCAACAGCTGATCAAAGAATGGCGAGAAAGAGGTGCACAGCCCTTCAACCTTGCTGTTGTTTTGACTGGGAATCCTGGTCTGAAAGTCAACTGTGCCAATTTTCGGCTTTACAAAGTTCCAGTCTTCAGTTCCTCCATGACCAGAAACCGATTTCAGGCAAGTAGCTCTATTTTTCTTTTTTTTTTTTTTTTTTTTACTACATCATTCTTCATTCCTCGACTATTTATTTTCTGTGTTACTTGTTTGACACTCTAACACAGTTCCTACTGTGTTTTGTGTGATAACAAATGTGTGTGTGTGTGTGTGTGTGTGTGTGTGTGTGTGTGTGTTTCTTTTCAACAGTTATTTTTTTCTTCAGACTTTTTTTTCCATGGTTGTCATTTTGAATATTTACCAATAAGTATTATACTATAACAATTTGGACCACACTGTATACTTACAGTGATGCTGAGTAAACACTAACAGAAGTTTTTGTCAGTGTTTTACAGGTTTTATGTGTTGTAACATGTGTATGTGTGCAGAAACTGTTCTTTTTTTTTGTAAAACCACCATTTGTTACATCCCTGTCCATCCCCTAATGGCCAACAAAACTAGATTATATTATATAGCATCATAGCTTGGGGTAAAAGGAAAGAGAAGCCATAAAATCTTAAGTCATATGTCAACAAATAGACGAGGAGTGATCGAGGTATTGAACCTACCCCAAATAGTAAAATTATGCCCCTTTCTAGTAGAATTGGGGTACCCGCAGTAACATACAGATTGCTACACAGAGGGACATTTATTGACAACAATATGAATCCCAGGTGTTTGTAGTGTTGTTGAGCAAACACCAAAAGGTATTTTTGCTGTGTTTAGTGTGCTTTTATGAGCTGAATTCTTCTAAAACACTCAAATTGAAAACAAAACAAAAACTGTTTTATCATATGTTACTAGTGTGAACCATTATCATCACCAAAAAAATAAATGAGAGTGATGTGAAATTGTAAACAAGGGTATAAGGAAGTAATTCACAAAAAATCTAACAAATAACTCAATAAATGGATGAGTAATGTACATGTTAGTGAACATACCGTGAAAAGCATGATTATGCCCCTTTTTACCTAAAAGATAGTACCCCAATTATGAGCAGATTATCATCAAGAACAACATTTCTTGGGATTTATATGACTGTCATGTGTTAGTGCTGATGTTGAATAATTAGTCACACCACTTTTTCATTGTTTTCACTGATTTTAGATGATGCAATTTGTTTTTGTATACTTGAAAACTGTTCTTTTTGTAAAACCACCATTGATTATATCCCTGTTCATCCCCTAATGGCCAACAAAATTAGATTATTGTTATATAGCATCATAGCTTGGGGTATATGGAAAGAGAAGCCATAAATTCTAAGTCATATATCAACAAATGAATAAGCAGTAATTGAGGTACTGAACCTACCCCAAATAGTAAAATTATGCCCCTTTCTAGTAGAATTGGGGTACCTCCAGTAACGTACAGATTGTTACACAGAGGGACATTTACTGACAACAATATGAATCCCAAGTGTTTGTAATGTTGTTGAGCAAACACCAAAAGGTATTGCTGCTGTGTTTAGTGGGCTTTTATGTGCAGAATTCTTCCAAAACTAGCAAATTGAAAACAAAACAAAAACTGTTTTATCACATGTTACTAGTGTGAACCATCATTATTACCAAAAAATCAAATTAGAATGATGTGAAATTGTAGACAAGGGTATAAAGAAGTAATTCACAAAACATCTAACAAATAACTCGATAAATGGATGAGTAATGTACATGTTAGTGAACATACCATGAAAAGCATGATTATGCCCCTTTTTACCTAAAAGATAGTACCCCCAATTATGAGCAGATTGTCATCAAGAACAAGATTCCTTGCGATTTATATGACTGTCATGTGTTAGTGCTGATGTTGAATAAATAGTAAGACCACTTTTTCAGTGTTTTGACTCATTTCATTTGGTACAATGTGTTTGTGTCTACTCGAAAACTGTTATTTTTGGTAAAATTTTTATAATTATGTCCATTTCTGCTACATTAATTATCAACATAATCAAGTCATTTTGACAGGACATTATAGATCAATGCATAACAACAAAACATGCTAAAAATCCAAAAGATGTGTCAAGTGAGCAGTAACCATTTTACTGAACCTACCCCAAAAAGCAAAATTTTACCTTGGCACACAGTTATTCAAATGTGCTATTATACTGTGGCAGTGAAGGGGTTAACTGATTCAAATTAAGCACTATTGTCCAACTAATAGCGTCCTAACCACCCCCAACCCCACCTTCATCCCTTCTCTTGCCTACTCCCTCCCCCTCCCCTTCCCCATCACCACTCTCCTCTCCATCCTACCCTCACCCCCCCCCCCCTTCCCTCCCCCCCACCCTGATTTTTTTAAAAATTTTACCCTCAAATGGGAATATATAAAAGGGTATTTCAGGCAATCGTTTATGTTCAATGACGTGTCAAGCGAAATAGGTCTATCCTTTTTTTATCACCTTGATGAACTTTCTGTCAGGCTGGCCCAAACCTGCATCATTCTTTCTGTCAAACAGTAAGACCCAAATTCCATTTTTCTGGACATCTGTCGACTGTGTATTCCAAGAGATGGGATATTCACAGGACAGGGAATTGACATTGACTCACAGGTGCACACTTGGCTGGGTCCGATTCATGTGTAGAAAGAAGATAACTGTATCCATGATAACAAGATCTAGATTTACACGTTAATGCGAAGTGGTGGGGAAGTTGCTTCCCTTGCGACATCCTTCAAAGCACCCTCATTTTCAGTTAACCTTCTTGCTCTTTCTTATTTTTGTAATCGATCGCTACTGGCTTTAAAAAAAAAAAAAAAAAAAAAAAAAAACTCCTTTTCTTCCAATTATTGGTCCATTTGAACTTTTTCCAGAAATGGTTGTAAATTTAGACTGACAAGCAATTTCCTTTTTTCAAGAGAAAGTATCTTCCTACGAAGGCTGGAAAACTGTATGCTGAAGATGGTTCAGTTCAGGGGGAGGGCAGGAAGGGAGGAACTGCCCTCTGAGCACATGCTTGAATTACACGTCTGAATTGTGTGTGTGTGTGTGAGTGTGTGTGTGTGTGTGTGTACACGTGCGCCTTATTTTTGTGGTACACGTATATACTAAGACGGTCGCTTTTGTAGAGTTGTATTGGAAAAAGATAGCATCTGGAAAAAGGTTTAAAGGTTGCTTTTGTGTGGCGGTGAACATGGCCTACAACATGGAGTGTGCATGCTTACACACATCTTTGAGGTGATGGGCCCTGGGTCACCAGTTCTGCCCTTGTTGAAGGCAAAATAAGGTCACGCCTGTGGGCAGCGTACGCTGACAGCTGACCATAAGCCAACAGTAGTGCACACTGCCTTGCGGATGTAGTTTTCGTCGTCATTGTTGTAGTTGATGTTGTTGTTGTCGTCGCACCCTGGCTAAAAGGGTGGCTAAAAGACTCGCAGACTGGCTAAAGGACTCCAGGAATCATCCAAACAGCCAAAGTACTTGAACACAATAGTACAAATGCATCAGCTGGGGATGAGAACATTACGTGTGTAACCGTTTTTGATTACCCCGCCACGTGGACAGCCACACTCCGACTTCGGGGGATTTGGGAGACTGATAATGTTATGCTAGGAGCTTGTCACGACTGAAGACAATCCCCACATAACTATGCAGAGCATAACAACATTTTGATGTAGCCTTGGTGTTCTAGCCGTTCTAGCCTATGTCAACTGGCCCGACACAGCCTTAAGCCAAGGCAGGGATGTAGTCTATTATTCATTCTTTGCCCAGCCGCGCGCACGGCACGTGTTGTCTGTCAACAGAGCCAGTTCCAGCTAACGCACGCCTTCAGTAAAATTCCCACGCTCGGGGAGATGCTGTTTACTGCACTTTCCGGTATGCGGGCTCTCTCAGTCTCTGTCTGTCTTTCTGTCTGTCTGTCTGTCTGTCTGTCTGTCTCTCTCTCTCTCTCTCTCTCTCTCTCTCTCTCGGAGAGAGAGAGAGAGAGAGAGAGAGTGAGCTGTCGTCATCGGCTGCGGCAAGACGTATACACGAGCTGTCCTGCTAATTTGTTTAATTACGCCGGTTCATTACTACCTTGGTGACGTTTTGCAGTAGGCCTACTGCTAAAATGCCAATTAGTGCAGGAGCTCACCGTCAAAAAACTGGATCTTTTCATGCAGTTTTGATCAAGTTATTAGAGAAAAAGTGTTGTCGGCCATGTAAACTCCCGAAGTACGCCCCTCTCTCACAGTGGGATTTCTTCACGGACATGAACTACCGTGTTCTCGTGTCAACGTTCTGTGGTGTGGTGTTCCTACTGTCGGTGAAGTGTTGTCTGTTCCTGACTCGGTCAACTTGGATTTCCGATCAGACACAGCATTTCCTAGAAGGCATTTTATCGGCAAAACTTTTCAGTTGTGATTCTTGCTGTTGTGACACAGTTCTCCCGACACACAGGTCAGCACCCATTCCTTACAACTATCCCAAGCAGTCATCGCTCCCGACAGAACTTGTTTTTGACGCGTCGATCAATCACACTGGTCTTCCCAACTCGCTGCTTCTCATTCTCTGCGGAGACATAGAACTAAACCCAGGTCCCCATTCTGAAACCAACCAACAGGAAAACATGTGGTGGTATGTCTGTGACACTTTTGAAAGAGTCAGAATAAATCAACACAATATAAACGAACTCATTCAGGAACAACATCGAGCAATGGAAAGAGAAAGGATACTGGTGTCAAAGATAGATTTTCTGAATGGTGAAGTCGACCGTCTTGAAAAGGTCATCAGAAAGGACAATCTCAGATTTTACGGCGTTGAGGAATCTGAAAATGAAACGGAGAAGGAAAGTGCACAGAAAGTGATCGATGTCATCAATGAGAGATGCAGCCCAAATGTCCCCTTTTCAACCGTCGACATACGACACGCACACAGAGTGAAGGCGGGTACAAGACGGAACGAACCTCGCCCAATCCTTGTCACTTTCGCGCACTGGACAGATAAAATGGCTCTTTTAAAATTGCGGAGCGTGCGTGAAAGCTTGAGGGAAGCTGGTTACAGAGTCTCCAACAACCTTACCAGAAAACAGTCGGCACAACTGGCTGACCTCCGATGTCAAGGACGAACAGGTTATTTCTACAACGGGAAACTAGTTGTCTCTGGGCCACATAGTTATCAGCAAGCTGTACACAGTCCTACTGAATCACACAACAATAGGCAATCAAAAACGTCTTTCTTTTATGATGTCCATCCAACCCAATCCAACACACACACCAGCAGAAATACTCGTGACAGTCACTCCGTCAACAAAGGAAAAAGAGACTACCACAGACTAAATCAGGACGACCCAGGGCACGGCATAGAGAACTGCTCTCGACGTAACAATGCATGGTATCGTCCCCATGAACCAGACCATATAAACTACTCACCTATATCAGAACGGACCAGTTACTACTCAATTGACCAAGAAGGTATGATCCCCAGTGCAAAGGACATTTTACAAGTGGACCAGGCATCCTTTACTGAACTCACTGACCAAGCAAACCAGGTACAGGCCCAGTACGACTCACCCTGTCCTGGTGATCCGGAAGCTCCACCTGACACACTAGAACAGGTAGAGGCCCTGTTCAGCGACTCACCCTATCCTGGTGACCCAGAAGTTCCACCTGACACGGCGACTAGTTCTTTCCAGTCGTTGATCACTCTGGATAGGACGGGAAATGGTGAAGAGCTGAATGACCAGAAAATTAATAATTCAGCCAGAAATGACGCTGGAAACAAGGACAACACTGAGAGCTGTCAACTTCATGTCCAGTGTGAAGTCCACAGGAGCAGGGATGGTTCAACACCGACACAAGTCACCCTGGTCTTTGAAACCATTGCAGGGAAACAGGCTGTGCTTGCCGCACTTTCTGATGATGTCATCACCTCAAACGAAACAACTGCACCTGTTTTGGATACACCCACTGGAAAAGATGTTCGTACATTAACCAGTGAGAAAAATGCTTCAGCAGACAACAGTGACAAAGACCTCGACCCCAAAGGAACCGTTCCTTCTTCTGAGCAACAAATTATCAGAACCTTGACAGAACGCCCAGCTGGAGAATCCAATCGAAGTCAACCAACATTAACTAAAACAAGAACTTTGGATTGTTCTGACCGATCTGGTCATATTCAGCGGGCCGATATGTCATTTGCAAGAACCACCACCACTCCAGTGCCAAAGAAGATAGCTCCAGGAGAGCTGCTGTACAGCGAGGCAGTGGCAACCTCCAGTCCACTGCTTGGAGGCACTTCCAGACGCACTCCGACTCGACCCAAAACACCCACCAAAGAAAACGAGGACTCCAGAAGATCTACATCCCAGCCATCCAGACAGACCAGGGACACTTCTGCTGCACGGAACAAAAATTCAAAACCCACCGTGAATACCATTCGGTCATGGGTAACCAAGCAGCCATGCAATTTCGGACCAAAGAAGGCCCAAACAACCGGTACACGGGTTTCAACCCGAATTAAAGGGACGAACAAAACTGGACAATAGGGATTCGGCCAAAGCCCAGGCAGGTTTCATACAACTGAAACTCTGACATTTCTTTCTTATAATGTTTGTGGCATCACCTCCAAGCTAAATGATTCTGCCTTTATTTTGTATATTAGCAGATTTGATTTTGTTTGTCTTCTAGAAACCTTGACTGCAGAAATCTTCACAGTTGATGTTTTAACCAAGTTTACTCAGTACAGCAGTCCAGCAGTTAGGCTTTCTAAAGCAGGCCGCAAATCAGGTGCTGTGACGCTACTTGTTAGGAAAGATCTAGATCAGCAAGTTACAAGAATTGACTGTGAAACCGAAAACATTGTGTTGTTAAAACTGTCCCAATGTTTATTTAAGTCAACAACAGATGTCTTTCTGATTGCTGTTTATGCAGCGCCGCCACAGTCTCCTATATATAATATTTCACGTTTTGAAAACGGCATTTCAGCTGTAGAATCATGCATGTTGAATGTATCAGAAAATTTTGGAGACGTTCCATTCATTATATGTGGTGATCTAAATGCCCGAACTGGAAATGTACAACCCTACCATGTAAACGATGTTCAATATTTTCTAGAAACGCATCAAGATTCCAACTATGTAGAGTCAGCTACGAGAAGTTCAGAAGACAGAGAACTTAATTATCATGGTAGACTTTTCCTTGAATTGGGTGCACAGTTTAATCTATTCATTGTAAACGGCACAACTAAAGGGGATAGGTCGGGTAAATTCACGTTCATCTCAAATAATGGTTGTAGTGTGATAGATTATTTTGTCATCTCAACATCACTTACGTATGCCATACAAGGCATGCTCGTTGATGAAAGAATTAATTCTCAACATATGCCCACTGTTTTAACCTTGAGGTGTAATGGTTATGGAAAGATAGAAAGAAAAGACAGTTTATGTGTACAAAAACTTGTTTTGGAATCCTGACTACTACGATATGTTTAAGGACAGCCTAATCAGACCCAATTCCATAACTGCTTTGGGGGAAGCCAAACGAATGATAAGTGTAGATGTTAATGTGTCCATTGCTGTGTTCAATGATACTTTGACATTGGCTTCAGAATGTATGTTAAATTAAAACAACTGAAATTTGGTAGCTTCCCGAAAAAGCAAGTATGGTTAGACAAAGAATGCAGGACAAGAAAAGCGTCCGTAAAAAGTTCCCTAAGAATCTTAAGACATGAGCGATCCAAAGCAAATTTAACTGAGTACTTGGAACAGAAGAAATGCTACGAAGATTTACTGAAAGCTAAGTCCGATATGCATAAAACTGGTCTTAGAGACAAATTATTGAATGTTACCAACGACTGTAAATTGTTTTGGAACACTCTTAAAAATGTCAGACATACGCAAAAGAATTCAATGGGGGACATTTCGAAGGAAGACCAGCGAAATCATTTTGCGAATGTTTTTGAAGCAACATTACAGCCACAACCATCGATTGTTTGTGAGGAGAATAATAATGTTGAACACCAAGCAATAAATAACTTAAACTAGGTTATTACCCGCGAAGAAATCATCGATTCAATCAAACATTTAAAATGCAATAAGACAGGTGGTCCAGATGGACTAATTCCTGAGGTATTCATTTATTCGTACACATGGATACTGCCTTATTTAGAAGAATTATTTAACGTTATTTTTACTTCAGGACAGTACCCAGATTCATGGACAGAAGCTATCATTCAACCTCTGTATAAGCGTGTAAATCCTCATGATCCCAACAATTACAGAGGGATCTCTCTTTTGAATGTATGTAGTAAACTATACAGCTATATTTTAAATAAACGCCTGGCAGACTGGATCGAAGATAAAGGAATCATTGGCGAGGAACAAGCCGGATTTAGAAAAGACCATTCCACAATTGATCATGTCTTTACACTTTTTGCTGCTATTCAAAAACATCTAGTGTGTAACAAAAAACTTTACGTCGCTTTCATTGATTTTAGGAAGGCGTTTGGTCTTATTTCCCATGCTAAGTTATGGCCTATTATGTTGAAGAACGGAATATAGGGTAAAATGTTAAGTGCTATTCAAAGCATGTAGAAGGTGGTAAAAGCGTGTGTTAGATGCGGTAGTGGTGCAGGTCTGACTGATTTCTTTTTCTGCCAGAAAGGCTTAAAACAGGTTGAAATTACAAGTCCTCTGTTACTCTCAATCATGATGAATGAACTATCACTTGACATAATTCACAACGGTAA
The DNA here is from genome assembly GCA_033310375.1 of Conus canariensis. Lineage (NCBI taxonomy): Eukaryota > Metazoa > Mollusca > Gastropoda > Neogastropoda > Conidae > Conus > Conus canariensis. The sequence goes on from CM065743.1 coordinate 16,816,509, forward strand.
ACACGGTGTTCAGCTACACCCTGACATCGTTGAACTATGTATTATTCTTTTTGCAGACGATGTCGCTTTGCTTTTATACACAGTAAAGGGCCTATAACTCCAATTAGATTTACTGAGAAAAAATGCTGATTCTCTTGACCTTTCGGTTAACCTGGAGAAATCCAATATTGTGGTGTTTAGGAATGGGGGCTATATATCTCACCATGAAAAATGGTTTTACGGTAAATCTGAAATGGAAGTGGTAAACTCGTACAAATATTTAGGCGTATGGCTGACTACTCGTTTAAGGTTCTCACTCGCCATGCAAAAACGACAGCAAAGGCAAAACTAGGTATTGTGGAAATACTTAAAACGTTATGGAAGTTAGGAGATGTTTCCCCCTACATTTTCTTTAAACTGTTTGATGCCCAGATAAAACCTATCTTACTCTACGGATCTGAAATCTGGGGGATGTTAGAGCAAATGCATATCGAAAAGGCTCATAGATTTGCGTTGAAAAAGTTATTAAATGTGGCGCCCAGAACACCAAATGACATGGTGTATGGTGAAACAGGTAGAGTACCAATAAGTATAGACGCAAAAACAAACGCTGTCCGATTTTGGATCCGCCTCACAAGAATGAACAATGAAAGACTGCCCAAGAAAGCTTACAATATGCTTATAAATCTAGACAGCAATAACAAAACGTGCTGGGTATCAGATATCCGCAAGCTGCTCACGATGTACGGTTTTGGTTATGTGTGGCTTAATGGAGGTGTGGAAAATGTGCCTTGGTTCCTAAGACTTTTCAAGGAACGTTTAACTGATTGTTGGAAACAAGGATGGTGCAGTAGGCTCCAGGAACATGACAGATATTCTATATACAAAACGTTTAAATCCGAGTTTTCATTAGAAGCGTATTTTGAGTGCATCAGAAATAAGGCATTAAGGGATATCTTCATACGATTCAGACTTGGTATCAGATATTACAACTCATAAATTCCGCTATTACCCAGATCTCTCCATGGACGTACGTTGCCCGTTATGCAACGTTCAGCCGGATGATGAATTTCATTTTCTGTTCTACTGTCAGCGTACTGTACAATTGAGAACAAAATATATCCCACGTCACCTGACTCAAAATTCGTCCAAGTAATTACCAGTTCTGAATAGCAGGAACTTTATGAATGATATTGCTCGCTTTATTTATCATAGTATGAAATTAAGATTAGGTAGTCAGATTTCATAAGTTAAATTGCTTTTTTCTCTTTATTCTACCTGGGCTGATGGCCACGTATTCAATATCTTTACTGTGTGCGTGCATGCCTTTCTGTCGGCTGGTTAGCATGTGTGTGTGTGTGTGTGTGTGTGTGTGTGTGTGTGTGTGTGTGTGTGTGAGAGAGAGAGAGAGAGAGAGAGAGAGAGAGAGAGAGAGAGAGAGATTGTGCGTGTATGTGCGCGCGCGCACGCTCGCGCATTGGTGTCTGTGTGTGTGCGCGCGTGCGCGTGCGCGTTTTGTAGTTATTCTTTTAGTAAGTGTTTATTGTGTGTCAGTGTTTGCTTTCAAATTAACGTTAGTCTGCAATGTCCGACACGAATGATGTAACAAATCCATTGTGATATGAGCAAATGCTTACGTCAGTAAACCATTTGAATCTGAATCTGAATCTCTCTCTCTCTCTCTCTCTCTCTCTCAGGGTGAAAAATCTGTGCCTGGCCTGACAGTCCATCACCTGTGTCAATGGCTGTCATCACGGCCCCCATCACCCCACATCCAACAGGTCACTTTCCATGTGGGGATCAACAGCTGTGACGAAAGGCCAGTGCCTGTAGCAGACTGGGTTAAGTTAATCCACCTACTCAGGCAAGCGTTTCCCCAGTGCTTCACTACAGGCCTCCTCCATTCTTCCTCCCCTTGGTCAACATGGCGTCACAATCCACGGCCGGTGTTACGGAGAATATTGACTCCGTAGAAATTTGACTCCCCGGTTCTTTTTTCTCCGGAGAAAAATTAACCGTTCAGTTTTCTGCAGGTTTTGGAGTCAATATTCTACGGAGAATATTGACTCCTTCTGTAGAATATTGACTCCCATGGTTACGTAGAGTATTGACTCCCGTAGAAAAATGACTCCTGTGTCAATTTTAGTTGCTACTATGTTTCATTTTTAAGTATATATACGTATCTTGATAATCACCCATGGTTACGTAGAGTATTGACTCCCGTAGAAAAATGACTCCTGTGTCAATTTCAGTTGCTACTATGTTTGATTTGTAAGTATATATACGTATCTTGATAACCATTCATCCGTCCCAATATTCTTCTTATAAAACACACTGGTTAATAAATTTGTAGATTGTTTCAGTCGATGAATTTCAAAATTATCTATTATTATTATCATTAGTAGTAGTAGTAGTAGTATGTCATTATAATTGTCTGTTAGTGTGAATGCACATGTTGACGTGAGCGTGCGTGTTGTGTTAGCACACGGCGCTTTGGGCTAAATTCATTTGGAACTGCGCCTGTCAACATCATCATCATCATCATCATCACTTTTGTTGTTTGTGGTGGATTTTTGTTTGTTTGTTTTATTGCTGACGCTGCTGCTTTTTCTACATCTATCACTGTTTAATGCAGATTGTTATTATGATATTAAGTAGAAACGAATAGATAATGACCACTATTGCGGTCTCTGGTCAAAGTCCTGTCATTGCGGCAAGTTGCAAGGAGCACAGCTTCGTTTGTCGGCTAAACGACATCCGTTTCAGACTGTGAAGTTACGATAAAAGCGCATAAAGACTGGAACATGTCGCAGGACTTCCAACACGCCGACGCGGCCAAGGCATTTGCTGAGTCAGTCTATGCTCAAGCCAAAAAGTTCAGCAACCGAGCTCTGAAAACAAGGAATAAAGGAATTTTTATGTAGTAATTAATAAGATTTTTCAGACTATGTTTTACACGAAATGATAGTTCTTTTCTTTTTCTTTCTTTTTTTTTTTTTTACACGAAATGATAGTTAATTAAATGTTACAAGGGTGTGCTTTTGAGGAAAAGTTATCAGACTTGGCAGTAAACTTTCATTATTGGAACCTTGCAAGTGTTTTGAAAAATATGCCTATCTGAAATAAACTGGCAAAACTATCTGGCTCTGGTAGCATGCAGGATGGGTACAGTCATGTTGGTTGATCTCCGTATCAACAGGTCTCCCGTATAATTATTTTGACAGTTTCGCAGCGTGCAGGATATGCAGGTCGATAGATCTCCACTATGAAATATGTTTGAAAGGATCCTGGGTCGATGATTGACTGTGGTCTGAACTTCTGTCCAATTTTTGAGAACCATATCAGCATCCCTACTCACACACAGAGACATACAAGCATACATATCCTAAATACATAAGAACAAGCAAGCCAAAACATGAAATAAATGAAGTTTAAAAAGTAAAAAATCAATCAAACCAGACAAACCCTGCTGAAACTGTGCATTTACAAACTCAGTAATAAAGTAAGTTTATACATAGATCTATCGACATGGAGACCTACATTGCTGTGCAGATCTACTAATGCGCGGATCTACCAAACAATCCAGTCAGTGTGCTACGCAAATGCAACGAGGGGTTCATTATAATCTGGTTTGAGTATAAACTGAACAGTTCGAATGATGAATTATTGGCAGAATAAATTTCCGACAATGTTTTCTCGGGGTTCAGTTTGAGATTGGTCTCTGAACAACATGGATGCTGCCAAGATAGATGAACTGAAGAAGTACATTGGAGAAAAGATCATACCAGACAAAATTAAAAAGAGTTCTGACACAACAAAAAGAAATTTTCGAAGCGACAGCAAGAAGTTCTTTCTTTCTGAGAGCAACGATCTGTTTTACAAGAATCGACAAGGCGACAGTCTGCGAGTTCTTTCCACAGAAAACAGCGACGAAGCGCTACTCAGTGTCCACGCCCATCAACACGGCGGCCACCTGGGTGTGAACAAGACATGTACAATGATCATCCATTTCTATTTTATCGGCATGTTGATGTCTTTGCTATCTATTCCCTCCTCCCTGCCCCCCTCCCCCCCCCCCCCCCCCTTTTTTTTTTTTTTTTTTTTTAACCAATAGTACTTTACAAGTAGACCCTGCATAATAATACTACTCAGCTAAACAACGCAGCCCTTACCAAAGGCAAAAAAGTATTGTTTGTTTCTGGTAACATGGCTGAAAAAATAGGGCAGGTCGAATTTTTTTAAAGATTTTTTTTCAGCACAGAAACGACACAAATCTTACTTCTGCTGGAAGAAAACGTTTGTCTCAAGAAGGAGAAAGACGACTCAAACTGTGTTTGCAATCCTGGCGTACACTTGCAGCTAAAATAGAAGTATGTCACTGCCAGCGTCAATTTACTGTAGTTTCCAAAAGCATGGTACTTGGGTCTTCCACAAAATCGACTTCCGATATAAGCTTGACTGCTTTGTGTGTGTGTGTGTGTGTGTGTGTGTGTGTGTGTGTGTGTGTGTGTGTGTTAGGAGAATAAAAGAAAAAGTCTAGGGTCGGCAAGGAAAATTAGGTAGGGTCGTGTGACCAGAGACAAACAACTTTTTTCTTTGGGCAAAGCCCTTTGCTCTTTCTGACACGCGTTTTTGCGTTAGCTTACATGTGTTGTAAAATTAAACTGTTGAAAAACCAAATTGAAAATCCACAGCAACCTCTGTCTCTTCAGCTAGTTGTCTGTCTATCTCTCTGTCTGTACGAATTTTGGATGTAGGAATCGGCCAAGACAAAGCTGAATCTTGTACGAGACCAACAACACAAACCACTGTTATTACTGCTGCTGGTGCTGCTACGCAAACCCGCACGCACGCACATGCAATGTGCACGCCAGCACACATGCACACGTACGCATACTGACACACACGGCTGCAAATTCATGTTTCGCGCGCGCACACACATACACACGTACACACACACGCACGCACACACACACACACACACACACACACACACACACCACGCACGCACGCACGCACGCACGCACGCAACACACCACACACACACACACACACACACACACACACACACACCGTATTATAAAACACAAAAGTTCATGTACGTCTACGCGACCACATCAACCAGGCTGCGGCACACATACATTACACTGTCACAATACATTCTAGCCAACGAGATCCGAATTGACAGATACACAACCATTCCATCTTTGTCAATAGCAATATTATTTCCAACAACAAGTCAGTCAGACGAATGAAACATTAGAGAACGACACTGATTAAACATGACCAAATACTTCTAGCCAAAGTCCCAAAAATCTACCATTGGCTACATTTTACGCTTGGCGTCAAAACTACGCCGGATAATAATTAATCAATCAGTAATTAAATAACGAAATCATTCCCTAAAAATGAAGCTCTGAGTCCGATTGGGTGTTTTTTCTGGGTCCAAGTTATCTTAGGCATATGTACTGCTCAAGGAACAGCCTGCTTGATACGTGATTTAAAGGAACAGCATTATCACTTGGAAGGAAACCATCTAAAAGAGCTGTTCAGCTGCATGACTATCTTCACACACACACACACACACACACACACACACACACACACACACACACACACACACAATTATAAAAGCCACTTTACACGCCAGCACATGCCCATACGCGCAATTTAACATGACCAGAGTGATCTGACCTTTCACTCGCAGACTTTATTTTTCTTGTGAGATTTATGGTTGTGAAATACAACGAACCAACCAAGTTTCCTTTAGATCCGTTTTATAAATCCCAAGAAACAGCTGTGAAGAAAAATTAACGTGGCCATTGCTACCTTGATCTTTGAGTCACAAACCCTTTTTTTTTTCTTTTTTTTTGTGTGAAGGTGATAATTGTGGATAGCAACTCACCCACCAACTTTCGTTGAGATCTGTCCAATAGTTCCCGAAAAATCCTCGAGAAACAGCTACGAAGCAAAATTAACGTGACCAGTGACTTTCACCTTTGACCCATAGACCTGATCTTTCTTGTGAGAGTGATGAATGTGAAACATGTACAAGCAATCCATCAAGTTAATTCAAGATCCATCCAGCAGTTTACGAAAACAGGGTTTTTCTTTTTCTTTTTTTTTTTCTTTCTTTTTTTTTTTTTTTTTGCGTACTGTCATACAAACACAAACTGTGACAGACAAACGGAGCTGAAAACTTAAGAGTTTGCAAACTGCAACAAAATTGACACAGGAGTCATTTTTCTACGGGAGTCAATATTCTCCGTAACCATGGGAGTCAATATTCTACAGAAAGAGTCAGTATTCTCCGTAGAATATTGACTCCAAAACTGTAGAAAACTGAACGGTTCATTTTTCTCCGGAGAAAAAAGAACCGGGGAGTCAAATTTCTACGGAGTCAATATTCTCCGTAACACCGGTCTTCGGCTCTCCTGCCGTCAAGAGGGGATCAGTTACTTAGATAACAGCCCCTCCTTCCTCGCCAGACCTGGGGCGCCAAAGAAAGCCATGTACCGAGACAGATTACATCCCAGTTCATATGGCTGCAAAGTCCTTGCCTCCAACATCTGTCCTACTAATAACCACAAGACCCAACCCTCCAACTAACTGAGCCACAAAAGAAACGCAAACGATGGGTCCGTTCAATGTACTCTCATGTTGTTGACATTTAATTGCAACCATTGAAATGAATTGAATGCAACCATTGAGTTTCTGGCTTTAGTGTTCTTATTGTTGGCTGAAGCAAAAAGTGGTCACGTGTCATGAGTGTCACGGAGAGGGTCAGTAACGAGTGTGTCCCCCACAAGCGTTGATAACAGCCTGACATCTGGCGGGCATGGAGTGGATCAGACGGTTGACGGTGGCCATGTTGACGTTGTTCCAGATCTGCCTCAGTGCCTGCTCTAGCTGACGGGCTGTGGTTGGCCTCGGCTGAACAGCATTCAGCTCCCGTTTGAGATGGTCCCAGAAGTGTTTGATAGGGTTCAAATCAGGGCTCAGCGAGGGCCACTGCAGAGCTCTGATGCCCTGTTGCTGCAGGAAGTCTGTGGTGACTCTGGCAGTGTGTGGACGAGCACTGTCCTGCTGGAGAGTGAGGTGGCCGTGCTGCTGGAAGTGGGGCACAACAACGGGCCTCAACACCTGGTCAATGTATCGCTGCGCAGTAACGCCATTTCCACGACCAGGGCCAATGTCTAGGAAAACAATAGGCCCAACAAGCTGGTTGAGGCTGATTCCTCCCCATACCATGATGCTCGCACCTCCCCAAGCGTTGATCTCGTGGACGTTGTTGTTGACATACCTCTGGTTGCGCTTCCACCACACCCGGATTCGGCCATCAGCATGATGAACACAGTATCGGCTCTCATCCGTGAAGAGGATGCCCCTCCATTGCCGCCAGTTCCAGTTCCGGTGCTGCTGGGCCCATTGCAGTCGTTGTTGCCTATGTCTTGGAGTAAGAGCAGGTCGCCTTACAGGATGGCAGCAGTGCAGGTGATGTTCTGTTAATCGACGCCGCAGTTTCACCAGAAACTGGTGTACCATGCCTGCCAATGGTGTTTCTGGCCGTTTCCGTTGCATAAGTGAATGGCTCACGCAGGTGACGGCGGTGAATCGCCCGATCGTCGCGCAGTCGTTACACGGGGTTTGCCGCTTCGTGGGTTGTCCCGAGCGTCGCCATGTGCCTGGAACCTGGCCCACAAACGACAAATTGTAGAAACAGCCATGCCAAACGCAGCTGCGACTTGTGCAGCACGGTTTCCGGCTTGGAGTCGCCCTATGGCTCTTTCTCTGTCGACGGCGCTCAGTCTTGGCATTCTGGTCATGTGGAAGTGATTGCTTTGCCAGGGCGTAATAGCCTGGGTTTTCATTCCTAGTGATGTGTGAATACTGTTCAGCGAAAAAAGATTGACATGACTGTTTGCATTCGCCTTGCACATGCAAAAACGCGCTTCCACGTTCATGGCGCCGGTGTGAGCTCATTTCTAGTGACACTGACCTGATTTGCACGTGCTGCACACTAGGTCTAATGCTGACTCATGACCGCACGAAATATGTGGTCACAGCGCACCTACAGTGCCATTAATTATATTCACCCCTACCTACCCCTCTATTTGCTTTTCTTTTGTGGCTCAGTATACATCGGGCCCACCACACAAAGAGCAAGAAGGGACCGTCTTGCAACACAAGATGCCCCAGTGACCACTAACAGTCCCCCTAGTTATAACTATGAAACTGATTTCTCAGCGAACACTCCCCAAAATCCCAACTCTCGCAGTGTGTATGATATACTTGGTCGGCATCAACGCCCTACAAAGCAACTCCTTCTACAATCCCCCACCCACATGTATTCCTTTTCTTCCCCAGTGAATAGAAATGACAAACAGCAATGTAAAGAGTACAGAAGCGTGACCTGCACCCTCCACCCACATAGCACATCACCCCCTTCCATGTCCAAACCACACATTAGCAGCAACCAACACACCCCACCTCCAAACACATCTCAGCTGCAACCTCACAACACATCTTGGCTACAATTTCCCAGCACAGAACAACTACCACCCTCTAATACAATCCACCAACTCCAGACAATGCCCACCTTACACTTCCCAACACAACACTCCTGCCACCACCCAACACGTTACACTTCCGACCCCCCACCATCACACACATCCCACTGCAGTCAGCACAACCCCCCAGCCCACTACATCCATTTGCTGTTCAGTTGCAGAACACAATGACTGCTCAGTTCCTGTCACAGCAACACCAATCAGCTCCTCTCTCCATGTCCTCATTGAATTAAATTAATATGCCACCTGTACGCATCCTTATATTCATATATCATTGCTTCATCACTGTCTCTGCAGATGTTTATATTCACTTCATATCACATAGGTATGTACTGGAATAAGCTATTTCATAATCCATGTGCTATGTGTGTCTGCGCATATCTAAATGTTTTGAGCGTATATCTAATAGTTTTCTACATGTGTGCGTGTGGGCGCGCACACACACACACACGTGTGTGTGTGTGTGTGTGTGTGTGTGTGTGCGCGCGCGCGCGCACACACACACACACGTGTGTGTGTATGTGTATATCTATGTGTATTTGTTTGTTTGATTGTTTCTTTGTATGGTCTGCTGCAGTCCGTCGGGTGCCTGTCAGATGTATTGCATACTTCCATACGAGTTATTACTCTTGTCTCAATAAGTGCCTTCAGTGGTGCTGTGGATATAAAAAAAAACAAAAAAAACAACAACAAAAAAACAGAAGACTTACAGAAAAGAGACTGAACAAAGCCTCTGCAGCAGCAGACGTCTGCAAAAACTGCTGTTTGCGAACGAGGCAATATTGTGCATTGCCAACTCGTAGCTACAAGTGACTTGTGTATTTGTGTGTGAGTGGGTTTTTTTTTCCACTTGTTTTCATTTTGAGTTGTTGGTTCTTTGCTTTTTGTCTTAAGTTTCGTTTTCCTCCCCCCCCCCCCCCCCCTCTTCTTCTGTCCCCTTTAAGTGTAATTTTGCTTTAGAAGTGCTTCCTTTGTGATGAAGTGTACATTTTCATTTCAGAAAAGTGTATCCATAAGTATACCATCTGGCCGAGGAGCTTATGGACATACACTGTGAAGATTTTCTTTTCTTCTCATACGCTTCTGGTTTCCTAAAAGTTGTTACAGTGTGTAAACCAGCCCCATTTTCTCTCTCTTTTATGTGATTTTATTGTGTTCCTTGATTATACGAATCTTAACGTCACTTAACGTGCAAAATCGTCGTCTCCTATTATCGTCACATCAATACACAACTAGAAATGAGCAAGAACCAGTCTGCATGGCCATGCAAAGAAGGACTCCGAATCTGTCACCTTAATTATCCAACATGCAGTTAACAAGACATCAGGTATATCAACACTGATTTGGAATCATGGTAAATCCTTTCATATTTTAGGACTCTCTGAATCCAGATTAGCTGCACACATTAGCGACAATGATGTAACTATTCCAGGATTTAACACAATCCGGAAAGATCCAACACAACCGAAAGAGACGGGTCTTCTTATCTACATCAGTGAAACCCTTAGCTTCAAACGACTTCTACACCTGGAAAGTAGCGGTGTAGAATGTGTTTGGATAGAAGTTAAGCTGAAAAGAAACCCTTCCATTTTGGTTGGATTCTGCTACAGGAACCCATCTGAAAGAGTAAACTGGGTCGACAAATTTATTACAATGATGGATGCAGTCTCGCTAGAATCCAAGGAAATCATTTTACTTGGAGACTTTAACATTGACTTTCCAAAAGTGCAAAACCAATGGACACGCGCATTCAATCTATTTACTCTGCATCAACTCATCGAATCTCCAACGAGAGTCACACCAAACTCGAAGACACTTATCGACCATATTTATATTTCAGATAAAACTAACATAGCAAAAGCCTGCGTCCCTGTTCTAAACTGTAGTGATCATTACCCAGTTTGTGTCACATGGTCCAAAAAAGGAGTAAAAATTCCCAAAACGGGACACAAGACAATAACCTATCGGTGCTTTATAAACTTTAACAACCAAGACATTCTGCATTACTTGCTGAACTCAAATCTGTCTTCAGTTCAACATAACTGATCCAGATCTTGCTGTTGAATTTTGGATCGAAACATTTACAGAAATATATGATAAACACGCCCCTCTAAAAACGATTAGAGTACGACATGATCCTAAACCGGCATGGTTCGAAGGCTCGTCTCAAAGATAAGAGCACATGGTATAGACGGTCAGGTCCTAGAATGGATACAAGACGTCCCGAGAGATAGGCAGCAAAGAGTGGTAATCGGCGATGCGCAGTCAAACCAAGCTAGTGTGACCAGTGGGATTCCTCAAGGGAGCGTTCTAGGCCCAATTCTGTTTGTCATGTAGGCCTACATCAATGATCTTCCCACTTGGGGCCACAACAACGTTCGACTCTTCGCTGATGATATTTTCTCCAGGACTGACACGGAAGATGCCACATATGACCTACAGGAGGATCTGAACAGGCTACAGGACTGGTCAGACTGGAGGCTTCTCCGTTTCCACCCAGATAAATGCCATGTCCTGAAATTGGGACGGACAAAGTCGGACAAAGTATACTAGATGAGGGGAAAGAATGAGGTCGGCGAGGCGTTCACCATCAACCTGTCTGAAAGCCAAGTGGAGAAAGACCTGGGTGTCCATACAGACAACAAATTTTCCTTCAAAGAACATGTGGCACAGGCAACATCTAAAGCAAATCGAATTGTCGGGATAATTAGACGATCTTTCGACCACTTGACAAAAGAGACCTTTATTCAGCTGTACAAGACACTTGTAAGACCAGTCCTGGAGTATGGACACTCGGCTTGGCAACCTCACCACAAGACTTTGTGTGCTGAGGTGGAGGATGTCCAATGCAGAGCAACAAAGCTTCTTTCATCGCTTAAGGATAAACCCTACCCAGAACGCTTGGCCATACTACAGCTTCCCAGTCTTGAACATCGACGGGCTCGAGGTGACATGATAGATTTGTACAAATATGTTCATGGCATGTACAAGGTGAAGAACCCTCAGTTTCAGTTGTTTGACAGCAGAGAAACAAGGGGCAACAGTCTGAAGTTAGTCAAAGGACACTACACTGTAGGCAACTTTTTTGCTGAGAGAGTCATAAACTCTTGGAATAGCCTCCCAGCTCACATAGTTACAGCTCCAACATTGAACACCTTCAAGTCCAGACTGGATGCCCACTGGAATAGCCTTCCCTCAAAGTTCAATCCAGTATGCTACAAATAGGTGGTGGTAGTGCCAGTACTATTAGAAACCCCACGCATGCAAGTTCATAGGCGTAGACTTACATCTACTAATCTCGAAGGTGAACAGGCCTCCAACGAGGCCTCAAACACCTCAAGTTCAAATTCAAGTTCAAGTATACTAAAGAGTTACAGGAGGCAGGTTACCTTAGAGATATGCTATGCTATGAAGAGGAATCTAGAAAACTGAGAAATGCAATAAATTCACAGAAGCGCAGAGAAAAAAACGAAGTATTATCGAGAACTAATATAATCAAACCAGAACCCAAAATTGGTATGGAGAGCTATTAACGAGCTTACAAACAATCAATCTTCTTCAAAATCAACTGTAATTAAAGATATCTCTGTCGAACAGCTAAACACCCACTTCTGCACTAAGCCAATAAAGTTGTCACGGCAGATTCTTCCAGGTCAAACGACCTTCAAAAACTGAAACAATATTGCAAAGATAAAAACACCCAATCTGAACTTTGTATTCCACCAATAACAGTCTTTGAGATTTATCACTACCTAACGCACCTTAAACAGTCAGGTACCTGCGGGTTGGATGGCCTAGACGGCAAAATCCTCAAACTATCAGCTCCAGCAATTACAGATACGTTAACATACATCTTCAAGTTATGCATCGACAAAAATCATTTTCCCGATAGTTCAAAAAAGCGAAAGTCATACCTATCTACAAGGCAGGTGACAACTCAGACCCTGCAAACTACAGACCAATCTCAATCATTTCCACAATTTCCAAACCTTTGGAAAAACACATAAACAAACACAAACTACACCACCTTAATACTTACCACTTACTTCATCCAAGACAGTCCGGGTTCCGACACAACCATTCATGCCACACAGCCCTAATCAACCTGGTTGATGACTGGCTAAATAGCATTAACAACAACAGATATTGTGGTGTTCTATTTATTGATTTCAAAAAAGCATTTGATGTGATAGACCATAACCTTCTTCTTAGAAAATTAAAATTGTATGGCTTATCCACAAAAACTCTTACGCTTTTTCACTCATGTCTCACAAATAGGCAATAATGTGTGAAAATTGATACAACTTTCTCCTCATTCCAAATACTTTCCTATGGCGTCCCACAAGGCTCTATCCTGGGCCCCCTACTGTTCACAGTTACATCAATGATCTACCTCTCCATATCACATCCACCTGTGATCTCTTTGCTGATGTGACAACAAAACACACAAATCATTCTGATGTTACTGTTCTTGCACAAACTTTACAAGAAAGTGCGAATGACCGCGTAAAATGAACTGAACTAAATCACATGTCGCTTCATCCTCAAAAAACTAAATCCATGCTTATCACAACCAGGCAAAAAAGACAAAATCTTACTACTAAGTTTCCTCCTGTACATCTTAAAAACGAACCCGTTGAACAGGTTACATACCTCAAAGTGCTAGGAATAACAATTGATAACAATATTAGTTGGCAAGCTCACATAACCTCACTGTGCAAAAAAAGTTTCACAGAAAGTTTATCAACTCTCCAAAATCATACGCTTCCTCGGCCTGCATTCACGCAAGCTCTTTTTCCAGTCTCATATCCAGTCATACATAGACTATGGATCTACTCTATGTGACTCTGCTAGCGCTAACACCCTCAAACCATTGCTAAGCCTACACAAGCGAGCACTCAAATTAGTCCTAAAAAGCAGTTGTCTTCTGGACTCGGACTATAAAAAGATTCAAGTTCTCCTCTTAAGTTGGAGATTAGAATACAACAAAGGGATCACAATGCACAGGACTGTGTCTGGGAAGGCACCCTAAACAGTTCACAGATTCTCAATTAATTCCTCAAGGACTCTACCCAAACTTCATGTCCCTGTTCCTATAATTGACTTATTCAAATCCAGTTTAACATATTCAGGTTCCTGTCAATGGAACTCGCTCCCTGAATCAACCAAACAACACCAATGCATATCAACCTTCAAACACCATTATTTCAACCATCTTATGTGCCAGTACTTGCATACTCCACCATAAATCCACCACCAACCACCACCACCCTCTTTGCCTTATGTACGAACCTGACTGTTTAGAAAGTGTTTTGTACTTGAAATATACATGTTATTTTGTATAGTAAGTATGTCGTATGTGAGTACGTGTGGTGTGTGTGTGTGTGTGTGTGTGTGTGTGTGTGTGTGTGTGTGTGTGTGTGTGTGTGCGTGCGTGCGTGCGTGCGTGTGTGTGTGTGTGTGTCTCCTACTACCTCCTGCCCTCTTGTCATTATGTCGCTATGCTTGTATTCTTATGCGACTCTCTCTCTCTCTCTTACGGTTCTGCTGGAATGACTTGATTTATTATCTATATGACATTCTCTCTCTCTCTCTCTCTCTCTCTCTCTCTCTCTCTCCCCCCCCCCCCCCCCCCGCCTACCCGTGGTGACTGGGCTATTATTATGCAACCTCCCCCCCCCCCCCCCAAGTTTGTGCTTATTTTCATTTTTTTCCCCTGGTGCTTTAAAACCGATTGTCTTGCATCTCCTTGGAATTTTTTCATTGTCAGATTGTTCTAAACATGCTCTTTCCCCCACCCACTCTCGCTTCTTTGTCCCTCCCTCCCTCTCGCTCTCTCTATCGCCCTTCCCTGCACACACCTCTCTCTCTCTCTCATTTTCTTTTTTCGTATCGTATTGTAGTTCTAGTCACTTTTTGCATGCTTCTTTTGTTGCCTTATCTTATTTTGCACTGTTGACCCTACTCAGGGCGAGGACTGGATGTCATTATTTTGCACTGTTGACCCTACTCAGGGCGAGGACTGGATGTCATTATTTTGCATTGTTGACCCTACTCAGGGCGAGGACTGGATGTCATTATTTTGCATTGCTGACCCTACTCAGGGCGAGGACTGGATGTCATTATTTTGCATTGTTGACCCTACTCAGGGCGAGGACTGGATGTCATTATTTTGCATTGTTGACCCTACTCAGGGCGAGGACTGGATGTCATTATTTTGCATTGTTGACCCTACTCAGGGCGAGGACTGGATGTCATTATTTTGCATTGTTGACCCTACTCAGGGCGAGGACTGGATGTCATTATGTTGCATTGTTGACCCTACTCAGGGCGAGGACTGGATGTCATTATTTTGCATTGTTGACCCTACTCAGGGCGAGGACTGGATGTCATTATTTTGCATTGTTGACCCTACTCAGGGCGAGGACTGGATGTCATTATTTTGCATTGTTGACCCTACTCAGGGCGAGGACTGGATGTCATTATTTTGCATTGTTGACCCTACTCAGGGCGAGGACTGGATGTCATTATTTTGCATTGCTGACCCTACTCAGGGCGAGGACTGGATGTCATTATTTTGCATTGCTGACCCTACTCAGGGCGAGGACTGGATGTCATTATTTTGCATTGTTGACCCTACTCAGGGCGAGGACTGGATGTCATTATTTTGCATTGTTGACCCTACTCAGGGCGAGGACTGGATGTCATTATTTTGCATTGTTGACCCTACTCAGGGCGAGGACTGGATGTCATTATTTTGCATTGTTGACCCTACTCAGGGCGAGGACTGGATGTCATTATTTTGCATTGTTGACCCTACTCAGGGCGAGGACTGGATGTCATTATTTTGCATTGTTGACCCTACTCAGGGCGAGGACTGGATGTCATTATTTTGTATTGTTGACCCTACTCAGGGCGAGGACTGGATGTAATTATTTTGCATAGTTGACCCTACTCAGGGCGAGGACTGGATGTAATTATTTTGCATTGTTGACCCTACTCAGGGCGAGGACTGGATGTAAAAAAGCACATCAGTGCTTATCTATTATCCTTGTAAATACAGAATTTTCTCTTCTCTCTCTCTCTCTCTCTCTCTCTCTCTCTCTCTCTCTCTCTCTCTCTCTCTCTCAGATTGTTCGTGAATCACAGATATAAAAAAACAACAACTTTTTTTTTCTTTTGTATTTGGTTTTGTTGTTGTTGTTGTTGTTTGTTTAATTGTTTGTTTTTTTGTTTTTGGTGTGCTTTGTTTCCCTTTTCTTCATCTACACTCTTTAAATCTGCTCTAAAGTGGATTGTGCACATAGCACTCATCGCATCCTCTTTATTTGCACCGCTGTAAACATTTGTGTGTGTGTGTGTGTGTGTGTGTGTGTGTGTGTGTGTGTGTGTGTGTGTGTGTGTGTGTGTTGGACATCTCAATGTCTATCATTTATTTAATAAGGTCCATGAAATCTCATCACTCTTAAAACAGTCATCCCATCCAGTACAAGTATTTGGCGTAAGTGAAACAAGGTTAGACTCTCGCATCACAGATAGTCTAACCTTATTAGCATTCCTGACTACAACATAGAACGACGCGACAGTGATCAACCCCAACATACTGGCCTTGCCGTATACATTCATCAATCAATTGCCAACATTACCCAGCGCAGAACTGATCTTGAAACTAATACTGTCGAATGTATCTGGATTGAAATAAAAAAACTTCAAATCACCGCCATTAATAATCGGACATTTACATAGACACCCACCTTCCACATACGAATGGTATGACAACTTTGTACAAATGATGGATTGGATCTGTCACAAAAATTCAAATATACTACTGTTAGGGGACTTTAATATTGATATGTTAAAACAACAACCAGCTTGGACAAGTACACTATCACTTAATGCACTCCATCAATTAGTACAAACCCCAACGAGAATAACTAAAACAACTGCAACTCTTATTGATCATGTATATACTAACAACAAATCTGCAATATTAGATGTTTCAGTGGTACATTCTGGTATTAGTGATCACTCTCCAGTCTTCTGCACGTGGTCCTTAAGGCTCCCAAAACCACCACCCAAAGGTCACACGACCATCCAATACCGCTCTTTCAAAAAGTTTAATGAAACAACATTCCTCTATGACTTAAACATTTCCCCATTTCACTTAACTTATAATTACTCAGACGTAAATGATGCACTGTCCTTCTGGTACCAAAGCTTCCTCACCATCATAAATAAACACGCGCCGTTACATCAAAAAAGAGTTAGGCATCCGCAGATGAACCCGTGGTTAACACCAGAATTGCTGCAAGAAATGGTTCTACATGACCAACTCAAGGCAGCAAATTTATTTGACGAATACAAAGAGCAGAGAAACTTTGTTTCAAACGAAGTTGAAAAAGCCAAACGAGACTACTTCAGTCAAATGATAACGGATGCAAAATCCACAGCGCCAATGTGGAGGGCAATAAACACTATTGTACGCAACAAGCGTACAGATTCACAAAATTCAAGCACAAACATCACCCCGGACAAATTTAATACCCACTTTCTGTCATTATCAGATACCCTTACTCAAGCTTCACAGACTATAAGAACACCAAATGAATATACATGCCTGACTTCCCTAATATCATTTTGCAAACCAAAACTTGGATCCAGTAACTCAGTCAAAATTCCCCTTCTTGCTGTGCATGAAGTAGGTATGCACATAGCGCAATTAAAGAATAAACAATCCATGGGTCCTGATAACACACCCGCATTTCTTCTCAAACTCGCTCTACCTTACATTGTTGAGTCTCTTACATACATATATAATTTATCCATTGAAACTAATGTTTTCCCTCAGGCGTTCAAAAACGCCAAAGTGACCCCCCTTCCAAAATCAAATGATTTGTCAGATCCAAATAATTTCAGACCTATATCCTTACTGTCTATTCTATCCAAACCCCTTGAAAGACACATACACACACACGTATCTCAGTTCATGGAGAAAAACAAACTATTTCACCCACTCCAATCTGGATTTCGATCTAATCATTCCTGCCACACAGCATTATCACGAATGTGTGACTCATGACTTTCAAATATGAACCAATCACAAATGACAGGGATTGTCTTTCTTGACTTCAAAAAGGCGTTTGATCTTGTTGATCATTCCATTGTTCTAAAGAAACTATCCGTCTACTTAAACCATACCCCAACAATCTCATTATTCCAATCATACTTGAATGATAGGACTCAGTATGTGGTGCTTAATGGCAAAACCTCCGCTTCAGACTTTGTCAGACATGGAGTCCCACAGGGCTCAGTACTAGGCCCCCTACTATTCTGCATATTCATCAATGATTTACCATTGTCCGTATCAGATGAAAAGGTCACGACAGATTTATTTGCTGATGACTCGTTACTCCAAACGAATGGTAGTGATCTACAGACAATAGAAACTTCTCTCCAGGAAAGTCTGAACGACGTGTCAGACTGGTGTCATTCAAACTCAATGGTCATACACCCAGCCAAAACCAAATCTGTGATTATAGCTACCTGCCAAAAACACCAGTTGACTCCTCTTTGCCTAAAACTTCAGGTGAATGGCACTTCTATCGAGCAGGTAGATGAGCATCGTGTTTTAGGGTTAACGATAGATAAAGAATTGAAATGGCAATCTCATCTCAATAACGTATGCAAGGTAGTCTCAAAACACCTTTTCTTGTTATCTCAATTAAAGCGCTACGTCAACAATAATGTGCTTAAACTTTTCTTCAATGCACACATAATGTCACGTATCAATTACGCTTCAACAGTGTGGGACGGAAGTAGTGACGTCCACAAAAAAGGCTGAATTCTCTCCATAGACGTGCAGCAAAGCTACTCCATCCAGCTGTATCTCTAACAACAGACGAAAAACTAAAAGCGCTTAACATACTTCCTCTGAATAGGCAACTGGAATTCAACAAGGCATCATTTATGTTTACAATCTTGACAGATACTATGCCATGTTATATCAATGCCCTTTTTACAAGATCGAACAGCTTTTCTGGCTCGACGAAATTCCTTCTTCCCTACCCACGCATTGATCTATACAAAACAAGCCTAGCTTACTCTGGACCATATGTCTGGAACTCACTTCCACCGAATCTGCAAAACATGAATACTTTAAAACTTTTCAAGGAACATTTGCATAAACATTTTATGTCTCAGTAATTTAATTATTCAATTACAATGATTAGCGCCCATTCGCAAAGTCTTCTGTGAACCATACTTTGAATAAATCGTCTAAACATAAAACCTACTCCGTTAAAATCGCTCATCCCTACTCCCACTCTGTCTACCATCCCTTTTTCTCCCCCCGCCCCCCCCCCCCCCCCCCCAACCTACCATTCTCTCTTCCCCACCCTCCTCTGATCTCTCTTTCTGTAGTCTTGTTTGTTTGTTTGTAAGTTTCCTTCTGTTTTACCATCACCCATCTTATTAGTACTTTTATGAATAGTTTGCTTATCATTGTAGAATTAGATTACCATGTTGTTATGTTCAAAGATCAGTATGAATGATATGTGTTGAAATAATGTATGCATGACAAGGACAGATTGGAAGACAAGGCTTTGGCCTAAAATCTTCATCCTTGTGTATTAAAGATCAATCAATCAATCTCTCTGTGTTGGTGTTCGATTGCAAGTTGTTCTGAATGTTTCAAGAAATGTGACTGAATCCAAAATAAATTCTTGTTCGTGATGGGCAAGCACATGACTGACTTAGTGATCTTTGTTAGAAGTCATCATAGCACGAAATCATGGTGTGTGTGTGTGTGTGTGTGTGGAGTTTATGAGTGTGTGCATCTTAGTATAGCGAGCTAGAGGATTTTGACTGCGCTGACGCTGACTGGTAGGCCTAGGATTTTTATCTTAAA
Organism: Conus canariensis; assembly: GCA_033310375.1. NCBI lineage: Eukaryota > Metazoa > Mollusca > Gastropoda > Neogastropoda > Conidae > Conus > Conus canariensis. The sequence continues at coordinate 16,835,964 of CM065743.1, forward strand.
AAGAGCAGGCTTCGTGCACTCTTTCCTTTCTAACTTGCTTATTATGCAGAGCTTCTTCGCTCTCCCGCCCCTCCCTCTGATCCTCTCACATTCCTACCCGCAGGTTTGCGCCCTCAAATCGGTGACACATTCCACGCAATCCTTATGTCTGAAACGCAACAAACGCAACGAAAGCTTGTGTCACCTGCAGTTATACGCACTCAAATTAACATTGTCACTCCGCTATATTATACAAGCCGCGGCAAACAAGTTATTCTTAATATTATGATTGCTCATTATACTGACAAGATACACGATGTTTGTCAAGAAGAGATAGCCTCGTCTTTCTCTGCCAAGCGTTCTCCTTTTCACACACACACACACACACGCGCAGTAGCGGCGGAGTAATATTTCATGGTTCGCACAACGCAGCGCAGACGACACTAGTAGTCACGAAACGAGCACATCAAGGAAAAAGCTGTGTGTCATCAATCCACCAAAACAGGATTAAAAGAAAAAAAAATCAGATGTCAGTGGAATGTTTCAAATAAATATCGAGTCGACGGATCTTTCTTACGCGTGAAAACGTTCGCTGAGGGTGAAGCTTAAAATAGAACCTCATTAGGAGTCGGAAAGGACGCGTGCGTTTAAGGTTCGCTGCAAAGTGGGTCGTGACACCTGTACACACTTGTTATAGCTTCTAAACCAGCGTTCATAGAGGAGATGCAAGATGGCAGCATTTTTACGTCTTCTGCTCATCTTGTGGGTTGCACTACGTGAGTAGCAGCTGGACAGGTCGACGAGTTTGTAATGTTTATTAGGTCTACCGTTGAGAGGCCAGAAATGCATGTGTGCTTAGCTTGGTTGATTAATTTTTTACAGACTTGGTTGTTTACGTAGTTGACCCAAGGCAACGAGAACGAATGAGGAAGTGACTTGGGGTTCTCGGCGTTTGAAATTTGAATTAGGCTCTTTGACAAGACGAAAAAGTTTCAACTTTGTCGCACAGTTGCCAGAATATTTTTGTTCACTGTGTGACCTGTTCTGAAACAAATCAAATTAAAAAAAAAAAAAAGTTTTAAAACGTGAATGGTCAGTCATCTGAACTTCGAAATGTCCTTATTTCCGGGTATCACCAAAAAAAAAAAAAAAAAAAAAAAAAAAAAGTTTACACAGGCTCTGTTATTGCTTATTTCAAGGATTAATTGACACGGCTAGCCATCCACCCTTTAGAAATTTTCACAGCACCCATCCTCACCGACTTAAAAGCCAGTTGGCGATAGGCGACAGCCACGTAACTTCAAGGTGTATCATACTACGACAAACCATCAGCAAAATGATGTTGGTCGTATAAATGAAGAAGAAGAAGAAGAAGATGCAGTCCTTCGAATGAGACTATAAACCGAGGTTCCGCGTGTGAACGCTTGCACAACATCTTGCACACACGTAAATCCCATCACCAACTTTCGGAAGAGAAGGCCAGTTTGGCCGTTGGTATGGATGACACGTTACACATAGCATGCACCTTCCCCGCAGTTGGAGTATGGCTGCCTTAATGGCGGGATAAAAAAACGGTCATACACTCGCAAGTGTCAGACACTCTACGGAAAGAAAAAAAAAATGCTAAGCGACATCCTATATTGACAGAGATTCATGAACCTTTAATAACCTTTTAGGTATCATAGATTAATAATACTAAAACGACATCCTGTCTCACAGAGATGAATCGGTATAACTTTTTGTGTTCAAGCATTTAGTTGCAGTAATGCAGTGTGCACGCTATATGCTGATAAAACCAACAGAAAACCAAGAAAACAGCACCAAAGGTTTTGGTTTTCAACCACACTTATTTCAAATAGTGAAGATAATCAAAACGGGCCGAAATATAAATTAACACACAAAACAAAGTGTAAAGTAAAGCAGATTTTTTTCAAAAATGCAAATCAGACGTGTTTTTTTTGACAGATGTGTTGTCTTCAGACATTACAAACAATATGCAAGAATCAAATGCACACAGCAGTATTCCCCTGATAAACAGTCAGCAGGTGTCATGCTCATTGCTGTCAGGGGAGTGCTGTTGTGTGCATTTTTGTTCACTGTTTGTAACATCAGAAGAATATATTCATTGAAAATTTGCCTGGTTTGTAGTGTAAATAAAATCGGTGTCAATTTTTACTTTATGTTGTGTGTTTAAAAATGTAATTTGACCTGTTTTTCAGTAATGCTGTGGTCTCTTTTCATTTTCAATAAAACTGGAGAAGAAAAAAAAATCAAAACAATTAAGAAAAAAGTAAGGATGAAAAAATGTATGAAATACTGTACACTATCTTATTTTCTCAACACAGTAGAAAGGATGCCCTAGAAGAGAGAGAGAGAGAGAGAGAGAGAGAGAGAGAGAGAGAGAAAGAGAGAGAGAAGAATTTATAGAACTTTATAAAATTCATATAGTAGGTTCAAATGATTTTTTTCAAAAAGTGTGGTACATTGGGGAAACCCCCCACCCACCCACTCGCCCAACCCTTACCCCACCCCCAACAAAAAAAAAAAAAAAAAAAAAAGGAAACGAACAAAACAACTGTTCAACCCATCCAACTCATATTTGGTGGTGTCGGGATCTTACTTTTTTCACCATGTCCATACCAGTAAGATCATGTGTTTTTACTTCTATGGTTGATTTCATTCACAGACGGAAGGATGCAAGGGCAATAACTATAATTGCCTCCAGTGGTCAAGAAGGTGCTTCTGGGCAGTACTGAGTGAAAGTGTGTTTTTAGGACATACTCTGAATGTCCACATAGCATTGTATGGGGCCAGAGGTGGAAGTACGGTGTTTGAACAGAATGCAGGAAAGGGGTTTATGACAGGGCATTAAACCAAATGTGAGAAGCACCGAATCCATAGTCAGCTTATTGCCAGTTCCCATCTAATATTGCAGCCTTGCGGTATGGGTAAATATAACTCTGAATCTATTGGCAGCTTATCGCCAGTTATCATCTAATATTGCAGCCTTGCGGTATGGGTAAACATAACTCTGAATCTATTGGCAGCTTATCGCCAGTTATCATCTAATATTGCAGCCTTGCGGTATGGGTAAACATAACTCTGAATCTATTGGCAGCTTATCGCCAGTTCCCATAGATCTAATATTGCAGCCTTGCGGTATGGGTAAACATAACTCTGAATCTATTGGCAGCTTATCGCCAGTTCCCATCTAATATTGCAGCCTTGCGGTATGGGTAAACATAACTCTGAATCTATTGGCAGCTTATCGCCAGTTCCCATCTAATATTGCAGCCTTGCGGTATGGGTAAACATAACTCTGAATCTATTGGCAGCTTATCGCCAGTTCCCATCTAATATTGCAGCCTTGCGGTATGGGTAAACATAACTCTGAATCTATTGGCAGCTTGTTGCCGGTCCTCATCTGTTACTAGGGGCACTAACACCACTCCAGCTTGTCTTTTCATAGGTGTCCAAGAACAGGTAGTCTTGCCTATCACTTTTGCATGATCTCCTATTGCTCTCCCTGCCTCTCTAAAATTTAGTACTCAGGTGTGAGTGCATTGATGGCAATTACTTACTTATTTAGGCCCATAGCTCAAGGGTGAGGATAGGCCATCGACAACGCTTCGCCATCGCACTCGGTTCTGGGCTGTTCACTGAATGCCTGTCCAGTTGGTCCCCTGCCTCTTTGTCTCGCCTCCAGCTGCTGCAAGGTCGGCCTCTCTTCCTTTCCCCTGCGGGTTCCATGTCAGCACTCTTGGTGCTCACTGTATGTGCTGCTGGATGGGTGGAGGATGGGACCGGGGCAGGAGAGCGTTCTATGGAAGTTTGACGAAATGCTGGTGACATGAAGAGCGCAAATTGAATATCTTTCAACATTACGCTCTGAGCATAATTGACTGTGGCTTCTGCTTTAGTAGTGAAAGTCAAAGGCTCATACCTCCAATCCAGTAGTACTTGCGGTACCTGTTCACTTAGCACATCCAGATAAGAAAAATGTTGGACGACTGAATTCATTAAGAACAAAATTACAATACCATGACATGTGCCAAAAAATGATGACAAAAAAGTTACGAGTGTCTTGAAAATGATGAAATCACTTCATCTGTGTTAGAGTTGCTTTTTTAGCAGTCATCCCAAGGGCAAGTTATTCATTTCAAGTGTTAAAAGAATGCGTCTTCTGTCTTACGGTTAATATAGGCACTCAAAAAGGATAGTTGCATTTTTTAATTATCAAATCTTTCTTTGTTCATCAGCCAGTAGAAAAAATGTCACAGCAGAGAGAGAGAGAGAGAAAGATAGACAGAGAGAAAGAGAGATCACCACTAGTGAGATTTTAACGTATGCAACTATTTTTAATCGCACCATTATGATACCCACCTTCCATCTTCAGGAATGATATATAAACATGACACTAGTGTGAATGTGTTTTATTTCCATGTGATCCATCCCCCTGTACACGATGACCTGCTCTGAAAGGTGGCATAGGATTAAACATGCAGGCATGATCTTTTTGTGCATGCATTCATGTGCAGGATCTCGGTGTAAAGTCTCAACTGTAGGATAAAGGTGGAATAGGATTCAACATGCAAGCAAGATCTTTTTGTGCATGCATTCATGCGCAGGATCTCGGTGTAAAGTCTCAGCTGTAGGATAAAGGTGGAATAGGATTCAACATGCAAGCAAGATCTTTTTGTGCATGCGTTCATGCGCAGGATCTCGGTGTAAAGTCTCATCTGTAGGATAAAGGTGGAATAGGATTAAACATGCAAGCAAGATCTTTTTGTGCATGCATTCATATGCAGGATCTCGGTGTAAAGTCTCATCTGTAGGATAAAGGCAGGATTCGACTCTGTACAGAAGTTAATTCGAATGAGAAAATCTCTTCCAACGTGGATGTCTTGAGTGTGAATTCTGGAATCGAACCTGGGAGCTTGAAACTAGTCTGATGTCATATCCGCTAGGCCAGCCAGATCCCGCTTTTGCCTGTATGAGTAGCAAAATATGTATGATTATGAAGTGATGTCAGAAAATATTTTGCACTGGGGGGTTGCCGGCCAGTAGTGATATTGACGAAAACATCAGTGCAGCTTTTGTTTTTTTGTTGTTTGTTTTTTATATAACAGCTCTCTCTCTCTCTCTCTCTCTCTCTCTCTCTCTCTCTCTCTCTCTCTCTCTCTCTCTCCATCAGTGCAGCTTTTGTTTTTTTGTTGTTTGTTTTTTTATATAACAGCTCTCACTCTCTCTCTCTCTCTCTCTCTCTCTCTCTCTCTCTCTCTCTCTATCAGTGCAGCTTTTGTTTTTTTGTTGTTTGTTTTTTATATAACAGCTCTCACTCTCTCTCTCTCTCTCTCTCTCTCTCTCTCTCTCTCCCCATCAGTGCAGCTTTTGTTTTTTTGTTGTTTGTTTTTTTATATAACAGCTCTCTCTCTCTCTCTCTCTCTCTCTCTCTCTCTCTCTCTCTCTCTCTCTCTCTCTCTCTCTTGTGTTCTTCCAAATTTCCATAATAAAAGTGTGTGTGTGTGTGTGTGTGTGTGTGTGTGTGTGTGTGTGTGTGTTCCAAATTTTCATAAAAGTGTGTGTGTGTGTGTGTGTTCTTCCAAATTTTCACACAAGTGTGTGTGTGTGTGTGTGTGTGTGTGTGTGTGTGTGTGTGTGTGTGTGTGTGTGTGTGTTCGGGGGAATAGTTGTGGCACCACACACTTGTTCAAATTCAATAACAGCTGCTTTCCCGTTTTCGAAATTCCTATAAAAGCAGGCGAGGCCTGGGGGTGGGTGCAGTAACATGCTGCCATGTTTTTTGGCTTCAAACATTGGTGGCGGGAGGCACAGGGAATGGGTTGGGTGGGGGTGGGGGGTTAAGACAGTCTGACCCTCCCTAATGTTTTCATTCAAAGGGAGGGGGGGGGGTGGGGCTAGTACCCCCTTTGGACCCCCCCCCCCCCCCCTCCCCTTCCCAGTTCTGACTTCACTGTCACTTGCATATGGTTGAAATGTTTTCGCCTGTGACATGTAGACATTTTTTTCTGTCAGTGTAAATATACGATAATCAAATCTAGTGTGAACTGTTCAGTACATCAGTATTTTGTGTGAAAAATGGACCTCTTTGCTATTTTCGTTTTATTTCACTCGGTCACACAAAGAGAACTAATGAAGTATTTAACCTGTACTAGATCTTGTTTTATGAAGCTTACATTTTATGTGATTAATTTTAAATGATTATGAATATATTTGCAGTTTTTTTTTTTTGTTCACTTTTATGCAGTTTTAAGTATTGGTGATGTTTATAGTAAGGGTAGCTGTCAGTGCTGAGTTGATTGTGAAAGTACAGATAATCAAAACAGCATGCAGATGTCACCAGAATCAGAAAACTTCCAGTTTTGAAGACTTTTGGATGCTGCCTTGACTATCTGTATTTTTCACAAATCAACTCTGAGCATTGGCTGTTTTATTTCAACCTAACACAAGAACACAGTGATGGAAACACTCCATTTCACGTAATCAACAAATACTGAATTTACACAGTATAATGATTAACAATTTTGACAATCTCAAGCGTACTCAAATACGGTTAAACTGCCTGTGTTTAAATATATTAGTGTCTATTATGTGTCTGTCTAAATTATAATTTTGTATATATTATATTATGAAAAGAATATGAACAAATATTGGGGAAAAAAAAAAAAGGAAGAGAGATCAACTTGAAATACAGAAAAGACAAGAAAAGACAAAATAGTGAATGATCAGAAAGACATTTGGAATGCAGTGAAAACTTTTTTTTTCTTTTTTGTTATTTTAATGAAACTTAACAGAAATGAGCAGAGGTGCAAAACTGAAAACCTGGCAACGTCCAGCAGCATCACATGAACACAGTCATCACAAGGAAACATCACTGTAACAGAAGCAGATTATGCCTTAACAAGCATGAAAAATGAAAAAAAAGAAACAAATGATAAAAAAAAGACAGTATAGATCATTGCTTCGGTATGGAGTTAAAGAAAGATGGCAATAGGGTCGGTTCAGTTTCTTGAAAGTTTCAATAAATCTTTGAATTTGGAAGACCTCTTTTTAGGGTCTAAAAAGTACTTGAAATTTGGACATCAGTGCTTATGAATTCCCCACAGAGCTTGAAAAATGCTTGAAAATGAAGGTTTTGATGGAGCAGTTTATATTTTAGTGAGAAGATCACAAAATGATGCAGAGAATTATATCAACAAAATTCAAGTTCATTTTGTATCTGCTGATAGTGTCCCTTTCATCGACTAGCAAGCCTATTCTGCTGAACTGACTGTTGGAAGCAACTGAAGTACCCCTGCATATAGGTTTATATCATTACAGTCCTTGAATATTGTGTTAACTGACTGTTGGAAGCAACTGAAGTACCCCTGCATATAGGCTTGTATTACTGCAGTCCTTGAATTTTGTGTTAACTGACTGTTGGAAGCAACTGAAGTACCCCTGCATATAGGCTTGTATTACTGCAGTCCTTGAATTTTGTGTTAACTGACTGTTCGAAGCAATTGAAGTACCCTGCGTATAGGCTTATATTATTACAGTCTTTGAATTTTGTATTAAAAGTCCTAAAAAAACTCATGAAATTTTTTTTTTTTTTTTAAATGTGTAGGAACCAGAGTTACAGGTAGCCGTGGAATGTAAACCCATTTTTCAACAAGAAGAAACTGAGTATACAATTGAAAATAAAGAATGTACAGTTTGCTAATGAGTCCCATTCCAGCTGAGCATAAAGGATGATTTATGCAGTACTACTAATTGATATGTTTCAGGTTATGGCCAAAGCCAGAGTCCCAGTACCGGAATGATGACAGTTAACCCATCAGAGATCAGACTGACCCTGGACACCATTGCCATGGGAACTAAGATGTCCATGACATGCAGCCCAAGAAGCGGAGCTGCTGTTGCAAATCTGCAGTCGATAAGCATAATGAAGAAAATGCCCAACAAAGATCCTTGGGATGGTGATGTTTTCGTTAGGGCAGCCTTGGAATCTGGAAGTGCAAACAACGCGGCAAAGCTTGTCAAAACCGGCTTGAGGAATGTAACGGTTTCTGGCAGTATTGAACAGAAGACCATTTCCTTGACTCTGAATCAGGCCAGCTGTAATGAAGGAGGCACGTATGTTTGTGTCGCAATGTACTTTGACAGCAGCAACACATTTCACTGGCTATACCATGAAGTGGAGGTGAAGGTGGAAGGTGAGTTGATACAGAGTGTTGGATAAACCTCTGGCAACCTGCTGTGAAGTTCTCTTAAATGCTTTTTCTCCTACCATTAATACCGCCTTGGGTTATTCAGCATCAGTGGTGGAGTTAGGTGTAATGCAGTATACTACTTTACATTATTCCATGTTCATGACATTTCTGATATAGAGAATCGGTGCTGGACATGCTACTGTCTAAATGGAGTTCATTTTTGAAGGGAGGCTGTTTATGGGGACTTGCATCTATGTGATCTAAAGCGTGAAAAGGTGTCCATTTTTGTGATACTGAAGATTTATTTTAAGGTATGTAATTTTAGTGTTCTCTTGAAATTTACACTGATTTCAGGCTGAAAGAAAGGCTAGTGCGATGATTCACATTCATATTTTTTGTCTCTGTATTTTGAAAATGAAGTGTGAGAAGCATTCATAGCGCCATGCAGTGTCACAAAACAAATGTAAGAATTTCTCAGTTTATATATGCATTTGTAGTTTGTTAGCTGATATGAGCAAATCAGTGAACAGTATTCTGTTTTTTCAACATTGGCAATGACTACATTTCCTTTCTGCAAAAAAAGGAAATTATACAGTCTGAAATCCTCATTCATTCAAATCCAAACTTCACACTGTCACATAAAGTATTTCAACATGTAGATATTACTTAATGATAGTTCAGATTAAAGTTCTTTTTGCTATGGCAAAGCTTTGACTTGCAGTGTATGATAGTGCTTAATATTGAACTTGTAATGCTGAACAGTTAAGTAGTGGGGAAAACAAGTGCAGGTTAACAATTCTTCAGTCATTATATAAGATAGATTTGAAATTTAAAAAAAAAAAAAAGGGGGGGGGAGGGAGAGGGGGGAGGTTGAAGATAAAGAAAAAGGGAAAGTATATTATGAATATGAAAGCCCTTCACTAGCTGCATGAGGGAGCCATCGTATTCCCTCTCAAAGGCAGATCTATATGTATTGCCTTTCGTCCGCTGGATCGGACTCATCAGGGAGACACGGCTGATTGTCTGTGTGCTCTTGGCTTCAAATAGAGACACACCACAGTCCATAATTCTGTGGTGTTCTCACCACCAAGGGTTCAGAAAAAGAACCCAACAGCACCCCCAAAGCAGCCAGCGAAGGGTAGTAAAAGAAACAAAACGTAAGTGTGGAGAGGACAAAAGTTGCTGAACAACTAAAAACATTATGCAAACGGTATCATATAATACTGAACTTGTTACACCTAGAACAGTGAGAAATTGGAAATTTGTGAGTTTGGTCATAACTTCACAACAGAATGAGGTCATTTCATCTTTTTGGGGACATCTCCTGGCCCCCCCCCCCCCCTCCCTCCCCAGCCCTCCTTCCCCTCCGCCCCCGCCTTCCCATTACACTTGGAGGTGCTGAACTCGCCCTCACTATTTAAAACAAAGTTCTGGGGTGTGGTCTTATTTGGGTTGAATTTAAAGTCAACATCTTTGCCTACTGAGTTCATAACATAACAGTGTACCGCCTGCACAAATGGTGAAGTCACCTTCACTTAACCCTTTTCTAGATTTCATTGCAAATGGTTGAAACTTGATTCATCAAATTGTTGTGCTGGCTGATATGCACAGAAAAAGCATTACAAATCAGGTTCTTCAGTCGGCGAACTAAAAGATGATTTAGTTACAGTCCTGATTTTTTTTTTTATGACTGAAAATTGTTGCGAAGTTAATGAACACACTCAAAAAAGTGCAGTTGTAATTTTCATTTGTTAGATCACCTTAGATTTAAGCTTACTTGTATTTCATCATTAGAATTAATAAGAAATGTCAAAAACATAATACACACACACACACACGCGCGCACACACACACACACACACACACACACACACACACACACACCACACACACACACACACACACACACATATGTGCAGATTTAGATTTTCATGGCCTGTCTGTAAAGCTAACTTTCACCAAAAAATGTCATGCAGATCCTTTAGAAAAACTCAAATTCTAGGATCAGCATTCTGAACTCTTTGGATATTTCTACACATCATCAGATTACATTCCATTTATTATGTTCAAAATCAAAATTGTTTAAAACTAGCTGTATTGTTACTCTGATTCCACAACATGTGAGCAGCAAAGCAGTCGCTGCGTTCATAAGTGATTCATAGGTAGTTTATAACTTCAGTTCGTCCTTTTTCCATGGCCAGCGTGTCGCCTACATGCAAAGCAAGCGAGCAGTAGAGTGGAACATTTTAAAGGCACATGCAAACTTAAGTCAGCGGGCTCATTTTTTTGAGTTTGTTCGTGAATGAAAAATGTTTTCATAATCTTTGTTCGTGAATGAAAAATGTTTTCATAATCTATGCCCAATGTACGTACGCAAATTAAGTTGAAAATTTCATCTCAGTATTTTGATGTTAAGATGGAAAAAATCTGCCTGTTAATTGTTAGAAAGACAGAAGTATGACTTCTTCAACTGTTCGAAGTTATGTTTTTATTGTGCATGTATTATTTTATTGTTATTCAAAGTTGAATGTCGCATGTAAAATGCACATAAAAGTGTGTGTGTGTGAATTTGACTTGTTTTCAGTAAAGTTATAGTCTGTTTCAGTCTTTTTTGCCGCCTTTATTGCCAGTTGTCAGAAACCTTTGATACTTTGATAGTTGGCTGCGGCAGAGTTACTTTGATAAGGATATTTCTTTTTTTACTTGTCTGTTTAAAGAGAATAGGAGCACATTTAATACTTCTTTCAAATCTTGCGTGGTGCAGAATTCTTACAACATTTGGTGAGGTAAACCTTTACTAGTCAAGTCATGCCCCAGATTACTTTGCCTTCTGTGGCCATAATTTGCCTCTTACACTAACAGGTTTGATCTTGTAATGTCTGATCCCATTACGACTTCGAAAAAGAAGGATTACTGCTTTGTGAAAATTCAAGGCCAAATGTCCACAATATGTTCATTTCATTAGTGGGATTCATTTTAACCCTTGATTGCCTCATTTGTTAGTTTAAAGGAACTATTCTGGTGTCTCAGGCACCCTGAGAAGGGAACAATCTTACAGAGCAATTCCGTAATATACTTGCACAACAGATTAGATACACGAGTGTTCTAACAGATCAGATCACTGATCATGTCTAGTTCTGTTGTACATAACCAGTGAGACCCCCAACATGAGTGTGATTGGATCCTGCTGGCGATAGAGTGGCCTTACCTGCCATGTCAGCCTTGGTCAGGTGTTAGCTATGAGCCAGCGGTTGTCTGCTTACAGCTCTCTTCAAGCTCCCGTGTTGGGAGTGCGCAGTGCATGCCGTGCTGGTTTCAGCCAAATTGGTCGACATGCTAGGTGAATAATAATGCTGAATGGGAGTGAGAGGAGAGGCACTGACAGGTGGACATCCTCGTGGATACCCACATGGAAAGGTGAAGGGGGAGAGGGACGTGGCATAGGGTTTTCCTTCAATGGGAAGGGGGGGTGGGGGTGCGCTTAATACAAAATAGTGGAAATAATGGGTTTACGTTTCCAGTTCTGTCCAGAGAGCTTGCTGATAGGCCTCTTTTCCACTTGCTTCCACTGTTCCCACAGCTGAAGGATCAAATAGGACACACTCTAGCATGCTGAACACCAAAGGGCAGCAACTCTGTGGCAGTTCAAGGTAAAGTTTTTTTGAGAGAGTATAACTGTGCACAGATATATACCCATGGTTCAACACACATCTGCATGCTTTGTGTTTCATAGTTTTTATCATCCATATACATGTAGGTGGGTTTTTTTTTTTTTTTTTTTATCATTCTTTGGATTCAGTGGATGCATATAGTATTTTTAAAAAAAAATCATTTTTTGGTTTCAGTGGATGCTGAACAGTTGAGCATGACTGTCTCCCCTGAACGACCACTGTACACGGAGGTATGGAAGGTGGCTGATAAGCTGTCCATGAGATGTATTGGTCCCGTGGGATCTGTAAATACCACTGGAGGAGATCCTCAGCCACGGGTAAATAGGGGACATCATTTCATTTTTCATCTTACACCAACCCTCTTCACCTCAGACTTCCTGTAGTGTTCATTCCACAATGCTGCAGAATGAAATACATCACAGTCCATGCCATTTGTCTCCCTTGTCAGTCAACCATTTGTCTCCCCTGTCGGGCGTACCAGTAGCCCCTTTGGTCTGTCATGTCGTTGGTCCCCTTGGTCCCATTTATCCCCTTTGGTCGTGTCATTCATCCCCTTTGTCAATCGTACAGTTTGTCCCGTTTGTCAGTCAGTGACATTTTCTTTTGTCAGATCGTGTCCCCTTTGTCAGGAATGCAATTAATCCCCTCTGTTACAACATTTGCCCCCTTTGTCAGCCATAACAGTTGCCCGCTGGATCAGTCATAACAGTTGCCAAGTGGTCCAGTCATAGCAGTTGCCCCCTGGGTCAGTCATAACAGTTGCCCCCTTTGTCAGTCATAACAGTTGGCCCCTTTGTCATAAGTTGCCCCCTGGGTCAGTCATAACAGTTGCCCCCTTTGTCATAACAGTTGCCCCCTTTGTCAGTCATAACAGTTGCCCCCATTGTCTTAACAGTTGCCCCCTGGGTCAGTCATAACAGTTGCCCCCTGGGTCAGTCATAACAGTTGCCCCCTGGGTCAGTCAACAGTTGCCCCCCTGGGTCAGTCAACAGTTGCCCCCTGGGTCAGTCAAAACAGTTCCCCTGGGTCAGTCATAACAGTTGCCCCCTGGGTCAGTCAACAGTTGCCCCCTGGGTCAGTCAAAACAGTTGCCCTTGGTCAGTCAACAGTTGCCCCCTGGGTCAGTCAACAGTTGCCCCCTGGGTCAGTCATAACAGTTGCCCCCTGGGTCAGTCAAAACAGTTGCCCTGGGTCAGTCAACAGTTGCCCCCTGTGTCAGTCAACAGTTGCCCCCTGGGTCAGTCAACAGTTGCCCCCTGGGTCAGTCATAACAGTTGCCCACTTTGTCAGTCATAACAGTTGCCCACTTTGTCAGTCAACAGTTGCCCCCTGGGTCAGTCATAACAGTTGCCCCCTGGGTCAGTCAACAGTTGCCCCTTGGGTCAGTCAACAGTTGCCCCCTGGGTCAGTTAACAGTTGCCCCCTGGGTCAGTCAAAACAGTTGCCCCCTGGGTCAGTCAAAACAATTGCCCACTTGGCAGTCATAACAGTTGCACCTTTGTCAGTCATAACATTTGCCCTCTGGGTCAGTCATAACATTTGCCCCCTGGTCAGTCAACAGTCCCCCCCCCCCCCCCCCCCCCGGGTCAGTTATAACAGTTGCCCCTTGGGTCAGTTATAACAGTTGCCCCCTGGGTCAGTTATAGCATTTGCCCCCCTGGGTCAGTTATAACATTTGCCCGCGGGGTCAGACATAACATCTGCCCCCGGGTCAGTCATAATAGTGTCCCCCTGGGTCAGTCATAACAGTTGGCCCCCGGGTCTGTCATAACAGTGTCCCCCTGGGTCCGTCATAACAGTTGCCCCCTTGGTCAGTCATAACAATGTCCGCCTGGGTCAATCATAACAGTGTGCCCCTGGGTCAGTCATAATAGTGTCTCCCGGGTCAGTCATAACAGTGTCCCCTGGGTCAGCCATAACAGTTGCCTCCTTTGTCAGTCATAACAGTTGCCCTCTTTGTCAGTCATAACAGTTACCCCCTTGGTCAGTCATAACAGTTGCCCCCTGGATCAGTCATAACAGTTGCCCCCTGGGTCAGTCATAACAGTTGCCCCCTGGGTCAGTCATAACAGTTGCCCCCTTTGTCAGTTATAACAGTGTCCCCCTGGGTCAGTCATAACAGTTGCCCCCTTTGTCAGTTATAACAGTTGCCCCCTGGGTCAGTCATAACAGTTGCCCCCTTTGTCAGTCATAACAGTTGCCTCCTTTGTCAGTCGTAACAGTTGCCCCCTGGGTCAGTCATAACAGTGTCCCCTTGGGTCAGTCATAACAGTTGCCCCCTTTGTCAGTAATAACAGTTGCCCCCTTTGTCAGTTATAACAGTGTCCCCCTGGGTCAGTCATAACAGTGTCCCCCTTTGTCAGTCATAACAGTTGCCCCCTTTGTCAGTTATAACAGTGTCCCCTTGGGTCAGTCATAACAGTTGCCCCCTGGGTCAGTCATAACAGTGTCCCCCTTTGTCAGTCATAACAGTTGCCCCCTTTGTCAGTCATAACAGTTGCCCCCTTTGTCAGTCATAACAGTTGCCCCCTGGGTCAGTCATAACAGTTGCCCCCTGGGTCAGTCATTACACTGCCCCCTGGGTCAGTCATAACAGTTGCCCCCTGGGTCAGTCATTACAGTGCCCCCTGGGTCAGTCATAACAGTTGCACCCTGGGTCAGTCATAACAGTTGCCCCTTGGGTCAGTCATAACAGTTGCCCCCTGGGTCAGTCATAACAGTGTCCCCCTGGGTCAGTCATAACAGTGTCCCCCAGGCTCAGTCATAACAGTGTCCCCCTGGGTCAGTCATAACAGTTGCCCCCTTTGTCAGTCATAACAGTTGCCTCCTTTGTCAGTTATAACAGTGTCCCCCTGGGTCAGTCATAACAGTGTCCCCCTTTGTCAGTCATAACAGTTGCCCCCTTTGTCAGTCATAACAGTTGCCCCCTGGGTCAGTCATAAGAGTTGCCTCCTTTGTCAGTTTAAACAGTTGTCCCCTTTGTCAGTCATAACAGTTGCCCCCTGGGTCAGTCATAACAGTTGCCCCCTGGGTCAGACATGACAGTTGCCCCTGGGTCAGTCATAACAATTGCCCCATTGGTCAGTCATAACAGTTGCCCCCTGGATCAGTCATAACAGTTGCCCCCTGGGTCAGTCATAACAGTTGCCCCATTGGTCAGTCGTAACAGTTGCCCCATTGGTCAGTCATAACAGTTGCCCCATTGGTCAGTCATAACAGTTGCCCCCTGGGTCAGTCATGACAGTTGCCCCCTGGGTCAGTCATGACAGTTGCCCCCTGGGTCAGTCATAACAGTTGCTCCTTGGGTCAGTCATGACAGTTGCCCCCTGGGTGAGACATGACAGTTGCCCCTGGGTCAGTCATAACAGTTGCCCCATTGGTCAGTCATAACAGTTGCCCCCTGGGTCAGACATGACAGTTGCCCCATGGGTCAGTCATGACAGTTGCCCCCTGAGTCAGTCATAACAGTCGCTCCCTGGGTCAATCATAACAGTTGCTCCCTGGGTCAATCATAACAGTCGCTCCCTGGGTCAATCATAACAGTCGCTCCCTGGGTCAGTCATAACAGTTGCCCCCTGTGTCAGTCATAACAGTTGCTCCCATTGTCAGATGTTCAGTTTCCCTCTGTATGTGTCACAGATCGTGTGTTTATGTGCCTATGCCTGTGCTTGCGTGCATGTGTGTGTGTGTGTGTGAGTGACAGATGGTTAGTTTCCAATGATGTGTGCGTTGCAGATTATATGAGTGAGGCTGTTTAGATGATGCGTGGGCTACAGATGATTTGTGTACGTTAAAGATGTGTGTGTGTGTGTGTGTAAGGCTACAGATACTGTGTGTGTTTGAGATGGTGTGTGTACCGCGTATTACTGAAGATATGTATGTAGTAGTACAGCAGTGTATGTCATATTATTTACACACATTGTGGGTATTACAGATAGTACATTCATTACAAATGCTGCATGTCTTACGGATGGTATGCGTGTGCTACAAGAGGTGTGTGTTATGGGCAGTGTGTGTTATAAATGATGGATGTGTTACAGGTGATATGTGTATTACAGACAGTGTGTGTCACAGATGAAATGGGCAATGTGTGTTATAAATCATGGATGTGTTACAGGTTATGTGGATAACAGATAACCTGCATCACAGGTGATACACATGTCACAGACAATGTATGTTACAGATCACATGGGTATGGCAGTACAGGAATCTTGGCAGGGATTGGACCACTTACAACAACGACAGGGACATAACAGTGGGTAGCTTCATCAGCATGTCCAACAACTGCTACAAGAATCAAAGCAGCACTCTCTTACGAAACTTGACCGTGGAAGACAGTGGCCGTGAATACCGCTGCTATGTGCGCCGCGACTCTCAGGACAAACTGGAGTTCGCTGCCAATCGTTTCATTGGCACAGTTACGGATGACGGTGAGTGTAGAATGACGTGAGATGGTAAGGAATCGTCTGACGGAACAAGTGGTAGAGACTATGGAGTAGCTGAATTGTGTGATTGAACTAGTTAGAGTTTACATTTACTGGCGATTACCAGTATTTTACCAGTTCAGATGACAAAATGTTGACTGAAATATCAGTCTCCGGTACTTTGTGCTGATTTGTTGTTATTTTTTTTTTTTTTTAACCGGATTTTTGGGGGTGGCATAGTGGACTGTTACAGTTGTGGCACTTGACTTTGATTTATTGCTTTGACTGGGCTACCAGTATTGTTTGACTGATTTGCCTCTCCAGAGTGTGCAACACCAATTTTAACCCGAAGAGTGCCTATAAGCCGTCAGCTGACGCCGAAGTAAAAATGCTTTCCCAGTGCCTATGGGCCGTCCACTGATGTCATGCATTTTTCTTGAATTTTCATTCGTTACTATTTCTATTAACGGACTTAAATAGAGTGTGCGTAGTAAGCCTTATATGTCTGTAGTATTAAAATGATATGCAAATGACCACACGTGAGGGGAAAGCCCATTTATTCTCATCACTGACTGGATGACCAGCCAGCACTTCGTCTTGCTTGCAAAGATGGCGGCGCAACCTTCGACAAGCGTAGCGACCAAATCAACATATTTACACATCTGAGCAGGCTCTGCTAATCATTTTTGACAAAGACAATAATCTTTTATTCAACGACTTACTCGAGCATGAAGGTGAGATGATGATTGTGATGGAATTGCCGACCGTATTCGTCAGTTATTGTGTCGGGCTGTGAGACCTCAGTGTGTGTTCAGCTGACTGGTTTGCCAGCGTCTAACGAGCTCGCCTAGTGTGTACTCTGCACTGCGTGCCAGTGACCAGTGATGTGATAGTCAGCGCGAGAGGGAAGCGTGGCCTGCTTGCGGCGTGACACGGGGCAGAGGGAAAGGTAGGAGAAGAGGAGGAGTGAAAGAGAGGGTTGAAGTCCAGCAAGGGGGCGTGGTGGGGGGAGGGGGGCGTGGTCGTGGACTGACCTGTCTGCATAGAGTGTGAGCGTCTTGATAGACTTCTAAACTGTTTTACTTTCATTTATATGTGTAGTGTGACAATACAAACTTTATTTTCAACTTTTTTGCTTTGTGTTCTTTTTTGGATGTGAAGCTGTAGTGGTAAATACATATGTTTTTGATCGTGCAAAAAAATCTATCCAAATCTAAATGCCTAAATATTTTTTTATTATCAAAATTAAAACAAAAGAAGCCCAGATTCAAAATCTTCATTCAATTTCCTTCAGAAATCATATATATTTCATTGTTATATCTTTTGTAGTTTCTGAGCTAGAATTTTTTGTTAATTATTACCCCCAAATCATTAGATTTCCCTGGCACTGGGAAAGCCTTTGTAACATTTTCAAGCAGTGAACGGGTTAAGAATTGCACATGATCTCTGAGTAGAGAGTAAAGAATTATCCGATGAAACTAGAATTAGACAGGAATGGTCTGATGGAACACATCTTCGTAAGGAATTGTCTCAAAGAAATAGTTAAACAGTAAGGAATTATATGATGGAACTGGTGTTACTAAACAGATGTCTGATGGAACACACTTAGTAAGGAATTGTCTGATAGAAATAGAGTTAAACAGTAAGGAATTGTATGATGGAACTAATGTTACTAAACAGATGTCTGATGGAACATAATTAGTAAGGAATTGTCTATGGAACTCAGGTTTGTAAGGAATGGTCTGGTGGATCAATAATTGAACAGTAAGGAATTGTCTGATGGAACTCAGGTTTGTAAGGAATGGTCTGGTGGATCAATAATTGAACAGTAAGGAATTGTCTGATGGAACTCAGGTTTGTAAGGAATGGTCTGGTGGATCAATAATTGAACAGTAAGGAATTGTCTGATGGAACTCAGGTTTGTAAGGAATGGCCTGGTGGATCAATAATTGAACAGTAAGGAATTGTCTGATGGAACTCAGGTTTGTAAGGAATGGTCTGGTGGATCAATAATTGAACAGTAAGGAATGGTCTGGTGGATCAATAATTGAACAGTAAGGAATTGTCTGATGGAACTCAGGTTTGTAAGGAATGGTCTGGTGGATCAATAATTGAACAGTAAGGAATGGTCTGGTGGATCAATAATTGAACAGTAAGGAATTGTCTGATGGAATTACAAATAGACTATAGAGAGTTGCATGAAGGAACACAAACATGTCAGATGGATAGGAATTATCTGATGGAACTGGAGTTATAAAGAAATTGTCTGATGGGAATATACAGTAAGGAATTGTCTGATTTAGACAATAAGGAATTGTCTGATGGAAATAGACAGTAAGGAATTATCTGAAGGAACTAGAGTTATAAAGAAATTGTCTGATGGAAATAGACAATAAGGAATTATCTGAAGGAACTAGAGTTACAAAGAAATTGTCTGATGGAAATAGACAATAAGGAATTATCTGAAGGAACTAGAGTTATAAAGAAATTGTCTGATGGAAATAGACAATGAGGAATTGTCTGATGGAAGACATGTTACACAGTAACAGACCTACTTAATTATTCATTCAATTTTTGTATGTTTCAAACCCACAGACTATGGCACTAAGGGTCAAGTAGAAAACCTCCAGTCTTGCCAGATGTAAAACCTATGGTTTTGTTTCGTGTTATATTCGTTTACCTGAGGTGTTGCCTGGGGCTTGGGGGAATAGCAGTCATGTGATGTTGGTTCATCTGAGGTGTTGTCTAGGGGGATAGCAATCATGTGATGTTGGTTCACCTGAGGTTTGTCTGGGGGGATAGCAGTCATGTGATGTTGGTTCACCTGAGGTGTTGCCAGGGACTTGGGGGAATAGCAGTCATGTGATGTTGGTTCACCTGAGGTGTTGTCATGGACTTGGGGGGATAGCAGTCATGTGATGCTGGTTCCACTGAGGTGTTGTCTGGGGTGATAGCAGTCATGTGATGTTGGTTCACCTGAGGTGTTGTCTGGGGGAATAGCAGTCATGTGATGTTGGTTCACCTGAGGTGTTGTCAGGGACTTGGGGGAATAGCAGTCATGTGATGTTGGTTCACCTGAGGTGTTGTCTGGGGGATAGCAGTCATGTGATGTTGGTTCACCTGGGGGAATAGCAGTCATGTGATGTTGGTTCACCTGAGGTGTTGTCTGTGGGGAATAGCAGTCATGTGATGTTGGTTCACCTGGGGGAATAGCAGTCGTGTAATGTTGGTTCACCTGAGGTGTTGTCTGGGGGGAATAGCAGTCATGTGATGTTGGTTCACCTAAGGTGGTGTCAGGGACTTGGGGGAATAGCAGTCATGTGATGTTGGTTCACCTGAGGTGTTGTCTGAGGGAATAGCAGTCATGTGATGTTGGTTCACCTGAGGTGTGTCAGGGACTTGGGGGAATAGCAGTCATGTGATGTTGGTTCACCTGCGGTGTTGTCAGGGACTTGGGGGAATAGCAGTCATGTGATTTTGGTTCACCTGAGGTGTTGTCTGGGGGAATAGCAGTCATGTGATGTTGGTTCATCTGAGGTGTTGTCTAGGGGGATAGCAGTCATGTGATGTTGGTTCACCTGGGGGAATAGCAGTCACGTGATGTTGGTTCACCTGAGGTGTTGTCTGAGGGAATAGCAGTCATGTGATGTTGGTTCACCTGAGGTGTTGTCAGGGACTTGGGGGAATAGCAGTCATGTGATGTTGGTTCACCTAGGGGGGATTGCAGTCATGTGATGTTGGTTCACCTAGGGGGGATTGCAGTCATGTGATGTTGGTTCACCTGAGGTGTTGTCTGGGAGGATAGCAGTCATGTGATATTAGTTCATTTGAGGTGTCTGGGGGATAGCAGTCATGTGATGGTGGTTCACCTGAGGTGTTGTCTGGGGGGATAGCAGTCATGTGATGTTGGTTCACCTGAGGTGTTGTCTGGGGGATAGCAGTCATGTGATGTTGGTTCACCTGAGGTGTTGTCTGGGGGGATAGCAGTCATGTGATGTTGGTTCACCTGAGGTGTTGTCTGGAGGGATAGCAGTCATGTGATGTTGGTTCACCTGGGGGAATAGCAGTCATGTGATGTTGGTTTACCTGAGGTGTTGTTAGGGACTTGGGGGAATAGCAGTCATGTGATGTTGGTTCACCTGAGGTGTTGTCAGGGACTTGGGGGAATAGCAGTCATGTGAAGTTGGTTCACCTGAGGTGTTGTCTGGGGGGATAGCAGTCATATGATGTTGGTTCACCTGAGGTGTTATCTGGGGGGATAGCAGTCACGTGATGTTGGTTCACCTGAGGTGTTGTCTGGGGGGATAGCAGTCATGTGATGTTGGTTCACCTGAGGTGTTGTCTGGGGGGATAGCAGTCATGTGATGTTGGTTCACCTGAGGTGTTGTCTGGGGGGATAGCAGTCATGTGATGTTGGTTCACCTGAGGTGTTGTCTGGGGGGATAGCAGTCATGTGATGCAGGAGGCAGAAGTGTCTTCAATGGTGCATTAAAACAGCATCAAAGAAGCAGCGTCTAACTGTCTCTGAATCAGAAGCCAGTGATAAAAAAAGAAAGCCGAAATGGGAACTCACTGGCACTGGTTCTGACAATATAAATATACAAACAAACTGGCAGTTGCTAGTCAACAATACCAGTCTGATGGAACTCGAGTTAGAACAGAAGAAATTGTCTGATGAATTTAGATTAAGACAGTAAGGAATTTTCGGATGGAATTAGACTTAAAAAGAAAAAAAACTGATGGAACTAGAGTTGGACAGTGAGAAATTATCTGATGAAATCGGAGTTGCCAAGGAAAGATCTGATAGATTGTATGTTAGAAAGCAAGGAATTGTATTTTGGAACTAGTTTCAACAATAATGAACCATCTAAAGAAAAACTTTTCAAATAGAAAAAAAGAATTGTTAGCTGGAACATGTGTTTGACTGTAAGAAATTGTCTGATGGAACACATGTTAGTAAGGAGTAAGTCAAGTACAAAAAAAAAAAAAAAAAAAAAAGGAGAAAAGGTAAAGACCGCCTTAAAACCAAAACAAAAAAAAGAAAAAAAGAAAGAAAAAGAGAGAAACAAAAAACCAAAAGACAAAAGACAAAAAAAGACAGAACAGAGTTGTCAGCTGAATTATGTGTTATACAGTAAGAAATTGTGTAATGGAACAAGTGTTTTTTTCGAATGGTCTGCTGGAATTGGTGTTAGACTGTAAGTCTAATGGAAGACCTGTTTATAAGGAATTGTCTGATGGAACATGTGTTATTAAGGAATTGTCTGATGGAACATGTGTTATTAAGGAATTGTCTGATGGAACATGTGTTAGACAGTAAGGAATCGTCTGATGGAACATGTGTTAGTAAGGAATTGTCTCTGATGGAACATGTGTTATTAAGGAATTGTCTGATGGAACATGTGTTATTAAGGAATTGTCTGATGGAACATGTGTTATTAAGGAATTGTCTGATGGAACATGTGTTAGACAGTAAGGAATTGTCTGATGGAACATGTGTTAGACAGTAAGGAATTGTCTGATGGAACATGTGTTATTAAGGAATTGTCTGATGGAACACATGTTATTAAGGAATTGTCTGATGGAACATGTGTTAGACAGTAAGGAATTGTCTGATGGAACATGTGTTAGACAGTAAGGAATTGTCTGATGGAACATGTTTAAGTAAGGAATTGTCTGATGGAACATGTTTAAGTAAGGAATTGTCTGATGGAACATGTGTTAGACAGTAAGGAATCGTCTGTTTGAACATGTTTTAGTTAGGAATTGTCTGATGGAACATGTTTAAGTAAGGAATTGTCTGATGGAACATGTGTTAGTATGGAATTATCTGATAGAACATGTGTTAGACAGTAATGAATTGTCCGGTGGAATAAGTTTTAGTAAGGAATTGTCTGATGGAACATATTTTAGTAAGGAATTGTATGGTGGAACTTGTTTTAGTAAGGAATTATCTGATGGAACATGTTTTAGTAAGGAATTATCTGAAGGAACATGTTTTAGTAAGAAATTTCAGATGGAACATGATTTAGGAAGGAATTGTCTGATGGAACATGTGTTAGTGAGGAATTGTCTGATGGAACATGTGTCAGTAAGGAATTGTCTGATGGAACATGTTTTAGTAAGGAATTGTCTGATGGGGACATGTATTAGTAAGGAATTGTCTGATGGAACATGTGTTAGTAAGGAATTGTCTGATGGAACATGTTTTAGTAAGGAATTGTCTGATGGGGACATCTGTTAGTAAGGAATTGTCTGATGGAACATGTGTTAGACTGTAAGGAATTGTCTGATGGAACGCGTTTTAGACTTTCCAGGTCTTCTCCCCCATCTCTTCTTCCATTTCCACTTGTACACACACACACGCACACATGCACACACACAAGCACACACGCACACTTGCAAGGACACACACACACACATAAACACGCACACACACACACACACACTCACACACACACACACACACACACACACACACACACACACACACACACACACACACACACACACACAGAGTTTTGGAGGATAATGTAGCCTGCAACATGGCTCAAATGTTTATGGTTAGAAGGGAAAAAAAAACAGTATTTACCTATGAAGTGATACAGGTGTTTATGATGTGCTGAATTTTGCAGGTACCGTTCCTGACGTTAAAGAACCTGATGACCGTGAGTTCTCCACTGCCTACCCCCCATCCCCACTCTAACCCCAACCCACCCTTTACTCAGCTGTCTCTGTGTCTGTCTATATGTCTGTCCATTCATGTCTGTGAAGTGTATTATTTTCTGTGTCTAGGTACCTCCCTCTTCAGTGCCCCCTCAGATGCACACGTACCTAAATGAAGCGCAGAAGTTCAATTCTGATGTCAAAATGTCACCCATACAGTGGCTTCCAAAAGAATAAACAGTGTTAAATGAGCCCGAGAGAGACGAAACAATTGTTTATTCCACCTGTAACCTCCATTATGTCTGCTTCAGTCAGTAAACGGACTGTTGATGATGTTGAAATGGCAACAATGCGTGGATGATTACTGCCCCACCCCCCACCCCCACCTCCCCATCCCTTCAGATCCGTCTGCTTTTACAAAACTGTTGACCTTGACCTTCTGAACTTTGAAAATGACCCTCAAAACCTGTAGTCAGAGGGTCAAAATGACCCTCACATTGTCCTATCCAATGGGAACACTGCTTGCAGGGAAACACAGGCGAGATGAAAACAGCAGGTAATGCTTACCTGCTGCTCTTGGAATGAAAAACTGAGTGCTCTCTGTCCTGCTTCACGCTGTCTTTCTTGGTCTCTTCCTCTCTCATTTAACCATATGTCTTGTATCAAAATGTTCTTTAAACCATATGTGTGTATACAGCAATCAGACCGAAATGTCAGGAAAAAAATCAAACTCTTTCAGTTTCTTTTTTTTTGTTTAGTTATAAGTTAGATTATGTACATTATTAGGAACCATTGTTTATCGCAGTCAATCTTGGTCAGATTGTGCCAGCTAGCCGTGAAAATGAATATCATAGAAGCAGTGAATTCATGTTTTTAATGGTCATGCTTATACATGCTTTCAAAGTGTTCATCCAGTATTTTATAAGAATAGATTATGACTTGACAACATGGGATTCTTCTAGTGCTGAAATTTGAAAAACCTACATCCCTGCACTGTACAAATATCCTGTAAAAAAAAAAGTAATTTAAGCATTCGATTAATTTAATTCTGGTGATCACGAAACACTTGATAATACTCCCCAGACTTTAAGATTAGAATACACTAAGGCTGTTGTGATTCTCAAACATGGATTGCGCTAGGTTTTTGTCGGTTGCATATGTCATATGCAGACCGGCTGAAAAAAAGCATACAACTGGCCTGAATTTGCGTCCGCACAAAAGTCAAGAGAGACACGTGAACTGAAAAAAAACCCCGATCTTGTCAAGGTCAAACGAGGTCTTTTTAATACTGTCTGATCTTTCCACCTCCGAAGGTGAAATCGGATTAATCCCTGAATGCTCCACTTCT
Source organism: Conus canariensis (assembly GCA_033310375.1). Lineage (NCBI taxonomy): Eukaryota > Metazoa > Mollusca > Gastropoda > Neogastropoda > Conidae > Conus > Conus canariensis. Next base: position 16,860,265 of record CM065743.1, read on the forward strand.
GCTGTAGACATGGAAGGTTCGATTTCTGAGGAAGGAGGAGTTGATGATTCTGAAACACTGATCCAGTGGCCTTTTCTGCAAAAGAAATGCGAAAGGGATTGCTGCTTTTTCTTTGCCATTGTTTTCCATAAACTGGGTGATGGTAGGAAAAAAGTGACGGCAGATTCGCGGGATCTAAACTGACGACACGCGTGACATCACGGCCTGCACGTCTGACACTATCTGTAGTCTGTTTTATGATCGTTACAGCGCATTATTAGCTGTCGCAGTATCCAGATTCTTCTTTGCCAGTGGGCGCAAAAACGCAAAAAACGGAATGGGACATAGTGAGGCAGGTGAGAGAGTCACTGTTTCAGACGCTGACGCCTGTTTCATTATTTTGGTGCACTGCCTGTAGACCAAGGCTTTTTGTGTATGACTTAGCATTGCAAGTAAAAAATTGCATATGCAGGTCAGTGAAATGGGTGAAATACATGTGATTTTTGCATTAGTACGATCCCTGCTCAAAGTAGGTATTAACATGGCTTCTGTGAGTGCTGGACGTTCCACATACATAAGTTTTTTGTAACTTGTCGTCCTGATATGTATCTCATTCTACCAATTTCATCCCAAGAATTTCTCAACAAACTAAAAGTGGGAGTGTTCCAGCAGACTTCAGCCAGTATTTGATTCATTCACGTCAGTTATACTTGACCGCTGAGGCCCAGCGGCAGCCCAACAGCACCTTGTTGGTGATTAGGTACCTCCCTCCCCACCCAGTCGTCAGTTATGGCCGAACATTGGCTACAACTCAGAGACTGTGCAACAACTGGCATGCCTAAATTAGGCTTTTCGGATGGGCTTTGCTGTAGTCTTTTGACAGTTGAGTGACATGTTCATTGGACGTTTTACCTTGAATTGGTGTATGAGGAGAGGACTTGAAGTGTGATGATTCATGGGGGAGGGAGGGGGGGGGGGGGGGGTGTTGTGGTGCAAGCTTTTTTTTTTGTTTTTTTTCGTTTACTGGACATGTTGAGGGCAGAATAATGGAAGTGCATTTCAGTTTGTTGTTGTTGTTGTTGTCTTGGTTTTTGTCGATAAAATGTGCCGATTGGCATTGCTTTTTGGTGGTTGTTTTGTTTTCTCAGAGCTGGTCTGAGGGGTTGGATAGAAATTCTGCTTCTGCATGTAGGAATGGAAAGGGCAATGATTATCTGGTAGTGAACGGATGGATTATGTTTTGTGTCCCAGTCTTTTTGTTGATTATACTGAATTGTTGTTTATGTTTCTGTAAAGTTTTCTTTCTTTGTTTCTTGTATGTGATGTATGTCTTCTTTTGTTGATTATGCGTTACGATTTGATCTCTCTGTGTTTTTATGGTCACTTTTGTGGATTATTTGTTGCTATTTATATTCATGTCCTTGTGCTGGAGTAAAAGGGGGGAGGAGGGAGGCAGACAGGGTGGAGCCATTGGGGAATGGTGAGGGGGGATGCCAGAAAAGCATGTAAAGATATCTATTACTGTGTCTAGTCCTTTTCTCTCTCTTCATCCATATAGTATTGGTCTCTGTATCTCTGTCAGTTTTTATACTCCCAATTTCTCTGTTTCTCTCTCTCTCTCTCTTTCTCTCCCTCTCTCTCTCTCTCTTTCTCTTTCTCTCTTTCTGTCTGTCTTTATTTCTGTTCTCTGTTCACCTGTCTGTCTGCCTTTCTCTCTCTTTGTCACTGTCTCCGTTTATCTGTCTGTCTCTTGTCTCTCACTCTTTCTCTCTCTTTCTTTCTCTCTGTCTGTCTGTCTCTGTCTGTCTCTCTTGCACTCTCTCTTGCTCTCTCTTTCTCTCTGTGTCTCTCTTGCTGTCTGTCTATTTCTGTCATTCTCTGTCTCTTATTCAGTCTGTTTTTATTTCTTTCTCCCATTCTATTTCTTCTATTTCATAGCCTTCTGTTTTGGTTGCCTTACATTGACTCAGAGATGTTCTGTCTTTTCAGCCGGCAAAGCCAATGTGGGTGCTATAGTTGGAGGCACTTTAGGAGCTGTCATCATCATCGCTGTCATCATCATCATCGTCTACTTCGTGGTCATACGTCCTCGCCGTCGAAAGCAGCAAGATGACGAAAGTGAGTAGTTAGTCTGTGCAACAGGGTTGCTTCCCATCAGTACATCATTGTAAGGACATTCAGATGAAAAGCTGTCATAAGCTGATTATTGTTAGGATGTTAAAGCTTAAATATTACCATTAGCTGATTGTTAGGACTCTGACTAAAAAATACCATCAGATAGCCATTGTTAGGACTCTTCAACTAAAAATTGCCATTAGTTAGCCATTGTTAGGACTTTTCAACTAAAAATTGCCATTAGCTAGCCATTGTTAGGACTCTTCAACTAAAAATTACCATCAGATAGCCATTGTTAGGACTCTTCAACTAAAAATTGCCATTAGCTAGCCATTGTTAGGACTCTTCGACTAAAAAATTACCATCAGATAGCCATTGTTAGGACTCTTCAACTAAAAATTGCCATGAGCTAGCCATTGTTAGGACTCTTCAACTAAAAATTACCATCAGATAGCCATTGTTAGGTCTCTTCAACTAAAAATTACCATCAGCTAGCCATTGTTAGGACTCTTCAACTAAAAATTGCCATTAGCTAGCCATTGTTTGGACTCTCCAACTAAAAAAAAAATGCCATTAGCTAGCCATTGTTAGGACTCTCCAACTAAAAGTTTTGGCATCATATACTTTACCATGTCAGACCATAGCATTCCACAGCAGTTAGTCAGCTCTGCCAGGCCGAGATTTTTTGTGGCTAATGCCGTAATAAGACATCACGTGACGCCCACACTACTTCCACCAGGGAAGAAGCCGGTGTAAACTTCCTGTTCCTCATTCAACGAGGCCTCCTGCCTAACAAGGACAGGTTTTTTGCTCTGTCTCACCTATACTTCTGTTTTTGTAGAGATTGCTTGTGTGCTTGCCTTTTTTACTTGTTCTGTTGTGGCTTACGTTAGACCATGGGTACCTTTGCCGCGTGAGGCTTATGGATGGCGCTTTGTTTCATTTTATTCACGCTCTACGGCGTGACGGCTCACGATTTCTCTTCACCCATTGTTCTCCATTCGTCCCTTACTCGCCGGGTGTGGGAACGCGTCACCCTTGTAGTAACGCGTTCCCCACTCTCTCATTATTCTTCTTCCCCTTATCCTTCGATTTCCATAGATCTCGGCGCTTTGTTTATCCTCGCTAGCATCTTGGTAATTCACTTCGACGATCGATCTTTGTCGGTCGCTCGAGCCGCCATCTTTATTCTCGCCATTCCGGCCGACCCCGGCGTGGTTGTCCTTGTTCGTCGTTCCTGTTCACTGCTATGGAGGTTTTCCTCCTCTATTATTATCGCCTTCTTTTCCTTGTATCACTACTCCTGATCGTCTTCTTCGTTCGCTCGTCTAGTACGGTCGATCGGGTTTGTACCCACATCGCTACCATCAAAATAGGATGGCAGGTGTTTTAAGAAGAAGAAGAAGAAGAAGAGTTCGCCTTTCGATCTCCCGTCACTCATTTAAGCCAATAACAAGCATTTGTTATCCTAAATTTCCCTCTACTGAGTCGCCTTTCGGCCTCCTCGTATATCTTCAGCGCGTTAGTCTATTTTGCTCTCGCGCCTATTGCTTCTCTTTCGTCGACCGAACCCTCACCGGTCAATCGACCCGCCATCTTGGTTTTTCCACTGCGGTCGGCGTCCCCTCCATATTGCCTCACCGCATGGAGCCCATTTTCGGTCTCACATGCTTGCCCGTACGGGGATTTCCCCAGGCCACATTTATTTGTACCCAGTGTGGCACTGTATGTATCCTTACCACAGGTAGATCGAGTGACTTCCGATCTCTTGATCTGCCTACTGGTGCACATTTAATTGTACCTAATTTATCACAGGTAGATCGATGGTCTTTACGATCTCTTCATCTACCAACTGGTGCACATTGATTAGTATCTCCTTAGCATTATTACTAGGTACGCCAAGGGTATTTTACTCTCGCGCGCCATTGTGCGTCACTCTCGGCGATCGATCTCGTCCCGGTCAATTGATCCGCCATCTTGGATTGTGCCATGCCTGTTGGCGTGTCCGCCATATTGCCTGACCGCACATACCTTGTTTGGCGGTACGCGGCTTCCCCGGGCGCATTTTCATGTACCTTATTTATCGTTATTACAGGTAGTTTGAGTGTCTTACGATCTCTTCATCTACCAACTTGTGCACACTTATTAGTACCCCATTAGTAACATTTATGGTTCCTCATTTATCATTACTACTGGTAGATCGGGTGTCTCTACGATCTCTTGATCTACCAACGTGTGCACATTTATCACTACCCCAGGTATCATTATTACAAGGTAGATCGAGAGTCTTTGCCCTCCTCCTTCATCGCCCTCATATTAGTACTCACTGATCGAGTTTTTCGATCTAGCAGTATGCAGTATTACTGTTACACAGGCGTTGTACGTGGGATAGTTACGGAGGTTTATCTCCGTCGGCACCTTTATAGACCCATTGTCTATGCACTAGTGCAGATCGCTCGAGTTCCTCGCGATCTCGCATTCCCATAATTACCTGCTACCCTTAGTTAGCTTCCATTACGGTGATCGAGTTTTGTCCCATCCTCGATCGAGGGTACGGTGGTCTAGCATCTTCGATCTCTTGTTCCACTACCAGGGGTGTTATTACGGTGCTGTAGCACTAGGTTGATCGATTTAGTGGTTAATCTTCGATCGACCGACTTGTCTCCGCTTTGTGGTCATGTGTGCCGTGATTGCCCTGCCGCCAGTGCCCAACATGGCGAAGGACCAGGTCGGGTCAAGCCACTTCGCCTTTCTGAAGTTGCTCGCTGCCCCGGAGGGCCCGCTGGTCGATTCCCCGGGGCAATCCGTTCCTCCCGTGGAAGAACGTACGGTCGGCGTAGAGGGGGGGGGGGGGTCCGCGGGGGGGACGCGTGACCGTTCCTCCCCTACCAGACCGGCGGACGCACGATCACTGCGTCCGAAGGGAAGAAGACAAGCTGCCACCATTGCTGCTAAATGTCTCTCATTCGAAATTTCTACAGATCTAAGGCAAGGCTCCCCACAAAGGGCAGAGCCGAGCTAAGAAATCCAATTCCTTCTCTCCCTCCCCCTCCCCTTCGGACAGCTTGCCTCCTTCACCTCGGATGCATGGCGACACCTCTCACTATCATGCTGAGTGGCGTGACCCTCGGCCCCCGGGGACCCTTGCCGAGGCACGAACCAGCACGGGTGACGGGATGTGCCCGGAATCGCTGCCCGTCACTCGCCTCCATGGGCTGTCAGATCCTAGTCTTCCCCCCACTAGGCTCTCACATGCTCGAGACGCTCTCCCCAACCGTGCCCGCGTGCAGCCACCACTTTAGCACGAGGAGCGTCCTTACTCCGGCGGCGGAGTTGTGGATAGTCCCAGGGACGCCCAAACTGTTCATAACTCCGGGTCTTGGCCGCAGGCACGGCCTCGCCCGGACCTGTGTCGCCCAGACCCCCGACGGTCGACCACCCCCGATCGACCGTTGTACTCTCCCCTAGGGGTACAGGACGTTGGGGGGCAGACCTATTCCGCCTCCCTCTTGGGCAACGTCCACGGTCCCGTTCCTCCGGGGGGGGGGGGGGGGGGGGGGGGTCTACCCGCGGGACCACGGGTGTCCTGCGTGATCATTACCAGGGGGTGGCCACGGCACCACAGCCACTCCAATCCGCGCATAGGCGGATAGGGGGCTCGGTAGCCATGCCCTCCACCACTCCCCTGTCGAACAGGGGGACCCATGGATCCCCCCAGGGAAGTGTACGGGGCAGTGCACTCTCCGGGGGGGAGGGGGTACGTCACGACACACTCTCTCGCTACTCCCCCCCCCCCCCCTCCCCCCCCCCGGTGTTGCAGGATACCCCGGCCCCCGAGGAAATTCTGCCCCAGGGCCACCACAGCCCGCTTGCTTCCTCGGGGACCGGTGGCTCTATGCCCCCGAGAGGAATCAGTGGCTACGTTCAGATTTACACCAGGACCTACCTTGTGGTCGGCTGTGCTCTCCAACCTCTAACAGCTGGCTCGACCCTGGTCCCCCATCCTCTCGGGCGCTGTCCGACCGGCAGGACGGTCCTCCCCCTCTCAGTCTGTCCGCCGATCATAGAGCCACGAGGGACCCGCCCTCGCCTTCCCCCACTCCCCAGCCAGGGCGGGACCCTCATGCACCCCGTCTGTTGCCGCCTGCTGAAGGTTCATCCGAACCTCAGCAGGAACACGACCACCCGGAGTCTGACGATGAGGAAGAAGTCCCGGTCTCCTCTTTGGGGGACCCGGACGCCCTGGAACGGTGGCGCCCAGACCTTGTCGTGAGTGAGCCCCCTCCTCCGGCAATGTCCTTTCACTTGCGAAATTCGCCGGGCCGCGCCCAGCCCAACGTTCGCAACCCCGTCCCATATACGCGCCCCTCAGACGATTTCCTCACTTTGGGAAGGTCCGGCAATGCGTGCCAGGGGTGCACAAGCCGTCCCTCCACCTGAGAAGGAGGCCCTCACGGCCCCAATGCGGCCCCGGTCAGCTCCTTCCTTAAGGACCCCCGGAAGCCGGCCATTGCCTCCCTATTCTCGGACAACCCCGCGACCAGGGAGATGGCCATCTCCCAGGATGACCTCCAGCTGATCCCCAACCTCGCCCCTCCCCACTCCGCCACGATCTCCATGAAGCACCTGGTGGAGTGGGACCGCAGGGTCAGGATGGGCCTGCTCCACACCACGGCGGACACGTCTTGTGGACATGCTCCTGCAGCGGATGGCAGAACTCGGCTGGAGGAGGACGGTGCCATCCCTGGGTCCCCGGATGACTCGGGAGACAGACCAGGAGACGCAACCTCGCCCTTACGGCGACCCATTGACGCGGATCTTGATCTTCAAGATCTCGGATTACCTGTCGGCTGCGGCGGACAGCGCAGCCAGGACGCATTTCTATCTCCTTTTGGCAGGGAGAGAGGCCGTGCTGTCACGGTCCAACCTCTCCCAGGCACCAAGTCGGCCTTGCGGTGCATCCCTGGGCAGGTCCAGTCGCTGTTCGGCGACTATTCGACTGCGACACCAGGAGACGGACACTCGCTCAAACCCTATCCCAGGCAGTCACCTGCCCACACCGCACGGCCCGCCAAGCGCCCTAATACCCCCTCTAGGCCGAAATCGAAACCTCCCCAACAGAATTTTCGGTTGGGCCAGCAGACACGGTCCCAGAGGTGACTGGGGGAGTCGCCCATGGGGGACTCCATCCTTATACTCCCATCTCACAGACGCTACCTACGTCTCGTCTGGCAAGATCGGGGTTCCAGAAAATCTGGGAAGCAGTCTGTACTTACTCTGAAATCTGCTCGCAATGGGTTCCGACAAACGGCCCTAGTTTAGCAGACCACGCTCGCCTTGAAGTATTGATTTTTCTCAAGGTCTCGTCCTAGTTTTCCATAGTCTCGTTTCGCGTGAAGACGCAATACTTACATCCGCCATTTTCCCGTCGGTGCTCAAGGCAATCGACATGCCAGGAAAGTGTGCATTTCAGGATCCTTGGGTCAAGGTAAACAGTACTGGTTGCTAAGGATCCCCAAAACTACATTATGTTCTATGTTTGGTGTGCCAAAGATCGCCTCATTTGCCATCTATGGGCTCAAAAACCAAACACTCATGCTGACTATGGCCACAAAAAGCGCATGGCTCAGTATCTTAAATACACACGCGTTCGTGTTCCTGTCTTTTCAAGCGGACGGGTAGGGAGAGTGGCACTAGTTCAACCTCTACACTACCCCTCCAACTCGGGCTGTTCCCCATTTTGAGAACCCTCATACCTCGGGAGTGTGGGACACACAGTGTGGGACGCTTTGTCGGCCTGTCTCCACATCAACGGCCTGAAGTGGAAGCGGGCAGGCTTGCCCTCCCCCGCTTCCGACCCCAGGTCTCGCACCGACTTGTTCTCCTGCCCACGGACAACACTTCGGTGCCTTGTTATGTCAACAAAAGGGGGAGGGGGGGGGGGGGGCTCACTCCCTCAGCCTCTCCCTCCGAATAGAGGCCCCCCTCCACTGTTGCCGTGCGGGGATTCACCCTCTGCGCGACACACATAGCGGGGCCCCTCCTTCTCACTGAAGGGACCCTCAGCAGGCTGGCCCTCAGCCCAGTGGGGAACAGTGTTCAGGCCCAGGGTCGCTCACCCTCCCTGGTCTGGCCTCATAACATACGCCTTCCCTCCATTCCCAATCCCCCACAGGGTGAGCCCTTTTCCAAGGGGAGAGATGGCCTCCTGGGCTCAACTCTGTTCCTCCATCTGGCCTTCCTCTTTTCAATAGGTAGTTCCTATCTCTCCTATCTTCTTCGTTAGGCTCTCGGCTGGCTCCATTCAGGGCTACTGGGAACCCCGCGCCCCAGGCGCTCCTCCCAGTCCTCTCTAGATCCTTCCTAGATGGGCAGATCGGCCTACGCCCAGGCGTATAAGGATCTCCCCGTCTTGTCTCCCCGGGCCCATGAGGGCAGGGCGCTGGCCACTTTCACAGCGACCCAGCGCTCTGTCCTCTTGCACCACATCCTGGAGGCAGCCTACTGGCATCCGGAAAATCCCTTCATAAGCCTTAATTTAGGGATGTCCGCATGACCAGGGCTGATGGTTCTAGGGACTTTTTTTTGCGGCTAACGCAGCCATATCTATTCCTCTGCTAACCCCAAGAACCATTAGGGCATTAAGCCCTCCTCCGATTCCTTTGAATTCTGCTATGGTCTGACATGGTAAAGTATATGACGCCAAAATGGGGAGTTTGTATTATACTCCTTGTTTGGCTAGTATACTTACCGTGTCAGACTCTAATGCCCTCCCTACCTTCCCCGCTAGCGCTATGGTTCTCGAGGTTACCTTGCGCATAGGCCTCGTTGAATGAGGAACAGGAAGTTTACACCGGCTTCTTCCCTGGCGGAAGTAGTGTGGGCGTCACATGATGTCTTATTACATCATTAGCCACAAAAAATCTCGGCCTGGCAGAGCTGACTAACTGCCGTGGAATGCTATGGTCTGACATGGCAAGTATACTAGCCAAACAGGGAGTATAATACAAACTCCCCATTTCCATTAGCTAGCCATTATTAGGACTCTCCAACTAAAAAATTTCCATTGGCTAGCCATTGTTAGGACTCTCCAACTAAAAATTTCCATTAGCTAGCCATTGTTAGGACTCTTCAACTAAAAATTTCCATTAGCTAGCCATTGTCAGGATGCTTCAACTAAAACCTGTCAATATCACATTAGTGGTCCAGTGTTTCTGACTGAAATCTGTCATCAGCAGGTAACTTGTTAGGACTTTCTTACTAAAAGCTGTCGTCAGCACATCACTGTAGAGACGTTCTGACTGCAATCTGTTACCTACATATCACTGTTAGGATGTTCTCAGTGAAAGCTGTCGTCAACTATTCATTGTCAGTAGGTGTCAAACATCCTTTTTTTCGGCCAATTGTTTCATCTTTCCCACCAGATTTCCTTTTTCCCCCCCAACTGATTTCCTCTTTTTTTTTTTTTTTTGCTTGTTTTTTGATCCAGCTGAATTCCCATTGCAACGCCACCCCCACTCCCTGATTTTTTTTTTCCTCTGAGAATAGGAAGCGTGAATGAAAACTTGACGCTGATATGTTTAAGAATATAAAGTGCGTCACCTTGCAATGTGAAACAGGTGCTCAATATAACTGGGTGTTGTTTTTTCTCAGATTCCATCGTGCCTGCCACCCCTCCCCACAGCAGTCATAGTTGTTTCCCTTCTGCCATCTTCAGAGCATTGGCATGCCTGTGTTAGGACTTTCGTGCCGAAAGCTTTCATGAGCCACAGGTTTATTTTTCCGTCCCGCGCGAGACACTTAGTGAAAGGACAAACAAACAAGGCTTAACACATTTCTGATCCAACATTTTTGTTGCTGTAGTCCGAGCAGAGGCATGTATCAAACTTGTGTACTAGTTAACTATGGAAAATTAAATACCCAGAAAGTGATGACGTTATTTTTGCACCATTTTTGTGTATGTTGTCATTGTTCTGATATTGCCTGACCACTTGAGTACAAGCTTTCACGCCGCATCTACGTTATCTACAGGAAAATAAACCTAGTTGAGTTTGGTATTGAAAGAATTGTTGGGAATTTGCCTATTCAGTCATCTCAAGAGCGCAGATATATTACATTTTTCATGACAACCACTAATTGTCAAACTAACAGCCCCATTTGCAATGGCTGCTCAACATTGCTGCCAGACCAGCTATGCATAGATGACATTCAGTTCGCTGAGTACAGTGCGGTTAGCTGGCTGGTGGGGAGCGGCCTGCAGAAAACACCTCTTTCCCTGACCTGCATTCATGGCTTGGCCTCTGCAGCTGCGGGCCAGCTGTAAACTCCTCTGCCTCTGAAAACTAAGTAACTTGCTCTGAACAGCCGTGGAGCACATGTAAGAATGTAAAGCTGTCATGAGCACATGTAAGATTGTAAAGCTGTCATGGGCACATGTAAGAGTATAAAGCTGTCATGAGCACATGTAAGAATATAAAGCTGTCATGAGCACATGTAAGAATGTTGTGACTGAAAGCTGTCATGAACACATGTAAGAATGCTCTAACTGAAAGCTGTCATGAACACATGTAAGAATGCTCTAACTGAAAGCTGTCGTGAGCACATGTAAGAAGGTTTTGACTGAAAGCTGTCGTGAGCACATGTAAGAAGGTTCTGACTGAAAGCTGTCGTGAGCACATGTAAGAAGGTTTTGACTGAAAGCTGTCGTGAGCGCATGTAAGAAGTTTCTGACAGAAGGCTGTCTGAGTGCATGTAAGAAGTTTCTGACAGAAGGCTGTCATGAGCACATGTAAGAATGCTCGGCCTGAAAGCTGTTGTGAGCACATGTAAGAATGCTCGGCCTGAAAGCTGTCGTGAGCACATGTCAGAATGCTCGGCCTGAAAGCTGTCGTGAGCACATGTAAGAATGCTCGGCCTGAAAGCTGTTGTGAGCACATGTAAGAATGCTCGGCCTGAAAGCTGTCATGAGCACATGTAAGAATGCTCGGCCTGAAAGCTGTCGTGAGCACATGTAAGAATACTTGGCCTGAAAGCTGTCGTGAGCACATGTAGGAATGCTTAGCCTGAAAGCTGATGTGAGCACAGGTGAGAATGCTCGGCCTGAAAGCTGTGGTGAGCACAGGTGAGAATGCTCTGCCTGAAAGCTGTCGTGAGCACAGGTGAGAATGCTCGGCCTGAAAGCTGTCGTGAGCACAGGTGAGAATGCTGGGCCTGAAAGCTGTCGTGAGCGCAGGTGAGAATGCTGGGCCTGAAAGCTGTCTTGAGCGCAGGTGAGAATGCTGGGTCTGAAAGCTGTCGTGAGCACAGGTGAGAGTATTCGGCCTTAAAGCTGTCATGAGCACAGGTGAGAATGCTGGGCCTGAAAGCTGTCGTGAGCACAGGTGAGAGTGCTTGGTCTGAAAGCTGTCGTGAGCACAGGTGAGAATGCTGGGCCTGAAAGCTGTTGTGAACACATGTAAGAATGCTCTGCCTTAAAGCTGTCGTGAGCACAGGTGAGAATGCTGGGTCTGAAAGCTGTCGTGAGCACAGGTGAGAATGCTGGGCCTGAAAGCTGTCATGAGCACAGGTGAGAATGCTGGGCCTGAAAGCTGATGTGAGCACAGGTGAGAATTCTCGGCCTGAAAGCTGTGGTGAGCACATGTAAGAATGTTCTGACTGAAAGCTGTCATGACCACGTTATTGTTAGGTATGTTCTGAATGAAATGTTTCATCAGTACAGTTTGTCAGGTATGCACAGACTGAAATCTTTCGTCAACATGTTATTGTTAGGTATGTTCTTCATGAAAGCTGTCAACAGCATTGTTAAAATGTCCTGAATTTTTGTCTCCTGTTTGTTATGTCTGAAGACTATATATTTGTTCAAAGTTTGCTTTCTTTTTTGCTTTGTGTTTAAAATCTGAGTTACCTTACAGCTTGTCTTGTGTGTTTACTTGCATTGTGCCCTTTTCATCCGTAATACTGCAGTCTGTTTCATTGTCTTTGCCTCTAGTATTAAACTGCATAAGCATAGATAGTACAATAGTCCAAAACGTGTTAACAGTGTTCCATTTTGTAGTGTATAGATAGTGCAATAATGTAAAATGTGTTCACAGTGTTGCTGACTCTACCTGTATGAATAGTATCTTAGCGTGAAACTTGTTACGCATCGTACATGTATAGAAAGTATCATGGTGAGAACTCGTCTTCAGAGTTTGTACATGTAACGACAGTACCCAAATGTAAAACATGCCTGTACATGGTCACACTGAACATGTATAGATAATGCTCATCTGTAAAACTTTGTTTACACACTCTTGTATAGTGTACATGTATAGATAGCGCCACAGTGTGAAATCTGTCTGCGCATTGTTGTAAATGGTACATGTAGTGTTTCCAGAAAGTACCATAGTGGAAAGCTTGTCTGGGTGTCCAATATTGTACATTGATAGGTAGCACCATATATAAAACTCTTGTTCCATAGTATAAAATTTGTGTTGATGCTATTGAATGTTGTTTATGTGTGTATGTTACCATTATGCAAAATGCTTATCTGCAGTGTTGTCTGTTTATGGCTAGTGCGTTGATTGTTCTTTCTGTCCTTTCCGTGTTTCAGAGGTGGACGGAAATACAGACAAGGGGTGAGCACTATGTCAGTGTATGCTGATGACTGTCAGATTGTGATGTGATGTAGTTTCATGTTGTTGAGCTCCAGGGTGATAGGTGATGTGGCTTTATATCCTTGTGGGGTCCTCGGAGCTATTTCACTACAGACACCTTCCCCTCCTTCTGGGAGTTGTGTGCAAGTAAACTAACTTCCTTTTCTGTCATTGCTTTTGATTGCCTTCAAAAAAAAAAAGAAAAAAGTAAAAAGGTCTGTCTTTGCTGTTTATTTGTTTGATTTTCTGCTTTTATGGACGCATTTTCCTGTCTTCAATCTTGAAACTCTTGCGTTTATTCCAGGTCACAAATTACAACATGCCAGCTTTTTGTTGTTGATGTTGTTGCTGTTGTAGTCTGGTCACCAGGAAGCGAACATTGCACACAGTGTCCAGGTTGGATACCCACTGTCTGTTCTGCAGCGTCTGTTTGCTGTTTGCTAATGTGGCTTATTCATTCATGTATTCGTTCATTTACATTCAAATGATTTTCATCAACTGTTTACGATTTAAAAACAACATCTTGGTTAAGAAAGTTAAGATGGAGTGGCTGACACTTCCATCACAATCTGCACTTGCATCACAGTCTACACTTGCATCACAATCTACACTAACATCACAATCTACTCTTCCATCACAGTCTACACTTCCATCACAATCTACACTTCTGCCACAATCTACACTTCCGCCACAATCTACACTTCCATCACAATCTACTCTTCCATCACAATCTACACTTCCATCACAATCTACACTCTGTCACAATCTACACTTCCGCCACAATCTACACTTCCATCACAATCTACACTTCCATCACAATCTACTCTTCCATCACAATCTATACTTCCATCACAATCTACACTCTGTCACAATCTACACTTCCATCCCAGCCTACAGTTCCATCACAATCTACAATTCCATCACAATCTGTAATTCTGCCGCAGTCTACTCTTCCATCACAGTCTGCTCTTCCATCACAATCTACACTTCCATTACAGTCAGCACTTCTATCATAGTCAACACTTCCGTCATAGTCAACACTTCGTCATAGTCAACACTTCTGTAATAGTCTACTCGTCCATCACAGTCTACTCTTCCATCACAGTCTACACTTCCATCACTCTGTACATTTCCATGGTAATCTAGTCTTCATGCATGCATAAGATGTCAGTAGTTCAGCTTCTATGTTTATGGTGTGTTCTCTCTTTCCTCTATGCATATTGTGTGTGTTCTCTCTTTTTCCTTCTATGTCATTAATTGTGTGTGTGTTCTCTCTTTTTCCCTCTATGTCATTAATTGTGTGTGTTCTCTCTTTTTCCTTCTGTGTCATTAATTGTGTGTGTTCTCTCTTTTTCCCTCTATGTCATTAATTGTGTGTGTTCTCTCTTTTTCCTTCTGTGTCATTAATTGTGTGTGTTCTCTCTTTTTCCCTCTGTGTCATTAATTGTGTGCGTTCTCTCTTTTTCCTTCTGTGTCATTAATTGTGTGTGTGTTCCCTCTTTTTCCTTCTGTGTCATTAATTGTGTGTGTTTCTCTTTTTCTCTCTATGTCATTAATTGTGTATGTTCTCTCTTTTTCCTTCTGTGTCATTAATTGTGTGTGCTCTCTCTTTTTCCTTCTGTGTCATTAATTGTGTGTGTTCTCTCTTTTTCCCTCTATGTCATTAATTGTGTGTGTTCTCTCTTTTTCCTTCTGTGTCATTAATTGTGTGTGTGTTCCCTCTTTTTCCTTCTATGTCATTAATTGTGTGTGTTCTCTCTTTTTCTCTCTATGTCATTAATTGTGTGTGTTCTCTCTTTTTTCCTTCTGTGTCATTAATTGTGTGTGCTCTCTCTTTTTCCTTCTGTGTCATTAATTGTGTGTGTTCTCTCTTTTTCCTTCTGTGTCATTAATTGGGTGTGTGTTCTCTCTTTTCTCTCTATGTCATTAATTGTGTGTGTTCTCTCTTTTTTCCTTCTGTGTCATTAATTGTGTGTGCTCTCTCTTTTTCCTTCTGTGTCATTAATTTGTGTTCTCTCTTTTTCCTTCTGTGTCATTAATTGTGTGGTTTCCCTCTTTTACCTTCTATGTCATTAATTGTGTGTGTTCTCTCTTTTTCCTTCTGTGTCATTAATTGTGTGTGTTCCCTCTTTTACCTTCTATGTCATTAATTGTGTGTGTTCTCTCTTTTTCCTTCTGTGTCATTAATTGTTGTGTGTTCCCTCTTTTACCTTCTATGTCATTAATTGTGTGTGTTCTCTCTTTTTCCTTCTGTGTCATTAATTGTGTGTGTTCCCTCTTTTACCTTCTATGTCATTAATTGTGTGTGTTCCCTCTTTTACCTTCTATGTCATTAATTGTGTGTGTTCTCTCTTTTTCCCTCTATGTCATTAATTGTGTGTGTTCTCTCTTTTTCCCTCTATGTCATTATTTGTGTGTGTTCTCTCTTTTTCCTTCTGTGTCATTAATTGTGTGTGTTTCTCTCTTTTTCCCTCTATGTCATTAATTGTGTGTGTTCTCTCTTTTTCCTTCTGTGTCATTAATTGTGTGTGTTCCCTCTTTTTCCTTCTATGTCATTAATTGGTGTGTGTTCTCTCTTTTTCTCTCTATGTCATTAATTGTGTGTGTTCTCTCTTTTTCCTTCTGTGTCATTAATTGTGTGTGTTCTCTCTTTTACCTTCTATGTCATTAATTGTGTGTGTGTTCTCTCTTTTTCTATGTCATTAATTGTGTGTGTTCTCTCTTTTTCCTTCTGTGTCATTAATTGTGTGTGTTCCCTCTTTTTCCTTCTATGTCATTAATTGTGTGTGTTTTCTCTTTTTCTCTCTGTGTCATTAATTGTGTGTGTTCTCTCTTTTTCCTTCTATGTCATTAATTGTGTGTGTTCTCTCTTTTTCTCTCTATGTCATTAATTGTGTGTGCTCTCTCTTTTTCCTTCTATGTCATTAATTGTGTGTGTTCTCTCTTTTTCCTTCTGTGTCATTAATTGTGTGTGTTCTCTCTTTTTTCTTCTGTGTCATTAATGTGTGTGTGTTCCCTCTTTTTCCTTCTATGTCATTAATTGTGTGCGTTCTCTCTTTTTCTCTCTATGTCATTAATTGTGTGTGTTCTCTCTTTTTCCTTCTGTGTCATTAATTGTGTGTGTTCTCTCTTTTTCCTTCTGTGTCATTAATTGTGTGTGCTCTCTCTTTTTCCTTCTGTGTCATTAATTGTGTGTGTTCTCTCTTTGTCAGGATGTAATGTTTTCACAGCCTGATCTTTCCTGTACGTGACCTTTTTCCCCCATGAGTCTGACAACCCTGAAAACACCCAGTGTGGCTGGCTAGGCTGTTCTAAAACAAGCTATAAACTGTGTGGTTTTTATGTCAGCTCTTAGGATGTGATGTAATGTCATGTTACCTGTCATTGTGTGATGTCCTGTAACTTTTGAATGACAAATTGTAAACGTAATTAATAGCGAACTGCCAAGAAAATGTAGACAAAAGAATCACAAGACAAAACACGACGCGTTTCGACCTCTTAGGTCTTCTTCAGGTAAGATCACACTCAGGACAATGAACATGCAGTCACTTACCTTCATTCACCTCAGTGCAGGATGGGCGTTGAATCAAGTGAATGACAGTCAAAGATGTGATTTCATGTGCAGGCAGTGGGATTTTTTTTTTGTTGTTGTGCTATTGTGTTTTCTTTGCTTTTCTGAAACCTGACTTGGGAACTGATCAAGCATTGCATGGATTGTTTGGGGGATAGGAACTCTTGTTCAGAAAACCATCAAGCGTGGGAGTAATTGTATGATAGGTGGCAGCCCTCATGTTTTAGAAAACCATCAAGCATGGGAGTAAATTGTGTGATAGATGGCAGCCCTCATGTTTAGAAAACCATCAAGCATGGGAATAATTGTATGATAGATGGCAGCCCTCATGTTTAGAAAACCATCAAGCATGGGAGTAATTGTGTGATAGATGGCAGCCCTCATGTTTAGAAAACCATCAAGCATGGGAGTAATTGTATGATAGATGGCAGCCCTCATGTTTAGAAAACCATCAAGCATGGGAGTAATTGTATGATAGATGGCAGCCCTCATGTTTAGAAAACCATCAAGCATGGGAGTAATTGTATGATGGATGGCAGCCCTCATGTTTAGAAAACCATCAAGCATGGGAGTAATTGTGTGATAGGTGGCAGCCCTCATGTTTAGAAAACCATCAAGCATGGGAGTAATTGTATGATAGATGGCAGCCCTCATGTTTAGAAAACCATCAAGCATGGGAGTAATTGTATGATAGATGGCAGCCCTCATGTTTAGAAAACCATCAAGCATGGGAGTAATTGTATGATAGATGGCAGCCCTCATGTTTAGAAAACCATCAAGCATGGGAGTAATTGTATGATAGATGGCAGCCCTCATGTTTAGAAAACCATCAAGCATGGGAGTAATTGTATGATAGATGGCAGCCCTCATGTTTAGAAAACCATCAAGCATGGGAGTAATGTGGTGATAGATGGCAGCCCTCATGTTTAGAAAACCATCAAGCATGGGAGTAATTGTATGATAGATGGCAGCCCTCATGTTTAGAAAACCATCAAGCATGGGAGTAATTGTATGATAGATGGCAGCCCTCATGTTTAGAAAACCATCAAGCATGGGAGTAATTGTGTGATAGGTGGCAGCCCTCTGTTTAGAAAACCATCAAGCATGGGAGTAATTGTATGATAGATGGCAGCCCTCGTGTTTGAAACCAAACATCCACTATGGGATGGATACTTTAAGGAGAAGTGATCACACATGGGATGGATGGATACTTTAAGGAGAAGTGATCACACATGGGATGATCAAGGTTGGGATGGATTGTTTGGGTGACTGTAGGCCTCTGCTGAAAAACTAACGATCAAACATGGCATGGATTGTTTAGGAGATGGCAACCTTTAGGTTGGAAAACAAATAATCAAACATGAGAATTTTGTTGTTCTTTTTTGCTGAATGGTGGACCTCAGTTGGAAAACTGGTATTACTATCATTATCATACTTACGTAGTGCCTAATAATGGTTAGAGACCAAGCTCTAAGTGCTTCACAATCCATGCTCACGTTTATACAACAGGCTGCCTACCTGGGTAGAGCTGGCTGAAGAGCTGCCTGCTGGCACAAATCATTCATTTCTCGTGTCATTCAGTTGAAAATCAGTTGCTCAGACTTTTGTTCATTCCTTTGATTTTTATGGAGGATGCATGCTAACTGAATAAGCGTCATCCATGCCAATGGCCAAACAAGGTTTCTCTTGGTGATGGGATTTTACATGTGCATAAGATCGTATGCATGTGTTCACACATGGAACCTTGGTTCATGGTCTCATTTGACGAAGTTTCGGGAAGTGGAGCCAGAATCAAAGTTAACTCTGGGGGAAAAATGATCAAGCATTGCGTGAATTGTCCAGGATATGGCAACCTTCTGTTTAGAAAACTAATAAGAAAGTGTGAGAAGGATCATTTTGATGACAGTCGCCCTCAGGTTGATAACCAAAAATCAAATGCAGCAAGGACTGTTCAGGAGAGCGCAACCCTCAGTTTGGAAGATTAGTAATCAAGCAAGGAATTGATGGATAGCTAGGTGTGAGTCCTCAGGTGAAAAACTAAAGATCAGACTTTTTTTTTTTTTTTTTTTTTGCTGTCGCAACATCTGCATCACCTCAGAGGCAGTGCACCCACGCCGCTCATTCCGACACCCCGTCCACAGCCACAGCCCGGTCGACCCCACCACAGCCCCAGCACCGGCAATACACAGGGAGCAGTCAATGTCAAGTCGTCAAGAGGCAGCCCACCGGAGGAGACACTGTGCAGCTGCCGAGTCACTTCTGTGGTGTTCAGTGGCGCCTGTTCTGATCTAACATACGCAGGACACCACCTACTAAGCCCCCTTCTGATGACAATAATTGCTTAGCCGGCGTGAGTGAACTCTTCCTCCGGAGGGTGCCACCACGTCCGTCCAACGACAGCCCCCATGGACTCGCCCATACCGGTGACCCCAACGGAACCAAACCAAGACCACAGACGTGGAGAGGACATTGAAATTGAGGTCACCATGACAGCAGGGCATGAAGGGCACAGAATTTGAGACCTTTTTTTTATGCTGATCGATGAGAATGAGGATGATTAAGATGATGTTACGGATTTCCAATTCGGTCTGAGACTACATGACAGGGCTGTACTCTACGCTTCCTTTCATAATATACCCTGGTGTCAACCAGGCCTGAGAGATACAGGCACCTGCAGTGTTGGTCAGGAAATTTGAGCAACACTCTCAGAAACGCATCCATTAAGTGGATGAACTCGACTGTGCGGTCCCAGTCTTCCCATCTGAGTCCGCAGCAAACTCAACTCCGGGTAGGAGCCGGTCGGGGCAGAAAAACCCACGTGACTCAGATGGGATTCGAACCCACGACCTCCCAGCCGGGAGTCCGCGACTCTAACCTCTTCGCCACGGCGGCTGGTAAAGATCAGACTTTGTGTGGATTGTTCCGAAGACAGCAAAAGAAGGCAAAACTCATTTGCAAAACTAATGATCAAGCATAGCATGGACTGTTCTGGAGGAACTGATCAGACATGGGGTGGATTGCTGAGGAGACGGGGGACTTCAGATTGAAAGACCAATGACAGAGAATTTTTTTTTTTTTTCAAGCAAACATGGAAAGAACTGTTTAGGACACAGCAAACCTCAGGTTGGAAACCTACGGATCAACCAAGGTACAGGGATTGTGGGAGGAATATCTTATCAAGTCTTGCAAGGATTGCTTGGGAGTGGCAAACGTGAGGGTGGAGAACCAGTGCTAGAGTATGGCATGGAATGATATGATCAGACTTAACCTGAACTGTTCAGGAGACAGCTAACCTCAGATTGGAATATGATCAAGAATGGGATGAATTGTTATTGAGGAAACGATCAGGCATTGAATGGGTTGTTTGGGATTTATGGACCCTCAGACTGGAAATGTAATGATTGAGCATGGCATGAATATTTTGTGAGGGAAAAAAAAAACAAGCATTGTATTTATTGTTTGGGAGATGGCAACCCATCAGTTGGAAAAGAAAGGATCAATTATGGAAAGATTTTTTAGGAAACGCTCAAGGATGGTCTGGATTGTTTTGTTTGTTTGTTGTTTTTGTTTTGGTTATTTTTTGGGGGATGGGGGGTGGGAGAGCATCCCTCATAATGGAAAACTAACGATAAAGTATGGGATGGATCGTAAAGGAAGGATCAGCCCTCAGGCTGGTAAACCAGATGAGGAGTGGTTGTTAGTGAGTGAAGGACGAAGACGGTCTGAAACGGCTGTGAACTTTGTCCAGACAAAGCAAAGTGCGATGAGAAATTTTGCTGTTGTCAGTACGAAAGAAAAGCCATCGGTAAAGTACTTGATTACAAACCGTGAAATAGTTTTCAGTTAAAGGCTAGGCCACGTTGCAGTGGTTTTCTGCTTAAACTTATGTTGCAAGTTCCTGGAATTGTCAGTTTAATGCTCATAAATTGATGAAATTCTACAGCTTCAGTGGGCACTTCTGACCCCTGAAGGGGCATTGCTTCATGACCTTGCTGAGAAGGCCCACACAGTCGCGCTGGATTCCTCCACATACCCCCTGCTTGCTCTATATATTTCAGCATTTTTGGTTTCTACCTTTTTCAGGGCCGATTATCTCATTGTTCGTGTATTCACCCTGGTGGATCTGTAGGTGTGATGTTACATGTTGTTATACAAATAGATTGGTACTTATGGTGTATTTGTTGTTATGTCAGTAGCTAAGAATCATCTTAGCCAGTGTTTGTGAAATTTCATATGCACCTATAGAAGGTATTTCATATAATTAAAGTTAGAGATACTTTGTGTCAAATGACAGATTTGAAAGTGACATGCCTGATTAGAAAAAAGATGTTGCCCTTGTGTATATAAGGATGGAGGTGCATGCGTCAAATTATGAAAGATTTGATGTGCTGCCACAGAAAAAGGTATTGTCAGGTAGAAGTAAAGGTACTGAAAGACAGATGACCGCGTGAAATGGGAGGACCACACATTCAGTGCTTCATCACACACACACACACACACACACACACACACACACACACACACACACACACACACACAACATGCACTTTTTCTGTCTCTGTCTTTATCTCCCTCTTTATATCCGTTTGCCTTTGTGTGTCTGTCTGTCTCTGTCTCTCACAAGTGGGCTTGTGTAATTACTTTTCGTATCATTGACATTGTTCTGTTTAAATCATGCTGCCCACCTTTCCCTACCCTGTTCTGAATGGGCAGAATGCGTAGCACGGTAAATATTTTTATCTTATTCATATTTTCGCTCTGTCTCTCTCTCACTGTCTGTCTCTCTCTCTCTCACTTTCTCTCAGTCTCTTTGTCTCTGTCTGTCTGTCTTTCTGTCTCTCTCTCTCACATCTCTCTCTCTCTCTCTCATTCATACACACAGAGACAACAAACATTTATTTGTTTGTACAGAGATGACGCAAACGCTCTTCCCACCTATCCTGATGACCCGACTGGTAATGACCCTTCTGTCCTCTACAGTCAGCCAAAACGCCGTGGCAAGGACAAGGTAAGTGTTGACTGTCATGCGCCTGTAGTCTGTCCCAGGTTTAGGAGAAGGTGGTCGTCCCGCTTTCTGTGTGTACAACTCGGGCTGCTTTCTTTCGGGGAGAGTGCATTGCCATAGAACAGAACTACCTTTTGGATGTTTTTTTTGTTTTTTTTTCCCGTGTCTGTGGATGTTCTTGTTGATGTAGCAGAGTGGATTTTTCTTTGGAATGTTGTCAGGGGCAACTGCGTAGTTGAATGTTGTCAAAGACAGTTCTTCATAGAATGATGTCAGAGACAACTCTTCCGTTGAATGTTGTTAGAGACAACTCCTTCGTTGAATATTGTCAGACAACTCCTTTGAATGTTATCAGAGACAACTCCTTCGTTGAATGTTATCAGAGACAACTCCTTCGTTGAATGTTGTCAGAGACAACTTCTTCGTTGAATATTGTCAGGGACAACTTGTCAGATACAACTCTTTCGTTGAATGTTTTCAGAGACAACTCCTTCGTTGAATATTGTCAGAGAAACTTCGTTGAGTATTGTCAGAGACAGTTCCTTTGCTGAATGTTGTCAGAGAAAACTCCGTTGAATGTTATCAGAGACAATTCCTTCATTGAATGTTGTCAGAGACAACTCCTTCGTTGAATGTTATCAGAGACAACTCCTTTGTTGAATATTGTCAGAGACAATTTCATTGAATGTTGTCAGAGACAGTTCCTTTGTTGAATGTTGTTAGGGGCAACCCTTTAGTTGGATGTTGTAAGGAGCAACTCCTATGTTGAATATGTAAGGAAAACTCCTTTGTTGAAGGTTGTCAGGGAGAATTCCTTTTTTGAATGGTTGTTGGGGACTCATCCTTGGTTGAACGTATTCCACCGCCTGTAATACATTTGTCCAGTTAATACATCTGTCCACAGTAATGCTGCTTTCACCAGTGGTACATCCCATCTCCAGTAACACATCCCACTGCTTCTGGTAACCAGTCCCACCACCAGTTACGCATATTGCTACTTGTAACAACACATCCTACCTCTAGTAACACTTTCCACCACCAATAACACATCTCACTATTCGTAACAACAGGTCTGATCTCCAGTAGCGCGTCTCACTGGCTCTTGAAATGGTCTCTAAATCAAAACATAAAGATTTCATCATTTTGTCAGGCTCCCTTTCTGCTTTGGAGGCCATTGCCGGCCGTAACCTCAAGCACCGTCAGCTGCTGAAATTATTCAAACTGTACACCTCTCTGAAATCAGATGGATACAACATAGTTTTTGCTTGGGTTCCCAGCAATGTGGGCATTCGAGGCAACGAGGTGGTAAATCAACTTGCCAAGAGTGCCACAAAGGAAAAGTTTAGCAGGTTGTCTATCCCTCACACTGATCTCAAACCCAAAACACAGGCTTATGTCAAAGACCTCTAACTAGAGAAATGGAATTCGCAGATGGATAACAAATTGTACAAAATCCATCCAAACCTGAAAGACTTTTTACCATGTTCCTGAGGTGGCCGTAAAGAAGAAACAGTCTTGTGCTGTTTGCATACAGGCCACTTTTTTTTTTTTTTACACCAATTCTTATTTTTAAAAGGTGAAGAAGCTCCATGGTGCATTCCATGTCATGTACCACTTACAATGAAACATTCTTTGTTGGGATTTGCATGATATGAGACATAAACACTTTACAGCAGACTCCATGAAAACCTTGTTTAGAGATGTCCCACCTGATGTGATCTTTGAATTTCTGAAAGAGGTTAACCTTTTCGCCGTGCGATAGTGACGGCAACTCAGCACTGCTGTACTGCCTGGACGTGACATGCCTCTGTGACGGCACAGCTATAAAAAATACCCATGTTCTCCCGTCTGCCGTCTAGGGGATGCAGCTGCCATAAATATTTAGAACAGGGTTCTAGCCACTGGAAGGGTACGTTTACATTTACAGGGTACGTTTACATGCACTAGCGATGACCTTTGTGACCCCAGAGTAGTCCGAATAAAGAGACCTGTCTTGCACTGGGAAGACGTGTAAAATTTTCTTCTTCACCAACATATCAGGCAGAAGGAGAATGACATGTGGTTTTAGAACTGGTTCAGCAAAGTAGTCCAGAAAATGAGGGGGGTAAAAGGTGTACAAGTTTATCGAAAAGAATCTGAGCTTGATTTATTTGCTCTGTGTATTTAATAGTTTTATACATCTTATCATCTGAAGCCAAAACAGTGAAAAGTGTGTACTGTGTACAATGGTTTAGTTTCCTTTAAAAAAAAAAAAATTCACTTGGATTACACATATTGAATACCTCAGGTTTTCTCTGCGTCTGTTGAAAGTAAGAGCAAAGTTTCATACCCCTTTTCTTCCTCATTTGCTGTTGTCATACTAACCAAACAAACATAAACAAGATTGTGTTCTCCTACATTTTACTTATGTTGTTTCTGTAACAGTAGCATTGCTATTTTACCCAAAATGTGTTTATATCTATGCTCATTACAAAGTTCGCGCTTTACCCTTTCTGTTGACATATAACAGTTGCTTGTTAGGTTTATATCAGGAGACGTAAAATAAAATAAAAAAGTGCGAAAATCGCACGTCTGCAGTGGTTGTAAGCACGTGCGGTGCACACGCATGCAGAGAAGCGATGTTGCTCTGCCACGCCCGTTTGGAAAGTATTATCAATTTACATCTGATCTAAAATTTTACAGAGGAAAGATTTTTAACAAAATTTCCGGTGTGTTATTGAAAGGTGTACTTTTAAGGGTTGTGTGAGTTAATGACTTGTGAGTTAACTTCAGTATGGTGACAGCCCTGATATGGCCCTTTGCAGTCGGCTGGGCTATAACCAACATTACCTTACGTTACCATGCCTACTTGTAACACCACATCCCACCACCAGTAACACGTCTCGCCACCAGTAACACATCTCACCACCAGTAGCACAACCAGTAACACATCTTACCACCAGTAACACATCTCACCACCAGTAACACATCTCACTACATGTAACAACACATCCCACCACCAGTAACACATCCCACCACCAGTAACACATCTCACCACCAGTAACGCTTCTCACTACATGTAACAACACATCCCACAACCAGTAACATATCCCACCACCAGTAACACATCCCACCACCAGTAACACATCATAACACTAGTAACACATCTCATCACCAGTAACACATCCCACCACCAGTAACACATCCTACCACCAGTAACACATCCCACCACCAGTAACACATCTGACCACCAGTAACACATCCTACTGCCAGTAACGCATCTCACTACATGTAACAACACATCCCACCACCAGTAACACATCCCACCACCAGTAACACATCTCACCACCAGTAACACATCCAGTAACACATCTCACCACCAGTAACACATCCCACCACCAGTAACACATCTCACTACATGTAACAACACATCCCACCACCAGTAACACATCCCACCACCAGTAACACATCCCACCACCAGTAACATCCCCTACCAGTAACACATCCTACCGCCAGTAACACATCTCACTACTTGTAACAACACAACCCACCACCAGTAACACATCTCACCACCAGTAACACATCTCACTACTTGTAACAACACGTCCCACCACCAGTAACACATCTCACTACTTGTAACAATGCAACCCACCACCAGTAACACATCTCACTACTTGTAACAACGCAACCCACCACCAGTAACACGTCTCACCACCAGTAACACATCCCACCACCAGTAGCACATCTCAGTACATGTAACAACACATCCCACCAGTAACGCATCCCACTACCAGTAACACATCTCACCACCAGTTACACATCCCACCACCAGTAACACATCTCACCACCAGTTACACATCCCACCACCAGTAACACATCTTACCACCAGTAACACATCTCAGTACATGTAACAACATCCCACCACCAGCAACACATCCCACCACCAGTAACACATCTCACCACCAGTAACATCCCACCACCAGTAACACATATTTCAATACATGTAACAACACATCCCACCACCAGTAACGCATCCCACCACCAGTAACACATCTCACCACCAGTTACACATCCCACCACCAGTAACACATCTCAATACATGTAACAACACATCCCACCACCAGTACCACATCCCACCACCAGTAACACATCTCACCACCAGTAACACATCTCAATACATGTAACAACACATCCCACCACCAGTAACGCATCTCACCACCAGTAACACATCTCAATACATGTAACAACACATCCCACCACCAGTACCACATCCCACCACCAGTTACACATCCCACCACCAGTAACACATCTCAATACATGTAACAACACATCCCACCACCAGTACCACATCCCACCACCAGTAACACGTCTCACCACCAGTAACACATCTCAATAATGTAACAACACATCCCACCACCAGTAACGCATCTCACCACCAGCAACACATCTCACTACTTGTAACAACACATCCCACCACCAGTAACACATCTCACTACTTGTAACAACGCATCCCACCACCAGTAACACATCTCACCACTTGTAACAACACATTCCACCACCAATAACACATCTCACTACATGTAACAACACATCTTACCACCAGTAACACATCTTACTACCTGTAACAACACATTCCACCACCAGTAACACATCTCACTACTTGTAATAACACATCCCACCACCAGTAACACATCTCACTATATGCAACAACACATCCCACCACCAGTAACGCATCTCACCACCAGTAACACATCTCGCTATATGTAAGAACACATCCCACCACCAGTAACACATCCCACCACTTGTAACAACACATCCCACCACCAGTAACACAATTCACTGCATGTAACAACACATCCCATCACCAGTAACACATCTAACTACTTGTAATAACACATCCCACCACCAGTAACACATCCTTCCACCGTTAATGCATCTCATATCCATAATGTATCCCAGTACTAATAATGCATTCCACCACCAGTAAACACATCTCACTACTTGTAACAACATCTCACCACCAGTAACACATCTCACTATTTGTAACAACACATCCACCACCAGTAACACATCTCACTACTTGTAACAACACATCCCACGACCAGTAACACATCCTACCAGCAGCGATAAGTTCTACCACTACTCATATAACTCACCAGTGACATTCTACCACCAGTAATACATCCTTCCACCGTTAATGCATTTCATATTCATAATGTATCCCAGTGCTAATAGTGCATTCCACCACAGTAATTCATCTCAGCACCAGTCAGACATCTCAGTGCCAGTGATTCATTTCCCCAGGAATACATCTCACCACCTTCTGAACATCCACCACCACCAGTCACACATTTCCCCATCACTGTACATCCCACCACCAGTCACACGTTCCCCCATCACTGTACATCCCACCACCAGTCACACGTTCCCCCATCACTGTACATCCCACCACCAGTCACACATTTCCCCATCACTGTACATCCCACCACCAGTCACACGTTCCCCCATCACTGTACATCCCACCACCAGTCACACGTTCCCCCATCACTGTACATCCCACCACCAGTCACACATTTCCCCATCACTGTACATCCCACCACCAGTCACACGTTCCCCCATCACTGTACATCCCACCACCAGTCACACGTTCCCCCATCACTGTACATCCCACCACCAGTCACACATTTCCCATCACTGTACATCCCACCACCAGTCACACGTTCCCCCATCGCTGTACATCCCACCACCAGTCACACATTTCCCCATCACTGTACATCCCACCACCAGTCACACGTTCCCCCATCACTGTACATCCCACCACCAGTCACACATTTCCCCATCACTGTACATCCCACCACCAGTCACACGTTCCCCCATCACTGTACATCCCACCACCAGTCACACGTTCCCCCATCACTGTACATCCCACCACCAGTCACACATTTCCCCAACACTGTACATCCCACACCAGTCACACATTTCCCCATCACTGTACATCCCACCACCAGTCACACGTTCCCCCATCACTGTACATCCCACCACCAGTCACACGTTCCCCATCGCTGTACATCCCACCACCAGTCACACATTTCCCCAACACTGTACATCCCACCACCAGTCACACATTTCCCCATCACTGTACATCCCACCACCAGTCACACGTTCCCCATCACTGTACATCCCACCACCAGTCGCACATTTCCCCATCACTGTACATCCCACCACCAGTCACACATTTCCCCATCACTGTACATCCCACCACCAGTCACACGTTCCCCCATCACTGTACATCCACACCAGTCACACATTTCCCCATCACTGTACATCCCACCACCAGTCACACATTTCCCCATCACTGTACATCCCACCACCAGTCACACATTTCCCCATCACTGTACATCCCACCACCAGTCACACATTCCCCCATCACTGTACATCCCACCACCAGTCACACGTTTCCCCATCACTGAACATCCCACCACCACCAGTCACACATTTCCCCATCACTGTACATCCCACCACCAGTCACACATTTCCCCATCACTGTACATCCCACCACCAGTCACACATTTCCCCATCACTGTACATCCCACCACCAGTCACACATTTCCCCATCACTGTACATCCCACCACCAGTCACACGTTCCCCCATCACTGTACATCCCACCACCAGTCACACATTTCCCCATCACTGTACATCCCACCACCAGTCACACATTTCCCCATCACTGTACATCCCACACCAGTCACACATTCCCCATCACTGTACATCCCACCACCAGTCACACGTTTCCCCATCACTGAACATCCCACCACCACCAGTCACACATTTCCCCATCACTGTACATCCCACCACCAGTCACACATTTCCCCATCACTGTACATCCCACCACCAGTCACACATTTCCCCATCACTGTACATCCCACCACCAGTCACACATTCCCCCATCACTGTACATCCCACCACCAGTCACACGTTTCCCCATCACTGAACATCCCACCACCACCAGTCACACATTTCCCCATCACTGTACATCCCACCACCAGTCACACATTTCCCCATCACTGTACATCCCACCACCAGTCACACATTTCCCCATCACTGTACATCCCACCACCAGTCACACATTTCCCCATCACTGTACATCCCACCACCACCAGTCACACGTTCCCCCATCACTGAACATCCTACCACCACCAGTCACACATTTCCCCATCACTGTACATCCCACCACACAGTCACACGTTCCCCCATCACTGAACATCCCACCACCAGTCACACGTTCCCCCATCACTGTACATCCCACCACCAGTCACACGTTCCCCCATCACTGTACATCCCACCACCAGTCACACATTTCCCCATCACTGTACATCCCACCACCAGTCACACATTTCCCAACACTGTACATCCCACCACCAGTCACACATTCCCCCATCACTGTACATCCCACCACCAGTCACACGTTCCCCCATCACTGTACATCCCACCACACCAGTCACACATTCCCCATCACTGTACATCCACCACCAGTCACACGTTCCCCCATCACTGTACATCCCACCACCACCAGTCACACATTCCCCATCACTGTACATCCCACCACCAGTCACACATTCCCCCATCACTGTACATCCCACCACCAGTCACACATTTCCCCATCACTGTACATCCCACCACCAGTCACACATTTCCCCATCACTGTACATCCCACCACCAGTCACACGTTCCCCCATCACTGTACATCCCACCACCAGTCACACATTTCCCCATCACTGTACATCCCACCACCAGTCACACGTTCCCCCATCACTGTACATCCACCACCAGTCACACATTTCCCCATCACTGTACATCCCACCACCAGTCACACATTTCCCCATCACTGTACATCCCACCACCAGTCACACATTTCCCCATCACTGTACATCCCACCACCAGTCACACATTTCCCCATCACTGTACATCCCACCACCAGTCACACATTTCCCCATCACTGTACATCCCACCACCAGTCACACATTTCCCCATCACTGTACATCCCACCACCAGTCACACATTTCCCCAACACTGTACATCCCACCACCAGTCACACATTTCCCCGTGATATTGGAAGAGAGTGGGTGAGATAGAGGGAGTAGGGAATGGAAATACAGGTCAAGGAGGGGGGGGGGGGGGGGGGCGCGGAGGGGTGTGGTTAAAAAAAAAAGAACGATGACGTGAACACAGCTGGTAGGAGACCAGGACGTGAATTGGGTCTGTGCACCTGACACATGTACTACCAGTGTCGTTGTAGACTCTGTCTCTGACAATGACAAAGGTAATTTTAACCTGTTGGGTGTTGCTTGTTATGAAAGATGCATACAAGAAGTGTGCTTAAAATCTAAGGGAAGATGATCATCACAACATATTGTTGTTTAACAGATTTTTTTATACTACTAGTAACACCAGACAGGTAAGGGTATACGTTTTTGGTTAGTAGAAATGACGTCCAAAGAAAAAAACAATAGTACTAAAATCTTATCTGGAATATAGTAAGAGACATTTCTCAAAGTATCCCAGCAATATTTGTGCCAAGGTTAAAAAAAAAAAAAAAAAAAAAAAAAAAAAAGCCGTCAAATATTTGAAAAGTATTTTTCACCAGTCACAGAGTTCATGTTACTCAAAAATTGCAACAAAAGCTGTGGAAAAATGTCTTATTCAGTGCTTGCCTCAAGTAATTTTAGTTCCAGGGCTGCTTTTGGCATCCACAGTCATGATAAACACAAAACCTTTGTTTCAGACATACCTGCCTACCTATGCATGTCTTCTTTGAAGTATGAAACAATCATATGATAAAAAAAAAAGCAAACTCCCAAACAGTGAAGTATTCCTTAACTGAATTGTCAGTCTTATTTTTATTAGTACATCTGTAAAAAGCAGCAAAAGCAAACCCTAAAACAGTGAAGTATTCCTGAGGAAAATTGTCGGTCTTTTTTTGTTAGGTATGTTTGTAAAAAGCGCAAAAATGTTATAAAATCAGTTGTTATGTTGATTCTAAACAGAACCACCTATTGATTCATCCTCAGTGTATACCTTCTCTTGTGGCAGCGGACATAAAAGCGCATTGAACCACACATGAAGCCAGCATGTGCTACCTGAATCAAATTAGATCAAACTTGCTTCACAGGCCGTCTCTGCTTTGCCACTGTCGATTTCAGCAACAATTTTACACCACCAAGGTATACTCCTCCGAGATTTTCTACTGTTAAGATGTATGGCAACTAGGTTACGTCCCTTGATTTAATCATGATCACCACTGACAAGAGATTAGCTTGAGGCCTATACTGTGACCTGTGTGCTGGGCTGTGAGGGATGCTGTGGCTGTGCGATGTGAAGGATTACACCTGTCAGGTTTACTGCAAAGGTGGCGACACCACAGGCAATACCTGTCCTTTGACTGTGATGTAAAGGATTACACCTGTCAGGTTTACTGCAAAGGTGGCAACACCACAGGCAATACCTGTCCTGTGACTGTGATGTAAAGGATTACACCTGTCAGGTTTACTGCAAAGGTGGTGACACACAGGCAGTACCTGTCCTGTGACTGTGCAATGTAAAGGATTACACCTGTTAGGTTTACTGCAAAGGTGGTGACAGTACCTGTCCTGTTACTGTGTGATGTAAAGGATTACACCTGTCAGGTTTACTGCAAAGGTGGCGACACCACAGGCAGTACCTGTCCTGTGACTGTGATGTAAAAGATTACACCTGTCAGGTTTACTGCAAAGGTGGCGACACCACAGGCAGTACCTGTCCTGTGACTGTGATGTAAAGGATTACACCTGTTAGGTTTACTGCAAAGGTGGCGACACCACAGGCAATACCTGTCCTGTGACTGATGTAAAAGATTACACCTGTTAGGTTTACTGCAAAGGTGGCGACACCACAGGCAATACCTGTCCTGTGACTGTGATGTAAAAGATTACACCTGTCAGGTTTACTGCAAAGGTGGCGACACCACAGGCAGTACCTGTCCTGTGACTGTGATGTAAAGGATTACACCTGTCAGGTTTACTGCAAAGGTGGCGACACCACAGGCAATACCTGTCCTGTGACTGTGATGTAAAGGATTACACCTGTCAGGTTTACTGCAAAGGTGGCGACACCACAGGCAGTACCTGTCCTGTGACTGCGATGTAAAGGATTACACCTGTCAGGTTTACTGCAAAGGTGGCGACACCACAGGCAGTACCTGTCCTGTGACTGTGATGTAAAGGATTACACCTGTCAGGTTTACTGCAAAGGTGGCGACACCACAGGCAATACCTGTCCTGTGACTATGATGTAAAGGATTACACCTGTCAGGTTTACTGCAAAGGTGGCGACACCACAGGCAGTACCTGTCCTGTGACTGTGCAATGTAAAGGATTACACCTGTTAGGTTTACTGCAAAGGTGGTGACAGTACCTGTCCTGTGACTGTGATGTAAAGGATTACACCTGTCAGGTTTACTGCAAAGGTGGCGACACCACAGGCAGTACCTGTCCTGTGACTGTGATGTAAAAGATTACACCTGTCAGGTTTACTGCAAAGGTGGTGACAGTACCTGTCCTGTGACTGTGATGTAAAGGATTACACCTGTCAGGTTTACTGCAAAGGTGGCGACACCACAGGCAGTACCTGTCCTGTGACTGTGATGTAAAAGATTACACCTGTCAGGTTTACTGCAAAGGTGGCAACACCACAGGCAGTACCTGTCCTGTGACTGTGATGTAAAGGATTACACCTGTCAGGTTTACTGCAAAGGTGGCAACACCACAGGCAATACCTGTCCTGTGACTGTGATGTAAAGGATTACACCTGTCAGGTTTACTGCAAAGGTGGTGACACCACAGGCAGTACCTGTCCTGTGACTGTGCGATGTAAAGGATTACACCTGTCAGGTTTACTGCATAGGTGGTGACACCACAGGCAGTACCTGTCCTGTGACTGTGCAATGTAAAGGATTACACCTGTCAGGTTTACTGCATAGGTGGTGACACCACAGGCAGTACCTGTCCTGTGACTGTGATGTAAAGGATTACACCTGTTAGGTTTACTGCAAAGGTGGCGACACCACAGGCAGTACCTGTCCTGTGACAGTGATGTAAAAGATTACACCTGTTAGGTTTACTGCAAAGGTGGCGACACCACAGGCAGTACCTGTCCTGTGACTGTGATGTAAAAGATTACACCTGTCAGGTTTACTGCAAAGGTGGCGACACCACAGGCAGTACCTGTCCTGTGACTGTGATGTAAAGGATTACACCTGTCAGGTTTACTGCAAAGGTGGCAACACCACAGGCAATACCTGTCCTGTGACTGTGATGTAAAGGATTACACCTGTCAGGTTTACTGCAAAGGTGGCGACACCACAGGCAGTACCTGTCCTGTGACTGCGATGTAAAGGATTACACCTGTCAGGTTTACTGCAAAGGTGGCGACAGTACCTGTCCTGTGACTGTGTGATGTAAAGGATTACACCTGTCAGGTTTACTGCAAAGGTGGTGACATGCAATACTTGTCCTGTGACTGTGCTATGTAAAGGATTACACCTGTTCAGGTTTACTGCAAAGGTGGTGACACCACAGGCAATACCTGTCCTGTGACTGTGATGTAAAGTATTACACCTGTCAGGTTTACTGCAAAGGTGGCGACACCACAGGCAATACCTGTCCTGTGTTGATTACTTTTCCTCTGATATCACTTCACAAATCAGAGCTGCTGGGTGCTATGCCTTTGATATAGCATGTGACGATTTCATTGACTGTGCCATGCTGCTACTCTTTGCTATAAAGTGCTGTGCCTTCGGTGTAGCATGTGACGATTTCATTGACTGTGCAGTGCTGCTACACTTTGCTATAAGTGCTATGCCATTGTGTAGCATGTGACGATTTCATTGACGTGCCGTGCTGCTACACTTTGCTATAAAGTGCTATGCCTTTGATGTATAGCATGTGAGATTTCATTGACAGTGCTGTGCTGCTACACTTTGTTATAAAGTGCTATGCCTTTAGTGTAGCATGTGACGATTTCATTGACAGTGACGTGCTGCTACACTTTGCTATAAGTGCTATGCCTTTGTTGTAGCATGTGACGATTTCATTGACTGTTCCGTGCTGCTACACTTTGTTATAAAGTGCTATGCCTTTAGCGTAGCATGTGATGATTTCATTGACTGTGCCATGCTGCTACACTTTGTTATAAAGTGCTATGCCTTTAGTGTAGCATGTGACGATTTCATGACTGTGCCGTGCTGCTACACTTTGCTATAAAGTGCTATGCCTTTGTTGTAGCATGTGACGATTTCATTGACTGTGCCTTGCTGCTACACTTTGTTATAAAGTGCTATGCCTTTGATGTATAGCATGTGACGATTTCGTTGACTGTGCCGTGCTGCTACACTTTGTTATAAAGTGTTATGCCATTGGTGTAGCATGTGGCGATTTCATTGACAGTGCCATGCTGCTACACTTTGTTATAAAGTGTTATGCCATTGGTGTAGCATGTGACGATTTCATTGACTGTGCCATGCTGCTACACTTTGTTATAAAGTGCTATGCCTTTAGTGTAGCATGTGACGATTTCATTGACTGTGCCATGCTGCTACACTTTGTTATAAAGTGCTATGCCTTTAGTGTAGCATGTGACGATTTCATTGACTGTGCCGTGCTGCTACACTTTGTTATAAAGTGCTATGCCATTG
The DNA here is from genome assembly GCA_033310375.1 of Conus canariensis. Classification (NCBI taxonomy): domain Eukaryota; kingdom Metazoa; phylum Mollusca; class Gastropoda; order Neogastropoda; family Conidae; genus Conus; species Conus canariensis. The sequence continues at coordinate 16,894,276 of CM065743.1, forward strand.
GTGTAGCATGTGACGATTTCATTGACTGTGCCATGCTGCTACACTTTGTTATAAAGTGCTATGCCTTCGATGTATAGCATGTGACGATTTCATTGACTGTGCCATGCTGCTACACTTTGTTATAAAGTGCTACGCCTTAGGTGTAGCATGTAATGATTTGTTGGCAGTGCTGTGCTGCTTCACTTTGCAGTGAAATGCTATGCCAAGAAAAAAAAAAGATTTAAAAATAAACCGAAGAACACTTCAAGTGGTACAAACATAACCAGTCTTTAGACTGTTGACTTATTTTTGTCCAGAAAAACAGCCAAGTTCAGAAAGAAGAGGAAGAAAAAGCAGGAGAAAAATTGCTAAAGACAACTGCAAACTTGCCATCCTAGCGATTAGTTTCATTATCTGCAGCCTTTTGGATGTTTATGTGAGTCAAACCAAAACCATGGGATAACTAACGAGGTGTCTGTCTCCTTGGCCCGCCCTCATGTCACGTGTGAAGCGAAGTGCGATTGAGTCTGATTTGTCACATCAAATATGAGTGCTACGCTTGAATATTGAAAACTACAGTTTTGAAAACTACACGAAAAATTGTCCCGTTCCAAGAGTTTGTGCTTTTGAGGCCTTGGCAACTCTAAGAAATGATACTGTAAGCAAAATGCTTGTGACTAAGAATCAAGTCTGAGTCACATGTGTTTACACAGTCAAAAACATTACTTTTTTTTTCTTTTCTTCTCTCTCTCTTTTTTTCTCTCTCTCTCTCTGTCTCTCTCTGTCTCTCTCTCTCTGTTCTGTCTCTCTCTCTCTGGCTCTCTCTCCCTTTCTCTCTCTCTCTCTCTCTCTCTCTCTCTCTCTCTTTTTCAGCCAGCTTTCAAACTCCATGAGGGTTTATTTATTGCCCAAACCGTGCTTTTCACATTATTAGGAATTTGAAGAAGATTGCAATAACAAAAAGTGTTAAGTAGCTTCAGTTGTGTGTGTGTGTGTGTGTGTGTGTGTGTGTGTGTGTGTGTGTGATGTGTGTGTGTGTGTGGTGTGTGAGAAGGCATAATGTATGTGTATGTGTTGGTGTATGTGTCTGTGTATGTGTGTGAGAATGCATAATGTTTGTGTTGGTGTGGGTGTCTGTGTGTGTGAGAGAGAGAGGGAGAGAGAGAGCACACATACATGTGTCTGTGTCAGTATGTGCATGCATACATGTAAGCCAGTGTGTGACTGCTTGCCTTATGCATGCATGTGTGTGTGTGTGTGTGTGTGTGTGTGTGTGTGTGTGTGTGTGTGGTGTGGAGAGAGAGCGCATATTTGGTTGTGTTAGTATCTTGTATACACATATTCATATGTCTCTGTGTATGTGCACAAGTGTGTGTGTGTGTGTATGCGTCATGTGTGTTTGTGTGTGTGTGTATGTGTAGTATGTTTTTTAGTATCTAGGTTCAATATCTGTGATTACAATATAATTATAACTGGATAACCTGGATACAGTGTCAATAGTCTGCTGGGCTATAAGCAGCGTTACTTACTTACCTTACTACAACTCTTACCTTACCTTACCTTACCTACCTTACCTTACCTTACCTTACTTACCTTACCTACCTTACCTTACAGTGTCAATAGTCGGCTGGGCTATAAGCAACGTTACTAACCTTACCTTACCTTACCTTACCATACAGTGTCAATAGTCAGCTGGGCTATAAGCAACGTTACCTTACCTTACCTTACCTTACCTTACCTTACCTTACCTTACCTTACAGTGTCAGTAGTCTGCTGGGTTATAAGCAACGTTACCTTACCATACCTTACCTTACAGTGTCAGTAGTCGGCTGGGCTATAAGCAACGTTACGTTACCTTACCTTACAGTGTCCGTAGTCAGCCGGGCTATAAGCAACATTACCTTACCTTGCCTTACCTTACCTTACCTTACAGTGTCAATAGTCGGGCTATAAGCAGTGTTACCTTACCTTACCTTACTTTACCTTACGTGTCAGTAGTCGGCTGGGCTATAAGCAGTGTTACCTTACCTTACCTTACAGCTTACAGTGTCAATAGTCGGCTGGGCTATAAGCAACGTTACCTTACCTTACCTTACAGTGTCAATAGTCGGGCTATAAGCAGTGTTACCTTACCTTACCTTACCTTACCTTACAGTGTCAATAGTCGGCTGGGCTATAAGCAGCGTTACCTTACCTTACTTTACCTTACAGTGTCAATAGTCGGCTGGGCTATAAACAACGTTACCTACCTTACCTTACCTTACTTACCTTACTCCTTACCTTACCTTATACCTTACCTTACAGTGTCAGTAGTCAGCTGGGCTATAAGCAGTGTTACCTTACCATACCTTACCTTACAGTGTCAGTAGTCAGCTGGGCTATAAGCAACGTTACCTTACCATACCTTACCTTACATTGTCAATAGTCGGCTGGGCTATAAGCAGCGTTACCTTACCTTACCTTACCTTACCTTACAGTGTCAATAGTCAGCTGGGCTATAAGCAACATTAACTTACCTTACCTTACAGTGTCAGTAGTCGGCTGGGCTATAAGCAACGTTACCTTACCATACCTTACAGTGTCAGTATTCGGCTGGGCTATAAGCAACATTACCTTACCATACCTTACCTTACAGTGTCAGTAGTCGGCTGGGCTATAAGCAACGTTACCTTACCTTACCTTACAGTGTCAGTATTCGGCTGGGCTATAAGCAACATTACCTTACCATACCTTACCTTACAGTGTCAATAGTCGGCTGGGCTATAAGCAACGTTACCTTACCATACCTTACCTTACATTGTCAATAGTCGGCTGGGCTATAAGCAATGTTCCTTACTTACTTACTTACAGTTCATAGTCGTTTAGAAAGATTTTTAAAAGAAGTTTCTGGTGCGTTTCTAGAAGATGTAATTTAAAGAGATGTGTGAAAGTTTTTTTTTTGTGTGTGTTTTTTTTAGATGACTTGTGGGTTGATTTTAATGTGGTGACAGCCCTGTTGTGGCCCTTTGTGGTCGGCTGGGCTATAAGCAATATTACCTTACCTTACCTATAAGCAGCGTTACCTTACCTTACTTTACAATGTCAATAGAGTTCATCTGATATGTGGTTTCTGCTGTGGCATGTTTTCAATATCTATTGTTCCCACCCCCTTCTGCCGTCTTTAATGACAAAACACATAGAGGTTAAAGTGAACACACTTACATACACGTGTGTGTACAGTATCAACCACCTCTAATGTATATCAACAACATCAACAACAACAGAATGGCATACCTACACTTATATATATATATGTTATATATATATATATATATATATATTATAACACACATGTGCAGAAGTCGCTCTCTTTTTCTGTCTGTCTGTCTCTTCATGTAAAGAGTTATCATCCTTAACTAGATGTGATAATAAAAGCATTTGAACTTTTGCAGGGAGAAGAATTTTCCAAAGGATGAATGAATTCAAACGTATCATGAACATAATTAGAAGATACAAATAAAACAAAGTTTTAATATTTTACATTCAGTATGAACATCATCAACATGGCTACTCCAGCCAACATACACACACATACCTATGCACACGCACTCACACAACCACATACACACAGGGTTGCTTACATACGCGCTTGCACACATTTGCACACACACAATTATACACACACAATTATACACACACTTACAGATGGACGACACACACACACACACACACACAACACACACACACCCCACACACACACACACACACAGAGTCACAAACATTCACACAAGCACACATGCATGTACGCACATGCGTGCACACACACGCACATGCGTGCGCACACACACACACACACACACACACACACACACACACACACACACACACACACACACCTACTTCTTTGTTCATCTGTTGGAAAACGGGAAAATAATTCTTTACAATCTTTCGCATGATGTGCGTTCAAGTAAACCTAACACAACCGCAAAACACCATCACCTCTCCAGTTTCATTGCTTCACAGTCCTTGTTGAACATTCCTGACCCAAAGGAGGCCATTCCATCAATGACCTCGCAGACAAGTCATGAGTGAAACGTCTTGATGTGAAATCTTCTATTTTAGCAACCTACCCCTGTTTTGTGACTGGCATGTGACTGGTGAGTCACATATTCACTGGTGGTTCTGAAGAAAGATACGCTTTATGAAAGTAAACAATTGAATGACAGTGAATCTAGAACAACGGAGTAGTAACTGTATGTAAACCAGGGTGAGTGCTGACGGTTTTCGATACAGCCAAGACACTATCTGAACCCAAAGAGAACAATCTTTATGATTCATCCTGCTTTACCAGAAAGCCCCGACAGTGGCTCATCACGATTGCCTTTATCAGAAAGCCCCGACAGTGGCTCATCACGATTGCCTTTATCAGAAAGCCCCGACAGTGGCTCCTTGCGATTGCCTTTATCAGAAAGCCCTGACAGTGGCTCATGGCGATTGCCTTTATCAGAAAGCCCCGACAGTGGCTTATCACGATTGCCTTTATCAGAAAGCCCCGACAGTGGCTCCTTGCAATTGCCTTTACCAGAAAGCCCTGACAGTGGCTCATCATGATTGCCTTTACCAGAAAGCCCCGACAGTGGCTCATCACGATTGCCTTTATCAGAAAGCCCCGACAGTGGCTCCTTGCGATTGCCTTTATCAGAAAGCCCTGACAGTGGCTCCTTGCGATTGCCTTTATCAGAAAGCCCCGACAGTGGCTCCTTGCGATTGCCTTTATCAGAAAGCCCCGACAGTGGCTCATCACGATTGCCTTTATCAGAAAGCCCCGACAGTGGCTCCTTGCGATTGCCTTTACCAGAAAGCCCCGACAGTGGCTCATCACGATTGCCTTTATCAGAAAGCCCCGACAGTGGCTCCTTGCGATTGCCTTTATCAGAAAGCCCCGACAGTGGCTCCTTGCGATTGCCTTTACCAGAAAGCCCCGACAGTGGCTCATCACGATTGCCTTTATCAGAAAGCCCGGACAGTGGCTCATCGCGATTGCCTTTATCAGAAAGCCCCGACAGTGGCTCCTTGCGATTGCCTTTCAGAAAGCCCGACAGTGGCTCATGCGATTGCCTTTATCAGAAAGCCCGACAGTGGCTCATGCACGATTGCCTTTATCAGAAAGCCCGACAGTGGCTCATGTGATTGCCTTTATCAGAAAGCCCCGACAGTGGCTCTATGCGATTGCCTTTATCAGAAAGCCCCGACAGTGGCTGGCCTTATGCACATTGCCTATATACAGAAAGCCCGACAGTGGCTCATCAGATTGCCTTTACCAGAAAGCCCCGACAGTGGCTCATCACGATTGCCTTTATCAGAAAGCCCCGACAGTGGCTCATACGATTGCCTTTATCAGAAAGCCCCGACAGTGGCTTCCTTGCGATTGCCTTTATCAGAAAGCCCCGACAGTGGCTTCATCACGATTGCCTTTATCAGAAAGCCCGACAGTGGCTCATCACGATTGCCTTTATCAGAAAGCCCGACAGTGGCTCCATGCCCATTGCCTTTATCAGAAAGCCCCGACAGTGGTCTCATCGAGCGATTGCCTTTATCAGAAAGCCCGACAGTGGCTCTTCCGACGATTGCCTTTACAGAAAGCCCCGACAGTGGCTCATTCCGATTGCCTTTATCAGAAAGCCCCGACAGTGGCTCCTCACGATTGCCTTTACCAGAAAGCCCCGACAGTGGCTCATCACGATTGCCTTTATCAGAAAGCCCCGACAGTGGCTCATCACGATTGCCTTTATCAGAAAAGCTCCCTTTTGAACTGTGGCTCATCACGATTGCCTTTACCAGAAAGCCCCGACAGTGGCTCATCGCGATTGTCGGGTGCAGGACAACACGGAAGATGAAACCTAAGCCAAGTGCTTGTTGTATTGTTTGTGTTTGTTTTTACGTGAACAGGAAGATGACTGTGAGATGTGAGAGCCTAGAGAGGCTGTAGTATTGTTTGTATGTATATAATCATAGTGTTGTTTGTATGTATACTGTGTGTATATTTATATGTATATAATCAGGAAGATTAGCTTCAAAAACACACAAAAACCAAGAGTTTGTAATATTGTTTGTTTTGACAGTACATAATGAGGAAGATTACTGTCAAAGACACCAAAACCAAGAGTTTATAGTATTGTTTTGTTTTGAAATAAATCAGGAAGTTGACTCTCTGAAACATCAGAGCCTACAGTTTGTAGTATTTTGTTTTGAAATGTATACAAACAGAAAGGTGACTTCCTTAAACACCAAAGCCGATAGTTCGTAGCATTGTTTGTTTATGAATCAATGCCTTTCTGAAGACCCCAGAGCCAAGAGTTCATAGCGTTATTTTTAGATAATGAATCGTTGGATTGAGTCCTCGCAGAAACATCAGACCCAGGAGTTTAAAAGTATTGTTTTTGTATCAAAGTGAAACACAGAGTGACAGTGTGTGTCTTAATATTCGGATGATTTGAATAATATTTGTTATGCTGATGAAAGGAAGCAGTACATGCCCAGTATAGTGGCAGAAGCAATCATCCCTTCTTGCCTTGGCTGATGCATCATGGTTCTGAACATAACGAAACTCTTCGAGTCGGAAGTTCGAGCACTAACCTCACCTGCCTTAGCTTGTGTTGCTGTGCTGCAAGATGTTATTTGGTTACTGTCAAAAATTCATTCATGATAATGTAACCACACTGCATTTGCAGTTCTTATTCAGTTCTTATTGAGATTTAACGTCCCCCCCCCCCCCCACCCAAAAAAAAAAAAAAAAAAAAAAAGCGCACTCATTCTAATAGAGCAACTGGATTAGTTGCAGTACCGTTTGGTATTAATGTTTTTTAGCACAAAAATCTTATTCATCAGAAGAGTTTGAAAAGAAAAAAAACAACTTTTACAATGGAGCCATAGCACTTGCAAAATTATTGAATAAAAATTCATTGCAGAGAATATTAGTTACAGTCTTGTTAAGAATTAATTCATTGCTTGGCAAATTCATGTGCTTGAGAAGGGTTTGAAGAGACCAGAAAAAAACTTGTCCCCGATAGAAGAGCTATGTTATTTGCAGTGTTATTGGTATCGATTTATTGCTTTTAAATCTTATCTCCGTCAGAGATTAAAGACAAAATTTCTGTCAAATGTAACCATATTACTTGAAATATCATTTAGATGATGATGTTTTTTTTTTTCTGGGAAGGTAACTTGCAATATCATTGAATATCATTTGATTGTGGCAAAAATCTTATCTCCACCAAAAGAATTTGATTGGTTAAAAAGAATAAAAACCTCTTGGTGAATAGAACAGTCATATTATTCTCAGTACCAGTAAGTATTGATTTATTACCTGGAAATTTCATCACGATTGAAGCAGATTAAACGGAACAAAAGATAGTAGATGGAGTATCGATGTACTGCTTGGAAATTTCATCACGATTGAAACAGATTTAACAAAACAGAAGGTAGTGGTGGATGGAAAACAGTGCAAGATGTCATTTCCGTGGTAACAAACTCTTGGTCTGGGTGTTTTTCAGAGATGGGATGACAGAGATAGAGCAGAGGGCGCTAGGGATGCAGAGGGCCTCCATTATGCCGATTTAGACTTGGTGCGAAACCCTCCTCAAGATCGCTCCAACCGCAGCGCTCCTCCCACTCCCAGCGCTTCGACAGAATATGCTTCCATTCGACTTTTTTAACCAGGAGATGTGTGCATCCCTGGCATTCGTCGCCCAACTATTTTAATGTGGAGACCTGTCCATACACTGTATTTCATCGCCCAACTATTTTAATGTGGAGACCTGTCCATACACTGTATTTCATCGCCCAACTATTTTAATGTGGAGACCTGTCCATACACTGTATTTCATCGCCCAACTATTTTAATGTGGAGACCTGTCCATACACTGTATTTCATCGCCCAACTATTTTAATGTGGAGACCTGTCCATACACTGTATTTCATCGCCCAACTATTTTAATGTGGAGACCTGTCCATGCACTGTATTTCATCGCCCAACTATTTTAATGTGGAGACCTGTCCATGCACTGTATTTCATCGCCCAACTATTTTAATGTGGAGACCTGTCCATGCACTATACTTTATCATCCAACTGTATTTACCCAGAGATGTGTCCGTATTCTGCATGTGGTCGTCCAACTATATTGGAGATGTGTTCATATGTGACAGTTCATTATTCAGCTTATGTTCCTGGAAATGTGCCCGTATGTGGCGTTTTATCATCAGATTGTATTTTACCTGGAGGGGTGTCGGTATTTGGTATTTTATTGTTGATGTGTATTTATCTGGAGAAGTGTGTCCAAATGGGGACGTTGAATTCACTTTGTATTTTCAGTGGAGTATGTTAAGTGGGATGCATGCACATTTGAACTTTTGTTTACCCCAGTATTTACATCAGTCAGTGTTTATTTGGATATGTATATATACATATTTTAACCTGTAGAGTGCCTTTAAGCCGTCAGCTGACGCCGCATTAAAAATGCTTTCCCAGTGCCTATGGGCCGTCCACTGACGTCATGCATTTTTCTTGAATTTTCATTCGTTACTATTTCTATCAACGGACTTAAATAGAGTGTGCGTAGTAAGCCTTATATGTCTGTAGTATTAAAATGATATGTAAATGACCACACGTGAGGGGAAAGCCCATTTATTCTCATCACTGACTGGATGACCAGCCAGCACTTCGTCTCGCTTGCAAAGATGGCGGCACAACCTTCGACAAGCGCAGCGACCAAATCAACGTATTTACACAGCTGAGCAGGCTCTGCTAATGATTTTTGACAAAGACAATAATCTTTTATTCAACGACTCACTCGAGCATGAAGGTGAGATGATGATAGTGATGGAATTGCCAACCGTATTCGTCAGTTATTGTGTCGGGCTGTGTGACCTCAATGTGTGTTCAGCTGACTGGTTTGCCAGCGTCGAACGAGCTCGCCTAGTGTGTACTCTGCACTGCGTGCCAGTGGTCAGTGACGTGGTAGTCAGCGTGAGAGGGGAGCGCGGCCTGCTCGCGGCGCGGCACAGGGCAGAGGGAAAGGTAGGGGAAGAGGAGCAGTGAAAGAGAGGGTTGAAGTCCAGCAAGGGGGCGTGGTGGGGAGAGGGGGGCGTGGTCGTGGACTGACCTGTCTGCATAGAGTGTGAGCGTCTTGATAGACTTCTAAACTGTTTTACTTTCATTTACAGGTGTAGTGTGACAATACAAACTTTATTTTCAACTTTTTTGCTTTGTGTTCTTGTTTGGATGTGAAGATGTAGTGGTAAATACATATGCTTTTGATCGTGCAAAAAAATCTATCCAAATCTAATTGTCTAAATACTTTTTTATTATCAAAATTAAAACAAAAGAAGCCCAGATTCAAAATCTTCATTCAATTTCCTTCAAAAATCATATATATTTCATTGTTATATCTTTTGTAGTTTCTGAGCTAGAATTTTTTGTTAATTATTACCCCCAAATCATTAGATTTCCCTGGCACTGGGAAAGCCTTTGTTTGTAACATTTTCAAGCAGCTTCAAGCAGCGAACGGGTTAAGATTGACCGCATTTTTTATCTTCATTTTTTATACTTCCAGATATATGTATCTTTAGATTATCACTTTTTTTTCCCCAGTTTATTCTTTAAGATGTTTATATCTTTATATTCTTGTATACATTGAGAAGAAAAACTTGCACGTTACTATGAGTGTTGTGATTTATATCTTTATATTCTTGTATACATTGAGAAGAAAAACTTGCACGTTACTATGAGTGTTGTGATTGGTTTGCTCCTTCATTTGGCGGCTCACTAATTCTACTTTTGCTTTTGTGTTTCTATTTCCGCCAGCAGTCGCCTGGAAACCATTTTACACATTACTGGTTTCTATTTCTTTATTCTTGTGCATGTGAGTGTGTACGTGAGCGTGTGTGTGTGTGTGTGTGTGTGTGTGCGGGTACGCGTGCCTTTACCTACCATTGCTGCCTTGAGCTTTTTTGTTTGTTTGTTTCTCTGATTTGTCTTTTTGATGGTTTCTTTTAGCTCGTTGCTTCTGTGAGGGGTCTCTTTGCTTGTTTCTTCCAGGTCTTTGTCAGAAAACCTCTACTGGCATCTTTAAGATCTTTATCAGATGGAAGTGGTCTGCATACTTTTCCCATTCCTTCTTTTCGTTGAGTTCTGCAAACGGTCGCACAAGCTGTACATTTGTCTTCCGCATGTCCCATCCATGATTTTGCACATCCTAGGCAAGCGCCTTTTGTTACCTCGACTGCTGCATGTCGTGGGTTTTGGGGATTTTCATGTGCTTTGAAATATGCCTTCTCCTGTTCTAGCGTGTGTCTTGGCACAGTCAATGTCCGACCAGCATGTTGGGCGAATGCGTAGGTCATACGTCCGCTAAGTCATAGCAGTGAGACCCTCGTCTTGAACTTTCTCATCGTGGTCATTCATTCATTCATATATCCATCAGCTTTAAATCATGCACAGTGCGGTCTCAAACCTTAGTGGGTGTGGTGTAGCGTATATGGACTAGTTCGCACGCAGTGACACCTCCATCATGAAACTGAAACTGTGAGACAGGTCTCTGCTGGCTTCTTTCACCTGTATGTTTTGTCAGGCAGGTATCCTGTCCGGGGCCTGAAGGCTCTGTGTTTCACTGGTGGGTTCCTTTGTTGGCTTCTTTTGGGTCTGTGTTTTTCAGACATGTCTCTTTGCTGGTTGCTTTCAGCTCTTCGTTTCTCTGACAGTTTTCTTTGCTACCAATGCTAGCTTTCGTCAGTTGTTCGTTTCTCTCACTGGTTTCTTTGCTACCAATGCTAGCTTTCGTCAGTTGTTCATTTCTCTCACTGGTTTCTTTGCTGGCTTCTAAGTTTTTTTGTTTTTTTTTTAAATTTCTCTGGCATGTGTCTTTGTTGGCTGCATTCTGTCAGCTCTTTAATTCTTTAATGGCTTTTTCTGCTGGGTTCTGTCAGGTCTTTGTTTGTCAGACAGGTAGTTTTTTCTGGTTTCTTTCAGCTCCTTTGTTTCTTTGGTGTTCTTTTTTTTTTTTCAAAATTTTATGGCAGGCAGATTTTTTTTTTTCTGGCTTCTTTCAGCTGTTTTGTTTTTTTTCGTTGGATTGATTTCTTTGTCAGCTTCTTTTTTTTTTTTTTTTTTTTTTTGAAAGAAAACAAAAGATTGCAAATAGCAGTATCAGCAATGTCAGTAGAATGCTGTTACCTGAAACATTCTAAGTTACGATGTGTGAGTTTTAATGTTTGTTTTTTTTTTTTTAATTCTGATTTTGTTTTAAAATAAGGCTATAAGTGATAACAGTGGTTGGAAGTGATTCTCACCGAGTTGAACTCCCCACATTGTTTGCTACAGACTTTTGGACATTTTATGTAACGGGTGTATTTGACAGGAAAAAGGTACCCATGAGTCTTTCACAGTCTCTGTTGCCCCTGCTTTCCGCCTTCTCTCTCCTGGTCTTTTCAGTCTTCCTTATCCCCGTTGTCAGTGTCTCAGACATGCTTGGTATGTTCACTGGACAAATGAAATGTCTCATTCTCTTTCTCCGAATTATGTGTTTTAAACATCTGTGTTGTGTTCATCAGACAGATCTGCATCTCGCCCTCTCTCCCTCCCTGTCACGCGCCTCTCTCCCTCCCTGTCACACGCCTCTCTCCCTCCCTGTCACACGCCTCTCTCCCTCCCTGTCACACGCCTCTCTCCCTCCCTGTCACGCGCCTCGGACGTCTCCATGTCATGTTCATTAGACAGACAAATGACGCTTCACCCTCTTTCTGTTTGTCATGTGTTGTGAGGGGGATTCTTTAAGCATAATAGTGATATTATTTGTCCTTTCCACGCAAAAATTTTCCAACTTCATTTCTGACGATGGATTGTACCCAGATGAATATTGCTTAGTAATTAATTATCCAGCCCTAGTTTTTGAAAGGTGATCCCCACATTCCTGACAGTTAGAGGGGCGTTTCTGTGATAATATTTGTAGTATGTTGTGTAGCTCTGTGTTGAATAAATGCTGAACTCGGTGGATCAGTAACAACCAAATGATTGAAGAACAGGCAGGATTTAGCCAAAGTTAAGCACCACTGACAAAATGATTGGAGAACAGGCAGGATTTAGCCAAAGTTACAGCACCACTGACCAAGTGTTCACCCTTTACATTGTATAAGCTTTCATAGACTTTTGTAAGGCCTTTGATTCGGTCAGAAGAGAGAAATGGAAAGTTCTAAAACTAAACAGCCTATGTGGTGAAACGATGTCTGCACTACAAAGTGTGTACTCAGTTGTTAAAGCTAAAGTTCATGTTGGCAGTGATTTTATGGGTGTATTTATATGTCCAGTTAGTGTTAAAGCAAGGTGAAGTTTGCTCCTGTGTTCATTTCTCATTATTTATCAGTGAACAGACAAAGATATTAGATAGGGTGAACGGGGGGACCGGAATAGCTCAGTTGGTAGAGTGCCAGACTCGTGATCCTGGGGTTGCAGGTTCAAATTTCGGTACAGGGGGATTTTTCCCTCGGAGTTAACATTGGTTCTGACTCCATTCCCCATACAGTCCTTCGAATGAGACTGTAAACCAAGGTTCCGTGTGTGAACGCACGCACAACATCTTGCACACACGTAAAATCCCATCTCCAACTTTCGGAAGAGAAGGCCAGTTTGGCCGTTGGTATGGATGACACGTTACACATAGCATGCACCTTCCCCGAAGATGGAGTATGGCTGCCTTAATGGCGGGATGAAAAACGGTCATACACACCCAAAACTCCACTGCCTGTCTATACAGGCAGTGTCTGCAGGAGTATCAGCCTGCATACGCAGAAAGAAAGAAAGAAAGAAAGATACGGTGAACACGTACTCAGTTGTCACATGACTGCAGCAAACTGTTGATGTCGTTATTTGTTGATATTGTGTTATCGTCTGACAGTGCAACTGATCTAAAATAAAAATCAACAAAATACACGCTGTAATAATTTGAAATGCGTTGAGATAAGAATTAGTCTAGTCAACTCCTCTAACATTGTAGTATACCCACATGGAGAGTGTCTTGCTGGTATTGTAAACTGGTCTTTTGGTGATAAGCATTTGAAAGTTGTCAACATGTGAAAATATCGGTAAGTGTTTATTTGTTTTCTCGGCTTTCTGTCTCTCCCATGATCGTTCAAACTATGTCAAAAAGGGGGTATCTGTCACACTGAACACACTCTCCTAATCTCTTTTTTTTTTCAAACTGTTTGATTGCCAGATCCAACCAGTACTTGCATAAGGCGCTGAAATATGGGGTCTGGCAGTTGATCAACGTCATAATGAAATATGGGGTCTGGAAGTTGATCAAAGTCATAATGAAATATGTGGTCTGGAAGTTGATCAGAGTCATAATGAAATATGGGGTCTGGAAGTTGATCAAAGTCATAATGAAATATGGGGTCTGGAAGTTGATCAAAGTCATAATGAAATATGTGGTCTGGAAGTTGATCAAAGTCATAATGAAATATGGGGTCTGGAAGTTGATCAAACGTCATAATGAAATATGGGGTCTGGAAGTTGATCAACATCATAATGAAATATGGGGTCTGGAAGTTGATCAACATCATAATGAAATATGGGGTCTGGCAGTTAATCAGAGTCATAATGAAATATGGGGTCTGGAAGTTGATCAGAGTCATAATGAAATCTGGGGTCTGGAAGTTGATCAGAGTCATAATGAAATCTGGGGTCTGGCAGTTGATCAGAGTCATAATGAAATATGGGGTCTGGCAGTTGATCACGTCATAATGAAATCTGGGGTCTGGCAAGTTGATCAACGTCATAATGAAATCTGGGGTCTGGCAGTTGATCAAACGTCATAATGAAATATGGGGTCTGGCAGTTGATCAACGTCATAATGAAATATGGGGTCTGGCAGTTGATCAACGTCATAATGAAATATGGGGTCTGGCAGTTGATCAACGTCATAATGAAATATGGGGTCTGGAAGTTGATCAACGTCATAATGAAATATGGGGTCTGGCAGTTGATCAACGTCATAATGAAATATGGGGTCTGGCAGTTGATCAAGTCATAATGAAAATGTGGGTCTGGCAGTTGATCAACGTCATAATGAAATGTGGGGTCTGGCAGTTGATCAACGTCATAATGAAATATGGGGTCTGGCAGTTGATCAGAGTCATAATGAAATATGGGGTCTGGCAGTTGATCAGAGTCATAATGAAATATGGGGTCTGGCAGTTGATCAGAGTCATAATGAAATATGGGGTCTGGAAGTTGATCAAAGTCATAATGAAATATGGGGTCTGGCAGTTGATCAGAGTCATAATGAAATATGGGGTCTGGAAGTTGATCAGAGTCATAATGAAATATGGGGTATGGAAGTTGATCAAAGTCATAATGAAATGTGGGGTCTGGCAGTTGATCAAAGTCATAATGAAATATGGGGTCTGGAAGTTGATCAGCGTCATAATGAAATATGGGGTCTGGCAGTTGATCAACGTCATAATGAAATATGGGGTCTGGAAGTTGATCAAGTCATAATGAAATATGGGGTCTGGAAGTTGATCAAAGTCATAATGAAATATGGGGTTGGAAGTTGATCAAAGTCATAATGAAATGTGGGGTCTGGAAGTTGATCAAGTCATAATGAAATATGGGGTTGGCAGTTGATCAAGTCATAATGAAATGTGGGGTTGGAAGTTGATCAAAGTCATAATGAAATATGGGGTCTGGAAGTTGATCAAAGTCATAATGAAATATGGGGTCTGGAAGTTGATCAAAGTCATAATGAAATATGGGGTCTGGAAGTTGATCAAAGTCATAATGAAATATGGGGTCTGGAAGTTGATCAAAGTCATAATGAAATATGGGGTCTGGCAGTTGATCAAAGTCATAATGAAATGTGGGGTCTGGCAGTTGATCAGAGTCATAATGAAATATGGGGTATGGAAGTTGATCAGAGTCATAATGAAATATGGGGTATGGAAGTTGATCAGAGTCATAATGAAATATGGGGTATGGAAGTTGATCAGAGTCATAATGAAATATGGGGTCTGGAAGTTGATCAAAGTCATAATGAAATATGGGGTCTGGCAGTTGATCAGAGTCATAATGAAATATGGGTTGGAAGTTGATCAAAGTCATAATGAAATGTGGGGTCTGGAAGTTGATCAAGTCATAATGAAATGTGGGGTCTGGAAGTTGATCAAAGTCATAATGAAATATGGGGTATGGAAGTTGATCAAGTCATAATGAAATATGGGGTCTGGAAGTTGATCAGAGTCATAATGAAATATGGGGTCTGGAAGTTGATCAAGTCATAATGAAATATGGGGTCTGGCAGTTGATCAAGTCATAATGAAATGTGGGGTCTTGAGTTGATCAAAGTCATAATGAAATATGGGGTCTGGAAGTTGATCAAGTCATAATGAAATATGGGGTCTGGAAGTTGATCAAGTCATAATGAAATATGGGGTATGGAGTTGATCAAAGTCATAATGAAATATGGGGTCTGGAAGTTGATCAGAGTCGTAATGAAATATGGGGTCTGGCAGTTGATCAGAGTCAAAATGAAATATGGGGTCTGGCAGTTGATCAAGTCATAATGAAATATGGGGTATGGAAGTTGATCAAAGTCATAATGAAATGTGGGGTCTGGCAGTTGATCAAAGTCATAATGAAATATGGGGTCTGGCAGTTGATCAACGTCATAATGAAATATGGGGTCTGGCAGTTGATCAACGTCATAATGAAATAGGGGTCTGGAAGTTGATCAGAGTCATAATGAAATATGGGGTATGGAAGTTGATCAAAGTCATAATGAAATGTGGGGTATGGAAGTTGATCAAAGTCATAATGAAATATGGGGTCTGGCAGTTGATCAAAGTCATAATGAAATGTGGGGTCTGGAGTTGATCAAAGTCATAATGAAATATGGGTGTCTGGAAGTTGATCAAAGTCATAATGAAATATGGGGTCTGGAAGTTGATCAAAGTCATAATGAAATATGGGGTCTGGAAGTTGATCAAAGTCATAATGAAATATGGGGTCTGGAAGTTGATCAAAGTCATAATGAAATATGGGGTCTGGAAGTTGATCAGAGTCATAATGAAATATGGGGTCTGGAAGTTGATCAAAGTCATAATGAAATGTGGGGTCTGGCAGTTGATCAGAGTCATAATGAAATATGGGGTATGGAAGTTGATCAGAGTCATAATGAAATATGGGGTATGGAAGTTGATCAAAGTCATAATGAAATATGGGGTCTGGAAGTTGATCAAAGTCATAATGAAATATGGGGTCTGGCAGTTGATCAGAGTCATAATGAAATGTGGTGTCTGGCAGTTGATCAAAGTCATAATGAAATATGGGGTCTGGAAGTTGATCAAAGTCATAATGAAAATGGGGTCTGGAAGTTGATCAAAGTCATAATGAAATATGGGGTTAGAAGTTGATCAAAGTCATAATGAAATATGGGGTCTGGAAGTTGATCAGAGTCATAATGAAATATGGGGTCTGGCAGTTGATCAGAGTCATAATGAAATATGGGGTCTGGCAGTTGATCAGAGTCATAATGAAATATGGGGTATGGAAGTTGATCAAAGTCATAATGAAATATGGGGTCTGGAAGTTGATCAAAGTCATAATGAAATATGGGGTCTGGCAGTTGATCAGAGTCATAATGAAATATGGGGTCTGGAAGTTGATCAAAGTCATAATGAAATATGGGGTCTGGCAGTTGATCAGAGTCATAATGAAATATGGGGTCTGGAAGTTGATCAAAGTCATAATGAAATATGGGGTCTGGCGGTGATCAGAGTCATAATGAAATATGGGGTCTGGAAGTTGATCAACGTCATAATGAAATGTGGGGTCTGGAAGTTGATCAAAGTCATAATGAAATGTGGGGTCTGGCAGTTGATCAACGTCATAATGAAATATGGGGTCTGGCAGTTGATCAAAGTCATAATGAAATGTGGGGTCTGGAAGTTGATCAGAGTCATAATGAAATGTGGGGTCTGGCAGTTGATCAGAGTCATAATGAAATATGGGGTATGGAAGTTGATCAGAGTCATAATGAAATGTGGGGTCTGGCAGTTGATCAGAGTCATAATGAAATATGGGGTCTGGCGGTTGATTAAAGTCATAATGAAATGTGGGGTATGGAAGTTGGTCAAGGTCATAATGAAATATGGGGTCTGGAAGTTGATCAAAGTCATAATGAAATATGGGGTCTGGAAGTTGATCAGAGTCATAATGAAATATGGGGTCTGGAAGTTGATCAGAGTCATAATGAAATATGGGGTCTGGAAGTTGATCAAAGTCATAATGAAATATGGGGTCTGGAAGTTGATCAGAGTCATAATGAAATATGAGGTCTGGAAGTTGATCAAAGTCATAATGAAATATGGGGTCTGGAAGTTGATCAAAGTCATAATGAAATATGGGGTCTGGCAGTTGATCAAAGTCATAATGAAATGTGGGGTCTGGAAGTTGATCAAAGTCATAATGAAATGTGGGGTCTGGAAGTTGATCAACATCATAATGAAATATGGGGTCTGGCAGTTGATCAACATCATAATGAAATATGGGGTCTGGCAGTTGATCAACATCATAATGAAATATGGGGTATGGAAGTTGATCAAAGTCATAATGAAATGTGGGGTCTGGAAGTTGATCAACATCATAATGAAATATGGGGTCTGGCAGTTGATCAAAGTCATAATGAAATATGGGGTCTGGAAGTTAATCAACGTCATAATGAAATATGGGGTCTGGAAGTTGATCAAAGTCATAATGAAATATGGGGTCTGGAAGTTGATCAGAGTCATAATGAAATATGGGGTCTGGCGGTTGATCAACGTCATAATGAAATATGGGGTATGGAAGTTGATCAAAGTCATAATGAAATATGGGGTCTGGCGGTTGATCAACGTCATAATGAAATATGGGGTCTGGAAGTTGATCAAAGTCATAATGAAATATGGGGTCTGGAAGTTGATCAGAGTCATAATGAAATATGGGGTCTGGCGGTTGATCAACGTCATAATGAAATATGGGGTCTGGAAGTTGATCAAAGTCATAATGAAATATGGGGTCTGGCGGTTGATCGTCATAATGAAATATGAGGTCTGGCAGTTGATCAACGTCATAATGAAAGAGTTCGCTTGTCAGCAATGAAAAGATTGTCATGTGTAAGTCCCAGGTCACCAAGACAGTTCATTTCCAGGGAAACAGGGTGGTATCGTGTGACAGCCGTTGCATATTTAAGATGCATCAAGTTTTTGACACAGATTTTTGATATGGAACATACCAGGTATCCACAAAAAGTATACAATTTGTTATCAGTTTTGAAAGAATAAAATTACAAAACATTTTTGAAATATTTTGTGGTACTACGATAGTATGGGAAATCAAGTATGGGTGTTGAGAGACTTTTTTTTTTTATCCCACTTAAAACAGAGACTGGTAGGTTACTTCAATTAGAACTGGTCTTCTGTTTTGGACACAAATGATTTTTATAATTTTTATGCTAATTTTTGTCTCTAACCCTCTGTACATAATAATAAAGCTGTGTCAGTAACTTCAGAGTAAGAAGAATAATTAAATCTAGAACTGGAATGTCACCATTGAATTGCAATTATATACAATTTAAGACCCATGCACATACGAAAGATCCTTCTTGTTCATCTTGTTTGCATGTACTACAAACAGAAATTCATTTTCTACTTCAGTGTCCAAAATATGATGAGCCTGGAAAAGATTACCTTCCATCTTAAATACGACAGACACCCATCTGTGTTTCAATTTGCGTTGTCACTGGCTGCAGAAAATACCTCAAGTTGTGATGAATCTCAGCAGCTTTGTATGCAAAGCAGTAGACGAGACAAAACAGTTCCTAGTTTCTAATGAGATTACTGTTGTTTAAGAAAACGTTCACTCTCTTGTGGAGGGCTAAAGCCTATGCAATAAATCATCATGTATCTGGATTATGTGCCTCTGACCTTGCCCTGTCATATACACAGGGCAGACCGAACGCACTTCGCCACCTGTCTCTGTGACATGTGTCTTATAAACACCTTTGTCATGTGCACTGGATAGCAGAACACATCTCACGTCTTTCTCTGTGACATGTGTCATAGACATCTCCGTCATGTTTATTGGACAATCAACACATCTGACCTCTTTCTCTGTGACATGTGTCGTAGACATCTCCATCATGTTTATTGGACAAACAGAACGCATCTCACCTCTTTCTCTGTGACATGTGTCGTAGACATCTCCGTCATGTTTATTGGACAAACAGAACGCATCTTACCTCTTTCTCTGTGACATGTGTCGTAAACATCTCCGTCATGTTTATTGGACAATCAGAACGCATCTCACCTCTTTCTCTGTGACATGTGTCGTAGACATCTCTGTCAAATTCATTGGACAGGCAGAGCTCATCTCATCTTTGTCTGTGTCATGCGTCTTAGATAACTCTTTCATGCTGACCAGACAAACAGAACACATCTCGCCCTCTTTGTGTGCGTCCTGTCATCAGCATCTCTGTCATGCTGACTAGGTAAACAGAACACATCTCGCCCTCTTTGTGTGCGTCCTGTCATCAGCATCTCTGTCATGCTGACTAGATCAACAGAACACATCTCGCCCTCTTTGTGTGCGTCCTGTCATCAGCATCTCTGTCATGCTGACTAGGTAAACAGAACACATCTCGCCCTCTTTGTGTGCGTCCTGTCATCAGCATCTCTGTCATGCTGACCAGATAAACAGAACACATCTCGCCCTCTTTTTGTGCGTCCTGTCATCAGCATCTCCGTCATGCTGACTAGGTAAACAGAACACATCTCGCCCTCTTTTTGTGCGTCCTGTCATCAGCATCTCTGTCATGCTGACCAGATAAACAGAACACATCTCGCCCTCTTTGTGTGCGTCCTGTCATCAGCATCTCCGTCATGCTGACTAGATCAACAGAACACATCTCGCCCTCTTTGTGTGCGTCCTGTCATCAGCATCTCTGTCATGCTGACTAGATAAACAACACATCTCGCCCTCTTTGTGTGCGTCCTGTCATCAGCATCTCTGTCATGCTCACTAGATAAACAACACATCTCGCCCTCTTTGTGTGCGTCCTGTCATCAGCATCTCTGTCATGCTCACTGCTCAGACAGAACACTTCTTTCCTTCTGTTTAGACATCTGTTTCGTGTTCGATGGTCGAATGAACCACCTCTCATCCTCTTTGTCTGTGTATACGTGTCTTGCACATTCTCTGTTGTGTTCTGTGCACGGTGAGAACAATCTCAGACAGGCTGAACCAAAGACACGCGTGGAACTTGTTGGAAGTCTTCCCTGTTATGTTTGTTGTTGTTGTTGTTGCTCATTTGCTGGAGTGTGTGTGTGTGTGTGTGTGTGTGTGTGTGTGTGTGTGTGTGTGTGTGTGCAATGTGTGTCCATTGTGTGTGTGTGTGTATGTGTGTGTGTGTGCGCACAAGTGTGTACAGTGTGTGTGTGTGTGTGTGTGTGAAATTAACAATCAAACACATTTTCTGTGAACAGTTCTTCATTGCTGAAAATCTACATTCCAAACAAAGGTTTATTTCTACAGTTTGTACATTTATTTGTGTGTGTGTGTGCGCCTGTGTGTGCATGTCTGTGTGCACATGTGTGTTTAACTGGCAATCAGATGCATTTTCTATCAATAATTCTTGAGTGCTGAAAATTTGCATTCCAATGAAAGGTTTATTCCTGCTGTTTGTACATTTATTTATTGAAAACTTGTTAAA
Organism: Conus canariensis; assembly: GCA_033310375.1. NCBI lineage: Eukaryota > Metazoa > Mollusca > Gastropoda > Neogastropoda > Conidae > Conus > Conus canariensis. Next base: position 16,915,032 of record CM065743.1, read on the forward strand.
GGATGCTGCTTCCTTTGTAATAAATGCAGTTTTTTAAAATATCCTTTTGTTTGCTTGGATTGCGATTTGTTTGGTTGTTTTCTGTCATGTGACATTGTCAGTCAGTCAGTGCATCATGTTGTCTGTCTGTCAGTCCGTCATGTTAAGAGCGGGGCAGACGTGTTGGGTGACAATGATCTTGTTTGCTCGTCATAATAACTTCGTCAGGGTTTTGAATATGGTTCTGTACAAGCTATGCAGTGTTATTTTGCTACGTAAAGAACTATTGGGATGATGTCACAAGCGTACTTATTCAGATTCTGCCTTAAAAAAAAGAAGAGTCTAAGGTCACAAGCTTGGCTCAGGTTGAAGGCCAACCAGATGCTGCAGAAGCAAGTTTTGCGTGGTTCAAGGTCAAGGCCAACCAATTGTCACAATACAAAGTGTTGTATTGCTTTGGAAAGGAACTGTAATCTTGCTTGCGTTGAGTTTCTGTCTCGCTTGTCACAGTCAGTCTCTGCTTCTCTGTCTGTCTCTCTCGCTCACTCTCTCATTCGCTTTCTTGCCTCTCTCTCTCTCTCTCTCTCTCTCTCTTTTCTCTCTCTCTCTCTCTCTCTCATGATTTAGGCTGACATGAGATGATCCCTGACATGCTGTCTCTCATTGTGTGGCTCTCTCTTTCTTTCTTTCTTGGTCTTCCTGTCCTAAGTCAGGCCGATGTTCATCACTTTTGACATTCTACCTCCTAGTTTCACTCTCTCTCTCTCCCCTCTCTCTCTCTCTCTCTCTCTCTCTCTTGTCCCATGTTAGGCCTACATAAAGTATTTCTGAGGTAGTCTGTGTCTCCATGTCAGTTTTTCTTTTCTTTCTGACTTGTAGGTTAGATTACATTATCACTGACAGACTCCATCTTCTACTCTCTTTCTCTCCTCTCTCTCTCTACACCCCCCTCCCTCTCTCTGTCTCTCTTTGTCTCTTCCTCCCTCCCTCTGTCTCTCTGTGTCTGTCTTTCTGTCTCACTCTCTGTCAATGTGTAATCCACCCCTTCATAAGGGGCCATGGCCTATAATGAATAAATCATCCATATCCGCATCCGCATCCGTTTCTCTCTCTCTCTCTCTCTCTTTTCCATATTACACCATTGCTATACTGCCAGTTGGACCAAAATTTTCTGTTCCTTTTGTGCCTGCTCAAGTATGGATTCCACATCAAACTTTACAGGGTTACGTGTGCTGAGTAATGCCAAAGGAAAACTCACTGACACATGAGTGAAAACAGTCACGCTGTACAGCCAACAGAGAGAGTGAAGTCCTTCAGTGCAACTGCTGTAAGCTCCAGACAGTTGCTGGGAATAGGGAGATAAGACCACTTCTCATCCTGCATCATGCGCCGGAATGAGTAGGGATTATATCACATACCACAGTGAGCATGGGCTGCGTCAAGTGCCTGAATAAACAGTTCAATTTAACTAGCAAGCTGTGTAGTATGGACGAAAAGTGAAACCATGTACACGTGTAACTTAAAATCAGGAAATGGGCAAAGTTCAGCAGCTGACATGCTTTTGGAAATCATGTAGGATCCAAACCTGTTTTTGTTTGTTTGGGTTTTTTTCCCCAGAGAAATACAGCTACAAGTATGGAAGTATTTTCTGTGCTTGTCTCCAATAACAAATATGATTTGCCTCTTCTTAACTGGGCATTTATTGACTGACACTGGCTTCATGAGCAGTCTAAGGTGGGCACTTCAGTTGGCAAATTGATATTATCATTATTGTTATGAACACTTATATAGCGCCTGTCCTTGGCTAGAGACCAAGCTCTAAGCGCTTTACAATCCTCGTTCTTGTTTACACAGTGGGCTGCCTACCTGGGTAGAGCCGACTGAAGAGCTGCCTGCTGGCACTTCATCCAGTCGTTTCCAATGTCATCCAGTCATTATCGTTTACTCATTTCCTTCCTTCCTTCATTCTTTCCATTTATCACATACAAATACTTTTATTTCTTCAAATGAAAGGCTGGTAGATGTTTCAATCAGTTCAAACAAATAGTTGACAGAAAAAAAAAAAAAAACGATGACCCCTTCCCCCCCCCGTCAGTCCAAGTCCCACCTCCAAAAACAAACTACAAACAATATGTAGTTAAACACTAAAGATACACTAAGTTTATAGAAATCACCACACAACACACACACACACACACACACACACACACACACACAGAGAATTGACAACAAAAAATGATCAGGTACACACAGATGTAACAAGATGCGAAGCATATAAACGTACTCCCAGTTTTCCAAACCGCTTATAAATCGGCCAAGTGCTTTGTGAGATAAGAAAGGAAGGCAAAATAACGGTTATTTACCCGATGTACACTTTTGAAACTGGTATTTTAGTCCTCACTGGGCTAAAGCCTGTGTACATACCAAATTTCATCCAAATCGGACAATATGTCAAGAATAGCGGTTTTTAACGGTCAGATTTTGAAGCACTACATGGAAGTGCCATTTGTGTGTGATAACCTTTCTATATACAAAATTTCATTAAAACCCACAAATATATAAAAAATAATGGCAAAATAACAGTTTAACGGTTATATAACCGATATACACTTTTGAAACCAGTATTTTAGTCCTCACTGGGCTAAAGCCTGTGTACATATCAAATTTCATCCAAATCGGACAATATGTCAAGAATAACGGTTTTTAACAGTCATCATCCGTGGCCTATAATGAACATACCTACAAATTTTCAGAAAGATCGGCCCAGTAGTTTTGTCTGGAGCGAGTGGAACACATTTTGACCACGGACACACAGACACACAGACAGACGGACACACACACGGACAGCATTTCTTCGTTCCCATTCTAAAGTACTCCCTGTTCTATAAGAACTGGGAGTACAAAAAGTACTCGCACAGATACACACACCACACCATACCACACACCAACACAGACAAGCACATACATATTGCATACCTATTACACACACACACACTCCCCCCCCCTCTCTCTCTCTCTCTCTCTCTCTTTCACATAGACACAAACATGCACAAGCACACACACACACACACACACACACACACGTGTGTCCTGTGACCAACAGGTGTCCTGACCACTGATATTTTCTGTCTGTCAGACTGAAGGGGTGACCAACAAAGCTATGGACGACTCCGAAGACAAACAGGCTCCCATTGACACCAAACTACCGGCCGACAATGACGACCGACGCCATGGGCGACGTCACAAGGATAAGAAGGTGCCATCCGCGCCTCCAGAGGCAGACCCCGCCTATGACCCCGCGGCCAATGACGACTATGACCCTCGTTACGACAGACTCGACCGTGGTCACCGAGACCAGCGCCACCGCCGCCAAGGAGACAACGGCGAGAAGCCTGGCTCTCGCGAGAGGTCCCGTCATCATGACGACGATCACCATGGTGATGACGAGCATCGACATGGTCGTCGTCGCAGAGATGCAGATGACTACGATAAGCCAGCACGTTACGACGATGACTACGGGCGCGGTCGCCGCAACCGAGGCTACGAGCAGGACAGCCGAACTCGCGGCCATCACTCGAGCTCAGAAGATGGGGGTATGGACAGCTACGTGAACACAAGTCAGTACAGCATGGGAGATGGAGATCCTACCATTGGCACAGCCATCTAAAGGCAGGGCTGCCATGTCACTTTGACGTAAAGCAGGGCCTGGCCTGATTTAAAGCAGGGCTATGTCTACTGTTTGGTTTAAAGCAGGGCTATGTCTACTGTTGTGGTTTAAAGCAGGGCAGTGTCTACTGTTTGATTTAAAGCAGGGCAGTGTCTACTGTTTGGTTTAAAGCAGGGCAATGTCTACTGTTTGGTTTAAAGCAGGGCTATGTCTACTGTTTGGTTGTGTTTAAAGCAGGGCAGTGTCTACTGTTTGATTTAAAGCAGGGCTATGTCTACCGTCTGATTTAAAGCAGGGCAGTGTCTACCGTTTGATTTAAAGCAGGGCAGTGTCTACCGTTTGATTTAAAGCAGGGCAGTGTCTACTGTTTGATTTAAAGCAGGGCAGTGTCTACTGTTTGATTTAAAGCAGGGCAGTGTCTACTGTTTCATTTAAAGCAGGGCAGTGTCTACCGTTTCATTTAAAGCAGGGCAGTGTCTACTGTTTGATTTAAAGCAGGGCTATGTCTACTGTTTCATTTAAAGCAGGGCTATGTCTACTGTTTCATTTAAAGCAGGGCTGCCTTGTCACTTTGATTTAAAGTAGGGCCTCACCTGATTTTTGAAAAAAACAAACAAAAGCAGAGCTGTTCCTGCTGTTTGATTTAAGGCATGGCTGTCTAATCTGACTTGGAGCACAGCTGTCTAATCTGTTTGATAGAAAGTTGGGCTGTTACTGCTCTTTGATGTAAAAGGAAGGCTGGGTAATGTGTTTGATTTAAAGCAGGGCTGTCTTGTCTGTGATTTAAATGCGGGCGGGGGGGGGGGGGGGGGGGGGTGCTGTCATATCCGTTTTATTTAAGGCAGGGCTGAGAGAAAGCAGGGCTGTTACTGGTGTTTTCATTGAAGTAAAGGATGATGTTTGTATGTCCGCACAGCCGACAGATCGGCACACTACCAACAGGAAAGTATTCAACAGGCCTGACACACATGTTCGAAAAGGCTGTCTTGTCTGTTGAAGTCAGGCCTGAATCAGCTGTTTTGATTCAAATCAAGGCGATCTTGGCTGTTTGTTGAAATCAGGTGTGACTCCGCTGCTCGATGCTTGTATTGTAAGGTTGTCTTTGCTCGTTGTGGGTAACCTTTCCCTGTCACTTCTTCCTTTTACTCGCTACAGAAGCGACGTTTTCAATGAATCACACGTGTATATGTACGCATATTGAACATTTTAGTAGTGGAGGAAAAACAAGAGGAGGCTAATGATTCCAGCATCGTTACATTAATGACTTTGCGTAGGTTGAGAAGAAACAGAAGAAAAGGGGTGGGGGTGGGAACAGGGTTAGAAAGAAAATGAGAATGAAAAATACAAGAAATATGAATATAAAATCCCTTCACTAACGGCCATATGGGGGCCATCATGATCCATCCCAAAGACAGAATCATTCATATCGTGTGCTTCGTTCATATCGTGTGCTCTGCCTGCTACATATGTATGCATATATGCAGCATGTATATTACATATATATATATATATTATATATATTACATATATACACACAAGAATCCAAAGTTCAAAACGCTGGATGCCACTTCACAAGCTTGAGGGTAAAAAAAAATCTGGGTGTATATAATATAGATATAAGATTCCTTTCCAGTCTAAGGAAGCTCTGAGAAGCGAAAATGAATGGAGAATGAAATTCAGAAGCTGAACGTCACCGAACATCATTTTTTTTTTTCTTCTTCCTTTTTTCATTCTTCTTTTTGTATTTTTTGCACCTTTTATGAACATGTTGGCCATAAGTGTGTGTTTTGTGAAGGTATGGTGCCAAGTAGGATTCTAGGTTCTGGACACATGAGATATGTGTGATTTTTATCTCCCTGATTGTTCCCTGTTGTCTCTGTAGATTTGTGCCAATCATGAACGATGGGTGATATCAACTTGTAGAGAAAGATTCAGTGAAACCACATGCTTCTGATGGTGCTAGTAGTTATCGTCGCCAAAGATTATTATCGTCATTGCATGTTGGTCCAGGTAGATGAGCCCATCATGATAATGAAGTGATCATGACGGAATTGATGATTGTCATCGGTGATCACTGTCATCGACATGTCGTCGTTGTACGTCCGTTGAAAGAAAATGAACTTGTGATAAAGACGCGATCTTGACAGAATTAATGATGGTCATCCCCGTCATCGTCATCATCGTTGTGTCAGGTGAGGAAGATGAGCATGCCATGATAACAAATAAATGTGATAAACATGGTCATCGACATCATCGTAATTATGCACAGTTATGAAAGAAGAGCCGGTTACAGTAACAAATCAACCTGAGAGAGATGATTTTCATTGTTGTCATAGGCTTCATCATTGTACGTCAGTTAAGGAAGATGGGTGTGTCTTGATAAGTAAAGAACACTGAACGTTTGCCACCTACTGTAGTAGACATGCTTATTTCAGATTGAAGACAGACGCCACCAAGACTCATCGTAGTAGACATGCCTATTTCAGATTGAAGACAGATGCCAGCAAGACTCATCATAGTAGAGATGCCTATTTCAGATTTAAGAGAGACGCCAGCAAGACTCATCATAGTAGACATGCTTATTTCAGATTTAAGACAGACGCCAGCAAGATTCATCATAGTAGACATGCTTATTTCAGATTGAAGACAGACGCTACCAAGACTCATCACAGTAGACATGCTTATTTCAGATTGAAGACAGACGCCACCAAGACTCATCATAGTAGACATGCTTATTTCAGATTGAAGACAGACGCCACCAAGACTCATCACAGTAGACATGCTTATTTCAGATTGAAGACAGACGCCAGCAAGACTCATCATAGTAGACATGCTTTATTTCAGATTTAAGACAGACGCCAGCAAGACTCATCATAGTAGACATGCTTATTTCAGATTTAAGACAGATGCCAGCAAGACTCATCACAGTAGACATGCCTATTTTAGATTTAAGACAGACGCCAGCAAGACTCGTCACAGTAGACATGCTTATTTCAGATTGATGACAGACGCCACCAAGACTCATCATAGTAGAGATGCTTATATAATGAACGTTAGCAAGAGAAGATAATTAAGATTGTATGACGCCTTATAACAGGAAATGAATAACTAGTTTGTATTACATGTTACGACAAGTGTGTTGGGCATTGTAATTGAGAGGGAAGTTTTAAATGGTGTGTTAGATTCTACCATGAAATGAATTAATTGTAACTCGGTATGACATATAACAAGGTATGATGACGTGTGATGAGATGACATGTGAAAATTCCATGACGCATTATAAAAGGCCGGGAAATTTTAAAGAATTTCACATGATGTAGTTAAGATGAAATTTTAACATGGAATGATGTATAACACATGAATATGTATGATGTATACCACATGAATATGTAAATAGTTTGATGTGACAGGTGAAGGTGCAAAGTGATGTGTGACATAACAGATGGGAATTTAAAATTGTATGACATAACAGATCAAAACTGAAATTTTTATGACATGACAAAACGGAGGAAAATTGATATTGATATGATATATGGTATGACAGATGAACATTTTAAATGGTATGATGTAACGGATGAAATTTGGAATGTTATGACATGATGTAAGACATGAATTTTATAATTGTATGACATGATGTAACAGGCAAAAAATTCAGATGGTATGACACAATAAAAGTGATGAAATATTGAAATGGTATGACAGAGAACAGATGAAAATTGTAAAATGGTTTCCCATAACAGTTTGGAAACGGTAAGGTGTAACATAGGAAATTTTAAAGTAGTGTGGCTGAATATTAAAAATGATAAACCAGAATTGTACAACATGATAACATTAATGGAAGTTCAAAATAAATGACAGGTGATTGGGTTGATAAGTGTTTTATTTCATAAGATGTTGTTATGATTGAAAGGGGTGTAATCTATGGTTTATTGTAGTGTCCAGAACTTTCTGCAGTGAATGAAAGGGGGCGTAATTGATATCACCAATGGTTCATGGTTGTGTCCAGAACTTTCTGCAGTGAATGAAAGGGGGCGTAATTGATATCACCAATGGTTCATGGTTGTGTCCACAACTTTCTGCAGTGAATGAAAGGGGGCGTAATTAATATCACCAATGGTTTATGGTTGTGTCTGCAAGTTTTTGCTGTGAATGACACAAGGAATGGTTGATACCACTTGTGGCTCTGTGTTATGAATGAAGGAGGGTATAGTTGACGCTGTGAGGTACCAAGGCATCAGTCTCTGGACGTTGTGTGATTCAAACTGAAAACAAAATATCTAGTTGTGTTACCACTGCCAATTGTCCGATTGAAACTTACACCGGCACACAAGTGACATGTGGATTTCTAAATCTTGCGGACAAAGCATTTGTATAGTTTTTACAATTGGTAAGTTACTGGGGCCGGAATAGCTCAGTTGGTAGAGTGCCGGACTCAAAATCTTAGTGATCCTGGGGTTGCGGGTTTGAATCTCCGCTGGGCTATTTCGGTACAGGGGGATTTTTCCCTTGGAGTTAACATTGGTTCTGACTCCATTTCCCAAAGAGTCCTTCGAATGAGACTATAAACGGAGATTCCATGTGTGAATGCACGCATAACATCTTGCACACACGTAAAATCCCATCATCAACTTTCGGAAGAGAAGGCCAGTTTGGCTGTTGGATGACATGTTACACATAGCATGCATCCTGCATGAGAAATTGAAAGAATGAAGGAAAGAAGGACATTGAGTGAAGGACATTGACTGGATGATACAGGAAACGACTGAATGAAGCGCCGGCAGGCAGCTCTTCAGTCGGCACTACCCAAGTAGGCAGCTTGTTGCGTACACGAGAATGTGGATTGTCAGCACGAGGAACATTTGGCAAGGTGCTTTAAAAATGCTTTGTTATTATCATTATTAGTATTATTATTATTATCATAACTGCTAAACAGTCTGCAATGTTGGCATGAATATAACAAAGTGATCATATCTTCTTCTTCTTCTTCTCCCTAATCTCCATTGGGAGTCATTGCGGCATCACACTGAAGAATTTTTGACCTATGCACTAAACTGACAGGTTCCCACCCACTAATGCACAAGGGAAAGAACTCCGCCGCTCTTTCACTTCCTTTTGTACCAAGCCGTCATAGCTTTAGAGGTTCAGCAGACAAGAACTGATGTCACCTGAAAAGAAACCACAGCCTGACATAGGGCAGCAAAGTTTAGAGACTTTTTTGGGGAGTGAGGTGAGGGGTGTGGGGGTGAGGAGAGTGGGGGGTGGGGGTGGGGTGGGATTGAAGGCAGTTGAGGTTTTGACTTACGTATTGAACCCCACACAAGTTGTGGGCATTAAAACCTCTTCTTTCTGGGGAAATAAAATTGGTTTGATCTGGGATTACTGAACCCCACACAAGTTGTGGGCATTAAAACCTCTTCTTTCTGGGGAAATAAAATTGGTTTGATCTGGGATTACTGAACCCCACACAAGTTGTGGGCATTAAAACCTCTTCTTCCTGGGGAAATGAAATTGGTTTGATCTGGGATTACTGAACCCCACACAAGTTGTGGGCATTAAAACCTCTTCTTTCTGGGGAAATGAAATTGGTTTGATCTGGGATTACTGAACCCCACACAAGTTGTGGGCATTAAAACCTCTTCTTCCTGGGGAAATGAAATTGGTTTGATCTGGGATTACTGAACCCCACACAAGTTGTGGGCATTAAAACCTCTTCTTCCTGGGGAAATGAAATTGGTTTGATCTGGGATTACTGAACCCCACACAAGTTGTGGGCATTAAAACCTCTTCTTCCTGGGGAAATGAAATTGGTTTGATCTGGGATTACTGAACCCCACACAAGTTGTGGGCATTAAAACCTCTTCTTTCTGGGAAATGAAACTGGTTTGATCTGGGATTGAGTTTACGGGTAACTATTACTGCAGGAGAAAGAGAGCACTGAAAAGTGGAAAAGAAATGCGTATTTTCAATGAAAAGCGGGTACAATACATGTATTCAAGACCGTTTCAGTTTCAGGTAAAAGAAATCTGAATTAGCACTGTCTGTTGCCAGCACCAGTATCAGCAGTTGCTTGACGGCTCTAGTCTTGTTCAGTCAGTGATCCATTGAATGTGATTGGTTTTGGGCTGAAATAAGAAGCTTTCACAATGTTCTGGATATTGATTCGAAATTTAGTTTTGCTTTCTTTATGACTGCTCTAGTCTTATTCAGTCAATGATCCATTGAATGTGACTGGTTTGGGGTTGAAATAAAAGCTTTCACAATGTTCTGGTTATTGATTCGTAATTCATTTTTGCTTTCTTTATGACTGCTCTAGTCTTATTCAGTCAATGATCCATTGAATGTGACTGGTTTGGGGTTGAAAGAAAAGCTTTCACAATGTTCTGGGTATTGATTCGTAATTTATTTTTGCTTTCTTCATTTTAGTCACAGAAGAAAACAAAATTGCAATTTGTGAGGCAGATACATCCACTCACAATGGTATTTGTACACAAAGCATTATTTGAAATATAGCTTTTCATTCCTACACGCGCACAGACATCTGGTGGGACACTCAGCAAGAACAGTTTGATGTGGATTGTGAACTGAATACACAACCCATCGTTCGACGCCACAGGACTTTAACAGCATTTATCAACAATGCCAAAACTGTCCGATTGATTTTTATACAGTAGGTCATTCTGATCTGTTGATTGTTCTGGTTTAGGTCAATTTGTCCTGTCATCTTTGACCTATTGATAGTTGTGGTTGAGGACAATTTGTTCCATCAGTTTTTTATCCTTGGTGCAACACTGTTGATATAATCTGCGATGAACTGTTGTGTCCACAAAAAAAAAAAAACTGGTGTGAGTGAAACTGGGCATAACTGATTATATTTTGTGATTAATTGCTTTGTCTGTAACTGTAACAATAGCATTTTTCACTATACTTGTAATCAAAAGATAGTGGCAGTCTTCTGCTGTTTGTGCTGCTGCTTTTGATAATATTTTTTTAATCATTCTTATCATTGTAATCTGATGGTAGCAGCTGTTTTTGTTGTTTTTTTTTGGGGGGGGAGAGGGGGGGGGGGGGTTTGGTATGATATTTTAATTGATTGTAATCCGCAGGTAGCAGCAGTTATTTTTTGTATGTTTTTTTGTAATGATCGTAATCCGAATGTAGCAGCAGTTGTTTTAAGTGATACTTTGAAACAATACCAGTCTGTATTATATTATGATTGAAATATAGTAGCAGTAGTTCTCTGTTTGAAAAATAGATTGACAAAATACCATTCCTCCTCATAATCACAATCCAAATGTTGTAGCAGTTGTTCGCTGTGTTGAGTAGTAGTTGAATACGTCAGTATGACATAATACCAATGTTTATGATTACTGTGATCCAAAGTTTGGTAGCAGTTGTTCGCTGTTTGAACAGCAGTCTGACGCAATGTGTTGAACGGGTATGTCAGCCAGCGATAGAGGAGTATGTAATACGGCTGACAGTAGTATTGGTGAGTTTGTTGGTTGTTGTGTGAAGTGTACGGCTGACAGTAGGATTGGTGAGTTTGTTGGTTGTTGTGTGACTTGTACGGCTGACAGTAGGATTGGTCAGTTTGTTGGTTGTGTGACATGTACGGCTGACGCATGCTTTGTACTCTGTTGTCTGTAGGAGTGTCAGCTTTGAATTGTAACTTGTGTATCGGCAGCATTTTCCACTTCCTGACTGATGCGATGATTGATGATTCCGACCAGAACAGGCCTGATGGGATCGCTTTATTTTTGATACGCAGTATTGTGCTTCACACAGTTGTGGTTTTTTGGTTTTTATTATCTCTTTGTTAGGGGGACAGGGTCCAACGATTCCACTGTGACCTTCCTCATCAAACCGTTCCCTTCCTTGTGATGTTCTTGTCATCATCATACCATTCCCTTTCTCACAATGTTTTTCTTCTTCATTATTATTGTACCTGTCCCTTCCAAACGAAATTCCCTTTCTCATCATCATACATCCCTGTCCCAGTGACCTTCTCTTCATCATTATCATACCACCTCCTTTCTCACGTTGTTCCCGTCCTCATTATATGTTGCTGTCTTCATGGTATTTTCTTTCTCATCATCATACTCCCCCTTTGTCATTGTCATTATCATTTCCTGTTATCATCAGATCATCCTCTTGTTCATTATCATATTCCCTTCCTTTGTTACTGTATCGTCTCCTTTGTCATACCATCCTCCTCCTCCACCTCTTACATTCCCTTTCCTCATTATCGTATTATTACTGTTGATCGTTATCTTGTCATCCCCTTCCTCAGTGTCAGATTATTCCTGCAGCTCATATTGTACCCTTCTTCCTTACTGCATTATCCTGTGGCGTAGTATTGTATCATTCCCTTCCTCATTGTCATACCATCCTCCGACTCATTATCATATCATCCTCTTCCTCATTGTCATAATTATCATCCTCTTCCTCATTATCATATCATCTTCTTCCTCATTATCATATCATCCTCTGCCTCATTGTCATAATTATCATCCTCTTCCTCATTATCATATCATCTTCTTTCTCATTATCATATCATCCTCTGCCTCATTGTCATAATTATCATCCTCTTCCTCATTATCATATCATCTTCTTCCTCATTATCATATTGTCCTCTTCCTCATTGTCATATCATCCTCTGCCTCATTATCATATCGTCCTCTGCCTCATTATCATATCGTCCTCTTCCTCATTGTCATAATTATCATCCTCTTCCTCATTATCATATCATCTTCTTCCTCATTATCATATCATCCTCTTCCTCATTATCATATCATCCTCTTTCTCATTGTCATTTCATCCTATGGCTCATTACTGCAGAATATCACCCCATCATTTTCTTCTCTCGTTATCGTATTATCCTCTCTGTGCTTACAGTCACGTCCTCCTCATGATCACAGCTCGCCGATGTCGGTCCTCTCATGACAGCATCGCCAGATGTCTGACGTCCCTCCTCATGTACGCATCGCCGATGTCTCAGTCCTTCATGATCACAGCATCGCCATGTCTGCGTCCTTCCATATCACAGATCGCTGATGTCTGACGTCCCTTCCTCATGATCACAGCATCGCCAGATGTCTCACATCCCCTTCCTCATTATTATCACAGCATCGCCAGATGTCTGACGTCCCCTTCCTCATTATTATCACAGCATCGCCAGATGTCTGACGTCCCCTACCTCATTATCACAGCATTGCCAGATGTCTCATGTCCCCTTCCTCATGATCACAGCATCGCCAGATGTCTGACGTCCCCTTCCTCATTATTATCACAGCATCGCCAGATGTCTGACCCCCCTACCTCATTATCACAGCATTGCCAGATGTCTCACGTCCCCTTCCTCATGATCACAGCATCGCCAGATGTCTGACGTCCCCTTCCTCATTATTATCACAGCATCGCCAGATGTCTGACGTCCCCTTCCTCATTATTATCACAGCATCGCCAGATGTCTGACGTCCCCTACCTCATTATCACAGCATTGCCAGATGTCTCACGTCCCCTACCTCATTATTATCACAGCATCGCCAGATGTCTCACGTCCCCTTCCTCATTATTATCACAGCATCGCCAGATGTCTGACGTCCCCTTCCTCATGATCACAGCATCGCCAGATGTCTCACGTCCCCTTTCTCATTATTATCACAGCATCGCCAGATGTCTGACGTCCCCTACCTCATTATCACAGCATCGCCAGATGTCTGACGTCCCCTTCCTCATTATTATCACAGCATCGCCAGATGTCTGACATCCCCTTCCTCATTATTATCACAGCATCGCCAGATGTCTGACGTCCCCTTCCTCATCATTATCACAACATCCCAGATATCTCACGTCCCCTTCCTCATTATTATCACAGCATCGCCAGATGTCTGACGTCCCCTACCTCATTATCACAGCATCGCCAGATGTCTGACGTCCCCTTCCTCATCATTATCACAGCATCGCCAGATGTCTGACGTCCCCTACCTCATTATCACAGCATCGCCAGATGTCTGACGTCCCCTTCCTCATTATTATCACAGCATCGCCAGATGTCTGACATCCCCTTCCTCATTATTATCACAGCATCGCCAGATGTCTAACGTCCCCTACCTCATTATCACAGCATCGCCAGATGTCTGACGTCCCCTTCCTCATCATTATCACAACATCCCCAGATGTCTCACGTCCCCTTCCTCATTATTATCACAGCATCGCCAGATGTCTGACGTCCCCTACCTCATTATCACAGCATCGCCAGATGTCTGACGTCCCCTTCCTCATTATTATCACAGCATCGCCAGATGTCTCACGTCCCCTTCCTCATTATCACAGCATCGCCAGATGTCTGACGTCCCCTTCCTCATCATTATCACAACATCGCCAGATGTCTGACGTCCCCTTCCTCATTATCACAGCATCGCCAGATGTCTCACGTCCCCTTCCTCATCATTATCACAGCATCGCCAGATGTCTCACGTCCCCTTCCTCACTATCACAGCATCGCCAGATGTCAAACTGTGGCACTGAGTGTAAAGATCTTGGTAGGATTGTAGAACAGTGTCAAGGTCACAGACTTACTTCACATGGAGTTGGCCCTGTATCATCAAATGGATGAAATCACATTTCCTCCTTTTATTTGTTTAAGAATCGTTCAGATTGAGCAATCAAAATTTTATTATTTTTTAGGGGGGAAAAAATCAGTTAAAATCACATCAGTGTGATGGATAAGATAAACAAGTTTTTGAATGAAAAAAAAACAAACCGCTCTTTGAGGTCAGGTCATCTTAATGAACTTGCGTTGTTTTCCTTAAATTTGCTTCCAACTGGTCCATCTGTGCCACTCTTCAGCCATTGTGTTTAGACCTTTATTCTTCAGGCCTAGGGTGAGGCTTCTTGTTCGCTGTATTGACGCCCAATCTACCAAAGCAAGCAGCTTTGTCTTTTACCATACAGTGTTTATTGGTGGGAAGAATTCGCAGTGGGACTCTCCCATTTATGAAAACAAGCACAAAAAAATGTTATCGTTCCTGTCACTGTCGTTCCCTGTCTTCCTGGTGATGTGGTTTCTTTGTTCTTTGTTTTGTGAAAGTCTCGACACTTTTTCTTACATAGTGCCACTGTGACCAAGACGTTTTGAAAGGGGCATTCATGTGTGGCGTGAAGTATTGCATAGCAGGTATTTAGTGACAGAGTGTATGTCTTAAGAGCACTGTTGGCAAGTGGATGTTTCGTGACACATTGTGTGATGACTTTAGTGACTGGTTGTCTGCTGACAGCGTCATGACACTGCTGACAAGCAGATGCTCAGTGACAGATCATGTCATGACACTGCTGACCAGCAGATGTTCAGCGACAGATCATGATAACACCAATGACCAGCAGATGTTTAGTGACAGATCATGTCATGACACTGCTGACCAGCAGATGCTTAGTGACAGATCATGATAACACCAATGACCTGCAGATGTTTAGTGACAGATCATGTCATGACACTGCTGACCAGCGGATGTTTAGTGACAGATCATGTCATGACACCGCTGACCTGCAGATGTTCAGTGACAGATCATGTCATGACACTGCTGACCAGCAGATGTTTAGTGACAGATCATGTCATGACACCGCTGACCAGCAGATGTTTAGTGACAGATCATGTCATGACACTGCTGACCAGCAGATGTTCAGTGACAGATCATGATAACACCAATGACCAGCAGATGTTTAGTGACAGATCATGTCATGACACTGCTGACCAGCAGATGCTTAGTGACAGATCATGTCATGACACTGCTGACCAGCAGATGCTTAGTGACAGATCATGTCATGACACTGCTGACCAGCAGATGTTCAGTGACAGATCATGATAACACCAACGACCTGCAGATGTTTAGTGACAGATCATGTCATGACACTGCTGACCAGCAGATGTTTAGTGACAGATCATGTCATGACACCGCTGACCTGCAGATGTTCAGTGACAGATCATGTCATGACACTGCTGACCAGCAGATGTTTAGTGACAGATCATGTCATGACACCGCTGACCAGCAGATGTTTATGACAGATCGTGTCATGACACTGCTGACCAGCAGATGTTCAGTGACAGATCATGATAACACCAATGACCAGCAGATGTTTAGTGACAGATCATGTCATGACACTGCTGACCAGCAGATGTTTAGTGACAGATCATGTCATGACACTGCTGACCAGCAGATGTTTAGTGACAGATCATGTCATGACACTAGTGACCAGCAATGTCAAGAGACAGAGTGTGCATCATGACACTAGTGACTGATAGATGGTTAATGGCACATTGTGTGTCAGGAGCACTTGTGACTAGCAGATTTTCAGTGACAGATTGTCTTTTAGCATCAGTGCACTGGCTCATGAACTGGTGACAAGTAAATGTTTTGTGACAGCGTCACGACACTTGTGAATAGCAGATGTTTTGTGACACAACTCTAGTAACTAGCAGATGATTTGTGACAGGTCGTGTCAGACACTAGTAACTAGCAGATGATTACTAACAGATTGCGCATCACCGCACTAGTGGCTGGCAGATGTCTTGTGACAGATTGTGTCACGACTCTTGTGATTAGCAGATATTTAGTAACAGATTGTGTCATGACAGTGGTGCGGAGCAAATATTTACTGGTAGATTGTCGTAACACTAGAAGATGTGTCAAAACATGAAATGACCAGCAGATGATTATTGACAGATTGTGTGATGACTTTTGTGACAGACAGATGTTCAGTGACACATTGTGTCATGACACTAGTGACTAGTAGATGCTAACAGATTGTGTCATGACCGTGTTGACCGGTACATGTTAACAAATTGTGTAATGACTCTAGTGCTAGCGGATGTCTGCTGGCAGATTGTGTGTCATGACGCTGATGCTGGCAGATGTTTAGTGACAGATTGTGTCTTGACACTAGTGCAAGGGGATGTTTAGTAACAGTTCGTATCATGACACTAGGGGTGGTGGGTGTTTACTGACAAGATTGTGTCTTCAGCACCATTGGCAAGTGGATGCCCAGCGACAGATTGTGTCTTGGGCGCCATTGGCAAGTGGATGCCCAGCGACAGATTGTGTCTGGGCACTGTTGGCAAGTGGATGCCCAGGATAGATTGTGTCTTGGGCGCCGTTGGCAAGTGGATGCCCAGCGATAGATTGTGTCATGGGCGCCATTGGCAAGTGGATGCCCAGCGACAGATTGTGTCTTGGCACCGTTGGCAAGTGGATGCCAGAGACAGATTGTGTCTTGAGGCACCGTTGGCAAGTTGATGCCAGAGACAGATTGTGTCTTGGGCACCGTTGGCAAGTGATGCCAGGACAGATTGTGTTTGGGCCATGGCAAGTGGATCCCACGACAGATTGTGTATGACAACAATGACTAAAAGGTTTTTTTTTCTTTTTTTTTCCCCCACTGAGCTTAACAACTTGTGGTGTAATACTGCTGGCTGGTTTCATGTATAACCCAGGTCTTTATGGTGGAACCACATAGTCCATATCAATTATTGCACTGTATATTTTTGGTCAGACAGTGCTGATTTTTTTTTTTTTTCAAAATGTTCATACATTCCAGCAGCATGATGTTTTATGTTTGTAATTCATGTGTATTTCATTCTGAAATTTTTTCATACTATATTCTTTTTTCAGCAATTCATCTGTTGTATCTTTTGCAGCAGAATGCAGTTTTTTTGTGTGTGTTCAGACAGGTATCCACATGCAAATTGCATACAGGCCAAAGCGGTCAAATATAATTGAGTGAGTGAGTGAGTGAGTGAGAGAGAGCATGTGTGTGTGTGTGTGTGTGTGCTTTTGTTCATTGATGTGTGAAGCAGAGTATATTTTGGTCAGAAAGTGTGTTTTCCGTGTCCTAAATGCGTTATTATGAGGATTCTTTCTTTCTATGATGTCTTTTGACCTCACTGAGCATGTAATGACTCAGTTTCCGGATGATTTGAGGAGTAATAAATAATGGAATTATGAGGACATGAAAAACCGAATGCAGATTATAACCATGTGATTTATCAACAATCTGAAAAACCCAAGAAAGGAATGTAGTGTACATGAAATGTGATTGATAAACAATCTGAAACACAGTGAATGGGACGCACTCTATGTGCACGTGAATTGTAATCAGTCTGAAATGCCAGAAAAAGTTTGTAATCTGTAAAACGTTGAATTTAGAAACAAAAATTTCTATATGCTTGTGATTTGTAAACAATCTGAAACGCCAGTTTGTAGTCTGTAATACATGGAGTTTATAAACAATATCTGAAATATCAAAGATCGGATGGAGCCATATTGCTTGTAATTTATGAACTATCTAAAACAACTCAAGTGGGATGTAATCTGTAATGCATGTGATTTATATAACAATCTTTTAGGCTCTTTGCATAGCTTTTTAGTATAAGCATTGTCCATGAAGCATGGGTTGTGTCCCTTACAGATTTTATACTCCGATGTTTTGGTGAGTTGCTCTGTGTGAGAGATCTACAAACATATCATTTAAATAAGAATAAAACATCATTTGATACAGCAAACAGATATTTGTATTGGCACATATTTTATTGAACATATTGTTTGTGTGTTTTGAATACAGAACTTTTTCTTGTACAAAAATTTGGAGTGTGTGTGTGTGTGTGTGTGTGTGTGTGTGTGTGTGTGTGTAAAAACATTGATGGCTGGGTTTTCACGCCCATCTTTGATTTAAAACACCTGTAAGGAACATGTATGCCATGTATGATTCACTCCATTTTGGAGGGGAAAGAGAGAGAGAGAGGAGGGATGGCTGGCAACAGGTGTTATGAACATATCCTCTGTGTGTAATTTTGCACATGTTAACCAAGAGCTTTGGAATATCCAGGCATGACAATAATAAACCACAACAACAACATCAAAGGGCAGTGCTCGTGTTGATTCTGTGTGCTGGGTGTGTGTGACAGAGGGGAGAGACATGCAAATCGTGTGATGAATTTGTCAAGGAGACGCTGAACTACTGATTGTTATATTGCCGATGGACAATTACACCAAACCATCAAGCAGCATGTAGGGCCACATGAAGATGTGCTGACATCGGTTAAGAAAAGGCCTGTAACAAAGAGTTGAGCAGATCGTCTATTCCTCACACTGATCTGAAACCCAAAGCCCAAGCTTGCATCAAAGAGCTCTGGCAAGAGAAATGGAACTTGCAGACGGATAACAAACAACATAAAATCTGTCCAAACCTGTAAGAGTTTGTATCATGTTCCTGAGATGGTCGTAAAGAAGAAACAGTCTTGTGCCGTTTGCATACAGGCCACTGCTTTTACACCCATTCATAAGAATTAAAAGGTGAAGAAGCTCCGAGGTGCATTCTCTGTCATGTGTCACTCACAGTGACACATGTTCTTTTAGAGTGTTGGGACTTGCATGATGTGAAACAAAACACTTTACAGCAGACTCCATGAAAACCCTGTTCAGAGATGTCCCTCCTGACGTGATATTTGAGCTTCTGAAAGAGATCAACATTTTTCATCTGATCTAAGATTTTACGGAAGAAAGGTTTTTTAACAAAATTTCTGGTGTGTTTTTAGTAGGTGTATTGTAAAGGGTTGTGTGAATGAATTTTTTTTTTTATTATTGTTCTATTATTTCTTTTTTTCTAAATGACTTGTGAGTTGACGTGAACGTGGTGACAGCCCTCTGTGGTTGGCCGAGCCTATTGCAAATCAGCTCTGGGCAGAAGCCAGTCCCATAAATAATTGGCTCTGATGAGAATCAAACCCACAATCTTCCAGTCAGGAATCCACGATGCCAACTGCTGCGTGATGGTGGCTGGTGTGTGCGTGTGCATGTGTGTGTGTGTGTATGTGTGCATGTGTGGTGTGTGTGTGTGTGTGTGTGTGCATGTGTGTGTGTGTGTGCATGTATATGTGTGTGTGGTGTGTGTGTGTGCATGTGTGTGCGTGAGTGTGTGTGTGTGGTTGGGTTTGATTCCTGTCAGATGGTTTGTTTCTTCATTAGAATGTTCTGTGGTCTATTGTTTTGTTGATTTGTTTGCTTTCAAATGGGGCCATTTTTCACAGTGTGGTGACAGAGCTATCATGATGCAAGGTGGTTATCCCAGCGCAGTGTGTGTGGTTTCTATATCTGTAAAAGCTTGATTCATTTTTAGCGACGAAACTCTTGTCATTTTGAAAGCACTCGCGTTTATAAATGTTAGTGCAGTATGCCCTCTCCTGTCTCCACCCTTCTCCTTGCCCTCTCCAATACGAACGCTTCCACTCAAAAAACATGTCCAAATACATGAGTGCTGTATGCTTACACACACACACCACACACACACACACACACCACAAAAGCACATACATATGCTTGTTCAAACATAGGTGTGTGCACTCCTGTGCACATACACCAAGCAGACACTTGCTCGATCTAGAGAGAGAGAGAGAGAGAGAGGAGGGAAAGGACAGTGAAACTAGTACTGAGACACACCATGGCATTAGCTTTTTACAGCACAGGTCGATGGTAACAGACCGCAGTAGACACAGCGACAAACGGAGTGCAGAAGTATTTCATACTGAATAGTAGTCCAGAGGTTGGAGCTCCCAGATATACAATGAAAAAGAGGGAGCGAAAGGAAATATTGACTTGACAAACCACTTACAAAAAAAAAAAAAATAAAAATAAAAATAAAAACACCACCAAACAACAGTCATGGCGGCTGTCTTTTGAATTTTGGAATTACTAGAAAGTGCTGAATTTTTACATGCTCACTCCAGCAAAATTTGAAGAATTTATAACGAGAAACTGGTCACATATCAATGGATTGTAAACCATCTTGGAATGAATATTCCACATAAAATGGCAAACTAATGAATCCCGCCAGTTAAATTCAGAGACCATCTCCATCTATATCATGGTGGAATATAGTGTCATTTAAAAAACAAACAAACAAACAACAAAAAAACTGGAATGATTGAAACCATGCCACAGCCATTTTCTTCCCACAAAACGCAAAAAGGACACAAGAAGTGCAGACCACATTAGTATAGTATAGTATAGTATAGTATAGTATAAGTATAGTATAGTATAGTATAGTATAGTATTTGAATCGGCTCCAAGTACAGGTAGGCCTTTAGGCCTGTCGCTGATTCTTTTCAGATCTCGGTTCTTTCCTTCTTATAATCTTCTGCTGGTCTTTTGACCAGTAAAACTATCTACAACTTTTTGCTAAAAACTACTGATCTTTTGATCAGAAACTGAAGGTGGGAGGCACATCTAAACTATATCTGTACTGTTTCATGACACAGTCCAGTCTGTTTTTAAAATGTTCAAGGAAGGTGCTTCAGCAACATTGGAAGGAAGGCAGTTCCAAGTCTCCACCACACGTTGAGAAAATAAGTTTTGTCGAAGACTTGTGCTGCATCTGTGTTTTTTAGCTTAAAGCTATGTCCCCTGGTGATTGTCCTAACCTCTTTCTCAAACAAGGAGTTTTCCAACATGAAGAGTCCATGTGTATACTTAAACACTTCTATAAGATCTCTTGTCCTTCTATAAGACATGCTGGGTAGTTTCATCTTTTCTAGCCTTTCCTCATAACTCAAACCTTTCAGTCCTGGAATAACTTTTGTTGCTCGCCTTTGCACTCCCTCAACAAGTTTTTTTTGGTCTTTTTCTAGACGTGGAGCCCACACAACGTTTCCAAACTCTAAATGTGGACGAACCAATGCAACAAACAAAAGCTTCATGGATTCAGCATCTAAGTGATCATAAGATCTTCTGATAAGACCAAGGAGTCTATTAGCTTTGTTTACCTGAATCTCGATGTGTTTAGAAAAAGTTCAGTTCCTTGTCCACATTCACACCCAGATCTTTCTCTAACTCAGTAGCTTGCAAACAAACTTTCTCATCACTGCCATGTTTTCTCATATCATAATTGAAATGTGGGTTTTTCTTGCCTAAATGCTAGACCTTGCATTTGTCAGCATTAAAACGTAACTGCCATGTATCTGCCCAGTTGACAAGACTGTCCAAATCATTCTGAAGCTGTTCTCTATGCTCTTCTTTGTCAGCTTGTCTGTACACTTTTATATCATCTGCATACATTGAACAGACACTAGACACAAAGCCTGGGAGGTCGTTAATAAACACCACAAACAACACAGGCCCCAGCTTGCTGCCTTGTGGCACGCCGCTCTTCACTGCTGTCCAGCCTGATGCAGCTCCATTCACACTAACTTGCTGGCGCCTCCCAACCAAAAAGCTCCTGATCCACTGAAGTGTCTGTCCTAAAATGCCCTGAGCCTTCACTTTTCTTAAGAGCCACTCATGAGGAACGGATTCGAATGCCTTAGCGAAATCTAGGTATATCGCATCTACTGAAGACCCAGAGTCTAACATGTCGCTCCAATCCTCCAACGTGGTCAACAAGTTCGTGGTGCACGATCTGCCTGATATGAAACCATGCTGACACTCTGACAAGAGTTTATTGCTGGTTAAGTGATGAATAACACTATCACGAACAATGCCCTCCATAACTTTGCCTCTGGAAAATCGTTGAGAGTGTCTAGTTTGTGATTTAGTCCAAAGTGCTGATTTTTGAGATGTTGTGTTCCGGTTTACCGAAGATCTCATAAAATATCACACACACACACACACACACACACACACACACCAGAATACGGATCCGTTCAAACTGAAAGAAAGATATCTAATGCTGGGGAAGTTTCAACAGTTGGGGGGTAGACATACTGCTACCTGGAGTTAGACCTAGTCTCCCAACAAAAGAAAATGCACTACTCACTCGTAGCTTTCGACAGCCATCCAGCCATCTTCCTCAGCGATGCTGTTGCTGACTGAGTGAACTCGATTCAGAACACGCAACCATGGGACGTACCCAGGTCACGTGACCGAATCAGTGAAGTGTACACCAGGGGCAAGGTGTAGCATCACCAGAACAGACGGCGTGCTCTCCTTCGCTTTCTACCGCAAACCGACCCACACAGACCAATACTTGCAGTTCGACAGCCACCAACCTCTGGAACACAAACTTGGGGGGATTCGAACTTTCACCCACAGAGCCAATACCATCTGCTCAACTCAAGAGGCACAGCAGAAGGAGAAAGACCACCTGAAGGAAGTGCTCACCATCTCGGGCTACCAGAAGTGGGCCTGGAACGGCCCAGGAAGCAAGAGATCTACTACCTCACCCCAACCACAAGCGAGAGAACAAGAGCGCAAGGATTATAACCATTCCCTATGTTGGAGGTGTAAGTGAAGCTCTGACCAGGAAGATCAGGAAACTAGGGGTCGCGGTCCATGCCAAGCCCACCAACACCATCCACAGACAACTCGTCGCCACCAAGGACAAAACCAACAAACTCGACAAATCCGGCGTCATCTACAGAATAGACTGCCGTGACTGCAACCAACACTATGTCGGAGAAACAGAACGTCCCCTCCAAAAGAGACTCACAGAACACAAGAGGGACTCTTCACCTGTTGGAGCACACCTGCACTCCGAGCAACACCAATTTGACACGGACAACGTCAACATCCTGGACAGAGAAAACAAGTGGTTCCAGCGAGGGGTCAAGGAGGCCATCTACATCGCTGCCACCAACCCCCCGCTCAACAGGGACCGGGGCCGCTACACCTTGCCCCCGGTGTACACTTCATTGATTCAGTCTCGTGACCTGGGCATGTCCCATGGTCGCGTGATCTGAATCGAGTTCACTCAGTCAGCAACAGCATCGCTGAGGAAGATGGCCAGATGGCTGTCGAAAGCTACGAGTGACCATTCAATAGAAAAACAACAATAAACTCCTGTCTCATTCCATCACTTTTTATTAGATTTTATTATCATTTGGCTCTTAGTTTGATGTTAAGGAAAGACAAGAAGCTAATAACGAAATTGAAAATAAATTAAAAAAAAAATATGGGGCACATTCCACACTTTCTCTCACAATCGGAGAAAGTGTGGGGGCGCCCTCATACTTTCTCTGGGAGAAAGTGCGAAAGGGGAAGGACCACATTTTCTCTCAATCTCGCACTTTCTTCTTAAGTGAGAGAAAGTGAGCCCCCACACTTTCTCCTAAAGTGAGAGAAAGTGTGAGAATGAGAGAAACTGTGGCCCAACATCAACTTATTGAGAGCAAGGTAAGTTGGCGACAAATTGGCCGAGGGGCGACAGATTGGACAGTGAAGTGCGACCCAATCTGTCGCCCTCAAAAACTTAGAATGGGCGACATATTGGTCCTGGTGTTGAGGCCCAATCTGTCGCCGGGCGACAAATTCGGCAGGGGCGCCAGATTGGTCGTTAACATGCCTTCAAACTGACGACCATCGAGTTCGCGCCGACCGATTCTCATTCTGTTTCATGTCTGGCTTCCGCACTGTGGAGCCACAACCCAGGAAGATCGGATCATTGGCATTGTCACCATGCACCCTCCTTAGGAAGTCGAGTGTAACCCTGGGGGCCGGAACAGCTTAGCTGGTAGAGCGCCGGACTCCTAATCCAAGGGTTGTGGGTTCGAATCTCCGCCGTGCCGTTTCGGTACACGGGGATTTTTCCCTCGGGAGTTAACATTAGTTCTGACTCCATTTCCCATTCAGTCCTTCGAATGAGACTATAAACCGAGGTTCCGTGTGTGAACGCACACATAACATCTTGCACACGTAAAATCCCATCACCAACTTTCGGAAGAGATGGCAAGTTTGGCCGTTGGTATGAATGACAAGTGATGACGGTGGTTGTACGAGCGAGTGGGTCCTGGTCATAGTTCAGGAAACTGGACGATCAACCTTTTGATGCTAGAATTTGTGTCAAGTCGCATCATTTTGAATTGGAAGGGGGTTTAGAGGAGAATAAAGGGGGAATAGGATTAAAAAAAAAAAACAAAAAAAACCGGTCATGCACACAAAACTCCACTCCCTTTGTAAAGTAGATGGGATTAATACTTGCCTGTCAATATAGGGAGTGTCCGCTGGAGTATCAGCCTACGTAGAAGAGTGTAACCCTTCTTGATATCATTGGTGAATCACTTGAGGTCCGAGCACAGACTGAGGCCAATGTAGGGGTTGTGGTTGACTCACCTTAGGATTTCCACACATGGTCTGTGGAAGTAAATGGAATTGTTCCCTGTGGAATGATGTAGCAGTTCTGTGCATTCACCTGCAGGCCTCAATCTTTGGCCCATACTCACAGTCTGTCGAGGTCATCCTGAAATGCAAGGGGGTTCCAGTGTGTGTGTGTGTGTGTGTGTGTGTGTGTGTGTGTGTGTGTGTGTGTGTGTGATGGTGGTGTGGAGAGAGAGAGAGAGAGAGAGAGAGAGAGAGAGAGAGAGAGAGAGAGAGAGAGAATTCTGAAGAGCAGGCAGTCATTTGCAAGCAGTCGTACTCTTGATGACACAGAATATGGAAGGACACTGATATGTCACAGAACATGGAAGGACACTGATATGTCACAGAATAAGCGAAAGGACCTGTTACACCAGAATTGACGGCCTCTTTTTCCGGTGATCAGTCTCCAGGAGAATATCCATTGTACTCCTTTCTTTGAAAGCACTCTAGCCATTTATGGACTGATCTTCAGGTTGCCATAATGCTATAGTTTCTTATGTTTTGATTGAAGAATTGTATCGAACACCTTGCCGAAGTGAAAAACCACAAAATCGTCCTGGAATTCTACAAACTTGGACATGAGAAGATCCTATACATGTTGGTGAGCAGTTTGAGTTTCGCAGGAGACTCCAGATGATTCCTGTCAATCAAAATATTGTGCTTATCCAAGGGGTCCAAGAGAGTGGCTGCAGACTAGTGACGTGTTTTCAGTTTGCAGGCTACAGATGTCAGATCTGTAGTTCTCTACCTTAGTCATGTCACGCTTCTTGAACACACTGGACACATTCGCTGTTGCTAGTCATTCACAAGGTTGCATGTATCCAGGGACTAGTTAAAGACGCAAGTCAGGGGATGGGCGCCACGGTTCGCCAGGTTCTTGAGGACTTGACAGGCAATGTTCCGTGATTTGCTGGCCTTATATGTATTCAAGTTCCGCAACACCTCGGCAACTTCCTCAATGGTGAGTACAAGGTCGTCGATGCTCGGGAATGCCAAACGTTGGGGTGGCGGTGAGCCAGTGTCTTTAGTGCAGACTGACCTGAACTGATGGAGGAGAAGCTTTGCCTCCATGGCGCTGTCGCTGCATAGAGTGGGAGCATTCTTCAAGGGTGCTTCTCTGGTGTTTGTCTTCATGTTGTGCTAGGACATACCTCAAGAAGGGTTCACTGTTGTTGTCCTTCAAGCCGTCTTCAGTGACAGACTTAATGAACTGTTGTTCTACTGTCTTCGTGGCCCTCCTGCATTTTCTGGCAAAAGCTGTGTATGGGCAGTTGCCGGATTTCTTGGCCTAGTACTGCCTTTTTCTCCCATTTTTCTTCCTTTCCTCCCTCCTGACAAAGAGATCATAGCTCGAAAAGTTTGGAGATTTCTTTCTTATGGATCATGTTTATCCACCTAGTGTGTGTTTTCCTTTCTTTTCTCCTGAGGAGTTTACTGATGTTGGGGGGCCGGAACCTCAGTGGTAGAGCGCTGGACTTATAATCTTGGTGATCCTGGGGTTGCGGGTTCAAATCTCCACTGGGCCGTTTCGGTGCAGGGGGATTTTTCCCTCAGAGTTACCATTGGTTCTGACTCCATTCCCCATACAGTCCTTCGAATGAGACTATAAACTGAGGTTCTGTGTGTGAACGCATGCATAACATCTTGCACACACGTAAAATCCCATCACCAACTTTCGGAAGAGAAGGTCTGTCTGGCCGTTGGTATGGATGACATGTTACACATAGCAGGCACCCTGCATGAGAAATTGAAAGAAAGAAGGAAATAAGGAAATTGGGTGAATGATATTGACACGGGAAACGACTGAATGAAGCGCCAGCTGGCAGCTCTTCAGTCGGCACTACCCAGGTAGGCAGCCCGTTGTGTAAACAAGTGTGGATTGTAAAGCGCTTAGAGCTTGGTCTCTAACCGAGGATAGGCGCTATAATTATAAGCATTCATAATAATATGGGGAGTTTGTATTATACTCCCTGTTTGGCTAGTATACTTACCACAACAGAACAAGTAAAGAAGGCAAGCACACAAGCAATCTCTACAAAAACGGAAGTATAGGCGAGACAGTGCAAAAAACCTGTCCTTGTTAGGCAGGAGGCCGAGGTTGAATGAGGAACAGGAAGTTTACACCGGCTTCTTCCCTGGTGGAAGTAGTGTGGGCGTCACGTGATGGTCTTATTACGGCATTAGCCACAAAAAATCTCGGCCTGGCAGAGCTGACTAACTGCCGTGGAATGCTATGGTCTGACATGGTAAAGTATATGACGCCAAACATAATGTTTCAGTTGATCCAAGGGAGGCTATTCTTCTTAGGCCAGAGTGCAGATGGAATGTTTCGTGAAGGCTGTCAAGACAGACGACTTGAAGATTCTCCCACGTGGTGCCGATGCCTTATTCTTCTTCCTTATTCTTTCCTGACAGTCAGTCTGGGGCTCTAATCCTTGTTCATCTCCCCCCAGCTTGCCTTGGAGAAGAAATATACTTTCCTGGGCTTTCGTCAACGACCACTACCACCATTTCAGTGGTTTTGCTACTGTAGAACTTAAGAAGGGGGAGAAGGTTTCCGTATAGATAACAGTGTACTTCATTGATCTGTTCTTTGGGGAGCTACGTATACTTAGCAATAACAATTATTGTTTTAACTTCTGTCTACGTATACCGAGCAATAACAATTATTGTTTTAACTTCTGTCTATGTATACTGAGCAATAACAATTATTGTTTTAACGTCTGTCTTTACTTATGCCCATCAACCCCACTGGGACATAGGCCACCGACAAGGTCCCTCCAGCTGTCTCTGCCCTGGGCCAGTCTCTCCAGCTGCTGCCCCCCATGTGTGGCCTATCTTCTTGGCATCTGCGTCCATGTCACGTCGCCATGTGTTCCTCGGCTGGCCTCTCTTCCTTTTCCTGGTCGAAAGAATAAAGAATCGTAGTCGGCTGAATGGCTTCCAGATGACTCTGGCTTTCACCACTCCGCATCATAGGTCCTCCAGCTGAAGGTTCATCTCCTCCCAGGGCTGAGTTTTCCGTTGTCTCTCGTTGGCATTTTTGTAGCACGATGGTTTTTTTTTTTGTTTTTTTTTTTACAGGGAGGGGGTGCTAACCCCTCGCCCAACCCTCCTCCTTTCTCATTCCGGGGTTGGGACTGGCCATGGTGGAGTTTATAACTTCTATGCGCATGCGTTATGCTGTCCAAGAGTGCGAGAGCATGGTGATTTTTATGGCTTGTTATGGTCCGTCTGCAGTGTTGGTTGATCTTCATTTGAATGGTTTCAATCTTCTGTGGCATATCTGATAACCACATGATGTGTTCATCATGAGCCCGTGAATACACAACTAAATTTCAATGAATAAAGTGTTACTGAATTATATTGAGTTGTATCTTTTCAGCCAATACCTGAAAACTTAAGCTTACAAATTTCAACAGATGACAACTCAAAAAGCTTCAGCAGATCAAACATTTATTTCTCAAAGGGAAAAGACATGGATGTACATACGTTGCAAGCAATGAATAAGACAACTGTATTGCGAGTGATAATACAAAGCATAGCAACAAACGCTATTGAACCAGTCCAATCACTTCAGGCAGATCACCACAACATTATCAAAGATGAACCAAAAATGAATGAAAAGAAACTGAAGGAAATGATGAAATAAATTAAACTAATTGATATACAAACACATCTCACTGAAGAGAGAAGGAGATCAACAGTACGTATACACATATGTAACATATACACGCGAACATTATACACACGTGTTAACATACACAGATGCAAACATGTTAACATATACATGTGAATACACACAAACACACAGCATAAACATGAATATCTCTACAGACACAAGTGAACTTAATACACATATAAACACAAATTCAACTGCGAACACACACACACACAAACACATAAAATTGGGCACGCATACATACCTGAGCAAAATGTGAATTAGTTAACTAAAGCTATCACCCACTTTCAAGGATGCAGAGTATTACCACATAAAACCAAGACGTTCACTGACAAGAAGAAATCTCACTCTTTTTCACACACACACACATAACACACACACAAGCGCGCGCGCGCGCACACACACACACACAATCAGAAGGTAAAGAAGTCAAGGCTGAAAGATGGAGAAATCTTCACAAAACCGTCTTGCTGCTAATGACCATCATCCCTTGAGAGATTTTCACAAAACTGCTTAGCTGATCAATCATCACTCCAGAGATTTATCTTCAGAAAACTGTCTTCAAAACTGTTTTGCTGATCAATACCATCACATGGGTGATTTTTTGACAGCTGTTTTGCTGATCAATACCCTTTCACCTGTGAGATCTTATAAAACTGTGACGCTGATCAGTGCTGTCACATGGGAGACCTTCAGCAAACTGTTCCACTGATCGATATCACCACAAGCGAGATTTTCAGAAACCTGTTTTGCTGATCGATACAATTATCACTTACGAGATCTTCAGAAAACTGTTTTGCTGATCAATACAATCATTACTTACGAGATCTTCAGAAACTTTTGCTGATCGATACCATCACATCAGAGATTTTTTGAAAACTGTTTTGTTGATCAATACCATCATCATTTGCAAAATCTTCAGGATACTGTCCTGCTGATTAATATAACCATTACTTGAGAGATCTTCAGAAGACTGTTCTGCCGATGATACCATCACTTAAGAGATCTTCAGAAGACAGTTCTGCTGATGATACCATCACATGAGAGATCTTCAGAAGACTGTTCTGCTGATGATACCATCACATGAGAGACTTACAGAAGACTGTTCTGCTGCATGGACAAATGTCAGTCTCACTGCCAGCCACAGAGGCAAAGTGGTCAGCATCGCAGACTCCTGGCTGGGAGGTTGTGGGACTCATTAGACCCATTCGTTTGTGAGATTTTTTTTTTTTTTTCTAATCCTGGTTGGCTCCTACCCGGAGCAGAGTTTGCTATGGGCCCAGCTGGGAAGACTGGAACAACACAGTTGAGATTCATCCACTTCATAGATACATCTTCCACAGTGTTGCTCAAATTTCCTGACCAACACTGCAGGTGTCTGTATCTTTCCATACCTGGTTGATGCCAGGATATTTAAAAAAAAAAAAGTTAAGTAAGTGTAGAGTACAGCCCTGTCACACAGTCTCAGACTGGAAACTGTAGCATCATCTCCACCCTAATCGATGAGCGTAAACAAACAAAACAACACAAACACACACACATCCTGCCTCCAATTTTGTAGCAGATGCAACCCTCTCCCCTCCCCCCTCCATTCCCCCTTTATTCTCCTCTAAACCCCCTTGCAATTCAAAATGATGCAACTTGACACAAATTCAAGCATCAAAAGGTTGATCGTCCAGTTTCCTGAACTACGACCAGGACCCACTCGCTCGTACAACTACCGTCATCGCTTTCACCGCATCTTGCCAATGTGCGATGTCAGAGTGTGACATTATTTTGCCTTCAACCAGACACACTGGTGACTGCATCCCCTTTTGAAGAAGTGGACACTGGATGTCATAGTGTCTGAGTAATCTGCTAGCATACAAAAAACCAAACCAAACCAAACAAAACAAAAAACCCCCTCATGACAATAACATGGCAATCCAGATTCACATGAAACCCACAGTTCCAGAATAAAAGAGAAAACCCATGATGCCGCTTAATGACCACCCACATCTGACATCTGCTCCGTAGTGCTGTTTGCAGCGCTTGTCAAATCAAGTCAAGTCAGACTCAATTTATCAGCTCAAAAACAAGAAATTAAGACCATGTGCAACAGTTAAAAAGCAAGCACTGCTTATGTATATATCCCCTAGATCTTTGACAACATTACGACATTAGCACTGTATGTTTAAAAGAATATTAAACATTTAAGATTAAACAATACAACAGTTACAATAAATGTACAGAAAACATACAAGGTACGTAAGACAAACAGCTTCAAGATTCTAAAAGTGACCCCACAGTGCAGGAATTGAAACATGTCATTTTAAACATATTGTTACATGACGAAAAAGATTACCAGGCATTCAGTACATAAATAAATCATTATTATTCCTACTCCTTGTGTGGAACCGATGTCATGTATGGGTTGTCATGAGGCAGTATCAAGGCTATTTCTTTTACTCTGGAACCATGGGTACCACGAGAAGCTGGGTTGGTCATATTGTAACTCTGTGTTTTTGAGTTCACTAGAAGAGGAAACAACACTGCGGCAGAATGACCACTTGGACCCTCACCTTCAGGCGGTGGACAACACAGCTGTTGAACTGACCGTCAGTGTTCCTCCTCCTTACAATGTGTGGTGATAAGCCTCCTGTCTCCAAACAGGTCTAGAAGCATTCTTTCTCCCAACACCATTGATTGGCATTCTTACAGACAGAACAGCTTCTCTTTGTTTACTCCCAACACCATTGTTTAGCATCCTCACGGACAGAACAGCTTCTTTTAGTTTTCTCTCATGGACAGATCAACTTCTCTTTGTCTGGTACAAACACACACTGGGGTCCTGAAACTAGGAGTTTGCCTGCACATGTAACGGGTATTCCATACCTCCTGTTGAAAAAGAAAAGCACACATGGGGGTATGGAAATGGTGTGAGATAATTAGCTTAGTAGTAGCAACAAACTTGACGGAAAACCCCCACTATTCTTCTGGAAGGGACAAACAAATTGCAAGACAAAACACGACGCGTTTCGACCTCTGTGGTCTTCTGCAGACAAGATAAGCAACATTCAGGGCAATGAACACGTTTTCATTCAATGTCCATTTTGCATCCAAATTGAACAGATAAGTGACTGCTCGTTCTTCATTTTCATTGTCCTCAATGTTGGTTGTCTTGGCTGAAGACCAAAAAGGTCGAAACGCGTTGTAATTTGTTTGTCCCTTTCGTCAGGCGGAAGTTTTTTTTTTTCTTCTTTTAAGTTTGTTTCCGTATCCTCCTGCAGTCACCTCACTGTGAAATTAACGACAGAAAATGAACCAATCAACAAAAAACACGACAACCAACAGGAAAAGAATAGTACATTTTTGTTTGGACCTCAAGAATTTCACACAATGAAGCGAAGCAAGGTCGGTTTACTCCTGCAAGAGGAACCAACCCACTCCCAGGTATTCTATGAACAGCCTCTTTTGAAGCAGGTGAAAACCACAAATCCACTTCACAGTTGCTGTGAATGCTATGATGATAAGACAATGGATTTGAAACTGAAGAAGAAACAGTGAGTCTTTTATACCTCTTTTGCTGAAAGTTCAGAAAGCAATTTTCTGCAGTTAGAGGAATTGGTACCCCTGATTTTACCTGATGTGGAACACTGGGTTGCTGCGACTTCAGCAGACAGTCGACGTGCTTCACTGAACTCATTGGTACTTTCTGCAAGAGCATTCTAACTCACACACTGCCAGACACAACCTTACATGCTGTCACACTCCATGTCACAACAACTGATATGACAAAACTTCATGCTCAATGACGGCATTTTACATCGCAAACTAGCACACAACCATGACATAACAACTGATAGAGCAAAACGCCACATGTTAGAACAAAACGATGTATGTCATATTTTGACACTGAAGATGATGCTACACTAGATATAACACATCTCCACATGCTATGACACAGAGTTTCACATCACACATTGGCACACACTATGACAGGAGCCGAAGAATATGACACACTTGATATCAACATTGGCACAGGTTCTGAGACCACTTGTGACTACAGCAAACAATTGAAATATTGGACAAAACACATCATATGAAGCAGAACACAAACTGTACAGAATCAAAATGCTGGAATTAAAGATAACAACGACAACGCCCCCACCATCTCGGAGAAACAAAGCAGTATCACCTATCACCAATTCCATTAGACACAAAATTAAGGATGTGTCGGGTACAGCTGAGTCCCTGACCAAAAAGGAACACCATAGTATCATCTGTTCATTTCCATTGATCACATCAAAGATTCCAACCAGTACACTTCACCTGTTTATATATATGTGCAGGAAAATCAGTATTCTGGGCCTACATGGCCGCACTGCCATTTGTGTGGTGGAACAATCAGTTTGCACAGACACAAAAAAACTACGCAAAAACAAACAAATCGGATAGCACTTTCTAAAACAAGAAATTTTTTAAAAACTTACGCCAATGCTTTGAGCTCACCAGCAAATGACACCTCTCTCAGACCCGACCTACATGTGTCTAGGCCTGTGAGAGAATGTCACTTTCTGGCAAATGAGCAGTGATTGGTTGCTCATTCCGACTGTGTATGCACAATTTCGTTTCATCTGAGCTGATCTTGATTGTTCATTCGGACTGTGTATGCACAATTTCCTTTAATCTGAGCTGATTTTGATTGTTCATTTGGACTGTGTATGCACAATTTCGTTTCATCTGAGCTGATCTTGATTGTTCATTCTGACTGTGTATGCACAATTTTTCGTTTCATCTTGACGGCTGATCTTGATTGTGTTCATTCGGACTGTGTATGCACAATTTCCTTTAATCTGAGCTGATTTTGATTGTTCATTCGGACTGTGTATGCACAATTTCTGTCAATCTGAGCTGATTTTGATTGTTCATTTGGACTGTGTATGCACAATTTCTGTCAATCTGAGCTGACTACTCTTTGTTAGTATTGTTACATTTGTTTGGTTTACAGACTCAGGTTGTGGTGAGATGTAACGGAATACATGGCTGGTTATATGAACTTGAAGCCACAAGACTCCAACATGTCATAATCATTTAAAAAAAAAAAAAAAAATGTGGCCCTTCGTGCTCTGTTCTTGAAGTGACCTAACTGTCAATCTTCCACCCACTTTCCATGTCTGTGGGGAATACGATCATGTCAAAGTCATTTTCCCATTTGACACCACACAGTGACGCTGCGTTTCCAGTCCTCGCACTTTCCTGCCGATCCCCCATCCCACTTCTTTCCCCGTCGACACCTCAACATCCCCAATCCACTTTTTTCTTTTATTTTTTCTTTGCTGTCCCATCTTCTGTGCCATCTCAGGGGCAGTACACCCACACTGCTCATTCTGACCCCCCCCCCCCCCCCCCCTCTACAGCCACAGCCCCAGAACCGACAATCCGCAGGGAGCAATCAACGTCAAGTCATCAAGAGGCAACCCACTGGAGGAGACACTGCACTGCTGCTGAGTCACTTCGGTGGCACCTCTTCTGATCCCCCCCATCCGTTTCTCTTTCGACCAATCCCCAGACACCATGCCACTTTCCTACCTCCTCTGTTCACCCATGCCCATCCCCACTTCAAACAAACAAACAAAAAAATTAAGAGCTGCGGTGTGACCATCAGATGTGTCAACTGAAATTCACAAACGACAGCCATCAGCACAATCAGCCATCCTCCACCTCCAGTCACCTGAAGAAGTCTCTGACGCGAAACATTGCGTCTCCTCTCAAGGTTCCTGTACTTTCGTACCAACTGTCCCTTCTTGGTCTTAAAAAGAACCAGAAGTCACCTCGTCTCTCAGCAATCATGCCAAGGGGTTGGTATCAGCATGTGCATGAGGGTTGTGTTTGGGATGCACACAGTGGCGCCCTCTTGTGGGGAATGCTCAGGCATTCAGACGCTCATGACAATGCTGTTGCTGTTGTCAGTATGGGGTCTTGGCTATCCAGGGCACAAAGTCATTCGAGCGCAACAAGAGCAGCCGCCATCCAGGAAAAGAGGAATCAGAGAAAACGGGGCCCACCCTTGCAGGACTTGATTCCATGCAGCGTCTGGTGAACGACCCTGTGCCTCAAGAACTAGTCTTCATTCCCACATGAGGACCCACATCAGCAGATGACCTGCCTGCCTACTCATCCATCAGACACGACAGGAGACTCAACCACGGGTCTTGTGTATGCTGAGTTAGGGAGCAGGCACCACGGGACACCATGGCAGTGACACGGCCACAGGGCAGACTCTCCCCTGGTGGGGTGCCTCGGGGTGACCTGATAGTCACTGACTGCTCCCTGGCGACGGCCGAAGCCTGGGCAGAATGGGCCCCGACCTGAGTAGGGTTGTGTATGGGGTGGCGGGAATAAGCGGCTTGGGGAGCGATGCCTCCAGGACAGCACAGAACATGAGACCACAACAACATCAACATCAACAACAACATCAACAACGAAGAAGGAGGGATACAAATGTAAAAATATTGAGCATGATACTTTCACAGAAAATTTCTTGTACAAAAAACAAACAAACAACAACAAACGAACAAAAACCAACCAACCCTGCTTGACACACCGGTAAAGCAAACTCTTGTTACATTCTTCTGCAGAATCTCTCCAGTGTTGAAGGAAGCTAGTTTTTGAGACTGCCAGACACATTCCTGCACACACAGTCTTTGCCTGTGAATGACGGAGACTCCCAAATATATTCATACTGTATTTCAATGAGTATCTTTTTTTTTTTAAATCTTAATTCCTTTTTTTTTTTTTTTTTACAACAGGATCCAACTATGGTGATGTGTATACATACATGGAGATTATATCAAACTGGGTATTACTTGAAAACATGTTCCTGTCTTGGTAACTCACTATATACCTTAGAGATAAAAGTGCTTTTAACCTCAAGTTTACCCTCCATTATATCATAGTGATGAGTGGAGTGTTTTAAAGCAAAACCCCACAGTGCCATGGGGATATAATGGAATGAAAACCTTCAAAACATGTTATAGCAGTGGAGTGTTTTTAAACCTCTATCTTCCTCTGTGCTACAGCAATAAACAAAGTGTTTTCACACCTAAATCTTTCACTATACCATAGTGAGGAATGGAATGTTTGAACTCCAAACCTATCACCATACTAAAATAATGAACCAAAAGAATCAATCCTTCCAATGTACCACAGTGATACGTGGAGTATTTTTAACCCCAAACCTTCCACAATACTGCAGTGATGAATCCTTCAACTGTACTACAGCAATCAATGGAGTGTTTATAAACCTTGACCATTCCATTTTCTACATCTGTGCTTTCAAAACCAAAATGTCTCACTGTTCTGCAGCGATGAATTGTTTCTTCAGTACCTTAACCCTTTCCTTATTCTCCATCAATGATGGAATGGTGTTAAATAAAAACCTTCCTCCGTTTTTTTTTTAGCAACAAGTGGAGTGTTTTCAAACTAAAAACTTGTGACGTAGTGGGGAGTGTTTTTAAACTGAAACCTTCCATGACATGACGGAATGTTTTTAGAAGTAAAACCTTCCACAACACAGTGGAGCGTTTTTAAACTAAAGCCTTCCATAACATAGTGGGGAGTGTTTTAAAACTGACACCTTCCATGACATGGTGGGAGTGTTTTTAAAGCAAAATCTTCCACAACATGGTGGAGTGTTTTTAACCAAAAGCCTTCCATGACATAGTGAGGAGTGTTTTTAAACTAAAACCTTCCATGACATGGAGCGGAGTGTTTTTAAACTAAAACCCTCCTGACAAAATGAGAAGTGCGTTTTTTTTTAAATTTTTTTTTTTTACAATTTTCAGGCAGAATGCAATTAAAACCAACCACGAAAAAAAAAACCACAATCAGTATTCATTTAAAAACAAAAATTTGAAAGACAATTACTTCAACAAAGAACAGAACCGGGTAGGTAGGTAGGTGGGGAGAGTGGTGGTGGGGGCTGGGGTGGTGTAGGAGGGTTAAAAGAAAAACACAGAGGTGGAGGGGGCAGGGAGCGAGGGAGCGGGCAAAGCCCAGGGTAGCAGTACAGAAAATGTTCCTACAAACACACGTCGGCTGTTCTGAGCCAGCGCCAGCAGTGGAGGAGTGATTTTCTAGCCCCACCCAAAGTAACCACACCTCCAGGGAATCACTCAGGAAAACAGCAAAGATTCTGCTTACAGTTTACAAAAAAAAAAAAAAATGGAGACAGACGTCAGACAAGAATTGTCGGCTCACAAGTTTGCAAAAACAAACAAAAAAAGCGGATTATTAGACAAAGTGTCTGCTTACAGCTGACAAATAAAATTCGATACACATTTGACGACGCGTCTAAAAATAGAGAGTCTGCTTCCGGTTTCTGAATGAACAAACAAACACACACATATTAGACAACAAAGTGTATGCTTACAGCTTATACACAAACAAGATAAGACACACTTTAGACAACAAACTGTCAACTTACATCTCATACACAAATAAAAACACACATTAGACAACAACGTGTCTGCTCACAAATCAATCACAGCAGACATGCATTAGACAACTGACCTTAAAAAAAAACAACAAAATAGTCTGCGTACAGTCTGCAAACAATCAGACACAATAAAGGCAAAACAGTGTCAACTTACATTAGTTACAAACAAACAACAACAGACACACAACAGACGACCAAATGTCTGCCTACAGCTTACAAACACAGAAATTAGACAACAAAGCTTTTGCTTACAGCTTTTAAAAACATAATTCACTCTTTTTTTCGTTCTTGTATTACAGAAACCCAACTCACCGAAAACAGAAAACAGCCTTTTCAGGGTTTTCAAACTCACGCAAGAAAAAAAAAAAAAAGACATGAAAATGAGACCATCAATTAACCACAAAAAAAAAAAAAAAAAAAAAAAGAAAAGAAAAAAAAGAAAAAAAAAAGAAAAAAAAAAAAGAAGCATATTCGAAATAAGAAACAAAACCACCAAATTAGTCTGTGACATGGTAGTTGAGCTACTTGCATCTTAAGGCGTACGACACTGGGCTGTGCTGTGAATGTCAGGAATTTCCCATCACTTTTCACTCCGATACTGATTAAAAAAAAAAAAGTTAATTAAAAACATAAGTGGCCTTAAAAAAAAAAAAAACCATAAAAAAGCCAGACAGGCTAAAAGACGCCGCAGAATGGGCAGCCAGTATCCATACTGGACCATTTTCACTACCACACTGCCAGATTTACAACAAAAATGCTGGCATGCTATGAATTAATATCTGATAACAGAAAAGAAAAAAAAAAGGATGAAAAAAAAAAATTCTAAAACAAAACAAACAAAAAAAGATGGACACTGGACAACAGCGTCCGCTTACATCTCATGAACAAAGACAGACGCAAGAGTCTGTTTACAGGGTTTACCAACAAAAACAAGACAGGAATGTCCGTTAACAGCTCACAAACAAAAACAGACACAAGAGTCTGTTTACAGAGTTCACCAACAAAAACAAGACAGGGAAGTCCGTTAACAGCTCACAAACAGAAACAGACACACATGAGTCAAGAAAGTTCCTGCTTACAATCCACCTTTTCATCGTCTGTTCCTAAAAGCCCAGCACACCACACGCAGCACCTTCAGGGCTGCCAACACCAAGGGGGTGAAAAGAATGAGCCATCCTCCAAAAGAAATATACAGTGAAACATCAAACAACCAGGTACATATTTACAGAACATTTACTGTGCAACTATTTAGTTGAAATCCTTAGGGCTGAAGAGACCAGGCCATACTGAGGCATTGGGCATTCACAGTTAAGAAAGACAACCACTTGTGGGTGGGGTGGGGGGAGGGAAAGGGAAAATGTGGAAGAAAGAAGGAAAAAAAAAAAAAGGGAAACATTTTAAAGAGTAATCATACTGACTCCACAGGACAACGTGAACAAATGAATCACAAGACAAAACACGACGCGTTTCGACCTCTTAGGTCTTCTTCAGGCAAGATAAACAACACTCAGGACAATGAAAACGAAGAACGAGCAATCACTTACAGGCAAGATAAACAACACTCAGGACAATGAAAACGAAGAACGAGCAATCACTTACGTCGTGCTTGTCTTGCTTGAAGAAGACTTAAGAGATTGAAACACGTTCTGCTTTGGCTTGGGATTTGTTTTGTCCATGTTGTTTGGTGGAGTCATTATAATTACTTTTTAAAAATTTGTTGAGATCTCTAGCTGCCGTCGCCTCATTTTGCAACTAAATGGAAAAGAGGGGAAAAAAAAAAGTGGAGGAAAAGAAAAAAAAAAAGTGTGTGTGTGTGTGTGTGTGTGTGGAGAGGAAGAAAAGAAGAACGTGTGAAAAGAACGACAGAGAGAAAACAAAGAGATCACACTGGCAAACAGCCAGAGCAGAACGGACAGCTGGTGAGACAGCGTCCCAGCATGCAGCGCCTGCCTGCTCACTGTCTTTTCGACAGACAACAACTGAAAGGCTGGCACGCTATGCATCCTGCAGACAAAGAACGTGAAGAGATTGGAAAGAATGAGAACAGGTGAATGGCACACAAAAGCCTAAAGACAGAGGCCAGCAGTAAAGGTAGGGGGAGATGGTGGGAGAGAATCAAGAAAAGTGATAGAGAGAAGAGCAAATTACTAGCAAAGAATTTCCAGAAGGGGGGGGGGGGGGGGGGGGGGGACACAATTTTTTACCAAAAGTGCCTCAAGTATCCCTGGGAATCTTAAAGGTTACAAGCAAACAAAAAATAAACCAAGAGATACGTGTCAGTAAAGAAAGTGTCCACTTACACTGTTGTAAAAAAAATAGTCATCAATTCTGAAAGTGCCCGATAATCCTGAATCTTAAAGAAAATGAAACAAGAGTATTACTGTATTCTGGCCTGTATCTTAAAGCTACAAAACCCAGACCCCGTTTTGATTCCCAGACTGATTCAGCGTCAATACGACAGAGCTGCCAACCCCCTTTAAAGCAAATCCAGTGGCAGTTACGGGTAATTTCAGTCTTCAGTCTTCTGATTAACTTAAGTAGTAGAATGGCTCTGAAAGTCTCACACACACACACGCATCAACACAAACACACACATACACACCACACCACACACGCATGCATGCACGCACACACACACACACACACACACACACACACACACACACACACACACACAGAGACACACTTGACGAACTTTCTTGGCAATCAGCGACAAAACGTCTCATCAGATGAGTGCTAAACAGTGCTTCTTCTCCAGTCACACTCTGGTCTGAGAACACGCTGGCAAAAGACCAACGAACCCTTGGGTGTAGGAACAGTCTTTGTCAGCACATGCCCTGCCGTGCGAACGTTTAGTCACATCACCGAGTCCATCCTGTTTCATGGAAAAGTGGCCAAGGCTAATTTTGCATCATCCGCGGAACTTGCTATTTGTCGAAGCTGTGATGCATGGACGCTGCTTTGATTAACACTCGGTTCAAAACTGCTGATCTGACACCTTCTGCGAAGTGAATTCTTCTCCTTTACTGCCGCTTTTTCGATTGGGACATTTTTCTTCCATGCATCAAATGACAGGCAGGTGCTGTTTCTGAACAGTGATCAAACTGGATTGGATCCTGTCCTGCTGATTCCCGGATCAGGGACAAAGAGATAATT
This sequence comes from Conus canariensis, assembly GCA_033310375.1. NCBI lineage: Eukaryota > Metazoa > Mollusca > Gastropoda > Neogastropoda > Conidae > Conus > Conus canariensis. Next base: position 16,955,111 of record CM065743.1, read on the forward strand.
CAAACATACTATGGAAGGCTGATCTGCAGTGTTCAATGGGTGTGTAGTAACAGCGATACTCAGACAACCTTCTTCCTTCCTAACTACTGTGTACCCCCGCAGCACGTAACAAACTTGGTGGTGAACTATGGACTATTTCGATGTTGGCAGCTCTGACATAGATATTTAGAAAAAAAAGAAAAAAAAGAATCCTTTTCTCCTGTCACACACCATCACCCCAACTACCACCCTAACACCACCACCATCACCCCAACTACCACCCTAACACCACCACCATCACCCCAACTACCACCCTAACACCACCACCATCACCCCAACTACCACCCTAACACCACCACCATCACCCCAACTACCACCCTAACACCACCACCATCACCCCAACTACCACCCTAACACCACCACCATCACCCCAACTACCACCCTAACACCACCACCATCACCCCAACTACCACCCTAACACCACCACCATCACCCCAACTACCACCCTAACACCACCACCATCACCCCAACTACCACCCTAACACCACCACCATCACCCCAACTACCACCCTAACACCACCACCATCACCCCAACTACCACCCTAACACCACCACCATCACCCCAACTACCACCCTAACACCACCACCATCACCCCAACTACCACCCTAACACCACCACCATCACCCCAACTACCACCCTAACACCACCACCATCACCCCAACTACCACCCTAACACCACCACCATCACCCCAACTACCACCCTAACACCACCACCATCACCCCAACTACCACCCTAACACCACCACCATCACCCCAACTACCACCCTAACACCACCACCATCACCCCAACTACCACCCTAACACCACCACCATCACCCCAACTACCACCCTAACACCACCACCATCACCCCAACTACCACCCTAACACCACCACCACCACTTATAGCTGAGACAACCACAAAGGGCCAAATCAGAGAGAGAGAGAGAGTCAAGGCTTGAGAGAGAGAGAGAGAGAGACAGAGACAGAGACAGGGAGAGACAGACAGAGAGAGACAGAGCCTATAAAAAATTTTTTTTTTAAAGGAAGGAGGTGAGGGAAGAGGTATTTATAACATGAGAATCACATGCACAAGCTTTACATTACATGAGAATCACATGCACAAGCTTTACATTACTCTGGGAAACTGAGTAAAGGAAGACAAAGCAGTACTGGTAAACATCAAATCCAAAGAAAGTCATAAAAAGATACAAGTTTGATGATTATAATCGGTGGATAGCGACATAAAAAACACTCTTCATACACACTTTCAGCATGTGTTGAACACTGTTAAATCACACACAACAACCCAGCTAACCTTCACAGAGTTAAAACCACAGCTCCCATTGAGAGAAAATAAAAACCTTTAAAGTGTGAGATCCAGCACGCCTACTCCTCCCCCCCCTCCCCCCCCCCCCCAAGAAAAACTTTACTCTTTCTTTCAAATTGAGGAAGAAATGATTCAACGCCCATCCTGCACCGAATCTGACACAGAGGAAACACTTCTTCTTCATTTTTGTTGTCCTGAGTGTTGTTTATCTTGCCTGACGAAGACCTACACAGTCGAAATGTGTCGTGTTTTGTCCTGCTATTCGTTCATCCATGCAGTTTGGCAGAGTTATTTTAATGCTTTTTGTTTTTTAAGATTTGTTCAAAAGAAAGAAACTAAATATGAGCACTGAGTGGTTTATCATCAATTTTTTGGCGCAATCACTGTCAGGACTAGTTGATTTGTACAGCTTTCACCGATCTCTTTCCCTTTCTTGGAGTCTGGCCTACACACAATGTCACAGCATGACATGCTAGTTTCAAGCAGGTAGGCAAAATGGCGGCTGCTCGCCATCGTGAAGTGAAGAAGTTTACAAAAAGATTTTGAGATGTCAGCGTCCTCAGCTAATATATGCAAAAAAAGCGACCGACGCTCTGCGACCTGCAAACCCCTGATTTTCGCTTCATTAAAAAAAAAAAAAAGGTTTTCTGCAGATAAAATTTTCTCTGAAATCTGCTACATCAGGGTGAAACAAGAGCTGTGTAGAAAATGCAAAAGTGGATCATTTGATCTTCTGGCAGTTACAACCAACCACACACACTAAAACAACTCATCTTCAACCACACACACTAAAACAACTCATCTTCAACCACACACACTAAAACAACTCATCTTCAACCACACACACTAAAACAACCATCTTCAACCACACACACTAAAACAACTCATCTTCAACCACACACACACACTCACCATCTAGTCCTCACACTTTCAAGGCCTATTTAACTGTCATACAGTGAAAAAAACACACAAGAACAACCATTCTATCTCAACACTGTTCCAACATAACAACGAAAAACTTCTTTTGAACCAAACAAGATGAGCAATAATATCATTTTCTACTGTAGCTTCAGACGCAATGCTCTACTACCAAATTTCTACATGTAACATGAAACAATTTCAAATTCTTAAATATCATACTTCATGATATCATATGACCTCAAACACAACTTCACAGCGCATCTTATTCAGGGTTAACAGGTGGCGTATATCTTTAAACAGTCTCAAAGCCTCAGAATCCGGCCTCTGATTGTACTTTTGATGAAGTCGAAGCACCAGTGCAAAAACAGTACAATTACTTAGCAAGAACACAATGTTTACTGAACAAGGCAAATCTTTGCAACACCACTGGTCAGGACAATACATAATCAAATAAATCTGATCAGTCAATTCACGATGTTGGTAGTCCAGTCGATCACCCAGGTACATCGGGGTCGCAAGCAAAATAGAATATACACAAAAAACACCCACACTGTAAGATGTAAGGAAGGGGCGGAAAACTATGGGTTTACTCATAAACATGTATGTATTTGTATGATCACATCGCTTGGAAAGTAAAAGCATGCCTAGTGCCGCATCAACTGGTGTCTACTGGTTTTGAGGAAGCCTTTGATTCTGTAGACTGGAATTACATGAAAAAAGGCCATTATATTTGGCTGAAGGGATGATAAAGCTCATTTGAGAAGCATTTTTGTTACAATATTGAATCTTACATAGCTGAAAATGACAAAATGTCCCACAGTTTTCTTGCACACAAAGGACGTCAGCAGGGTGACCTGCTGTCAGCGTATTTGTTTTGTGCATGCGAAATTTGAAAAGATAAAATTTGTGAACATGAACAGATTCATATGCCACGTATAACGTTTTTTTAAAATGGAAAATTAAGCTATGCACATCAGTTGACTGAGTTTGTACTTCAAAAAGTAAAAATAAGAAAGCTGAAAAAACAACACCTAAAGATGAGGTGCTTTCAACTTCAAAATGTGCCATGGAATTCTCACGTCAAATTGTGTTTTAAAGAGAATGATGAGAGTGGCTGACAATCTCAGAAGTGATTTCTGCAGAACTGAAGAAGACAGTGCCTCGTTTTTTTCTACGGCACTGTCCACACTCACTCACATTCTGGTGAGAACTACAAAAGATGCAATACGACAAAACTATGCACACTGTGACAAGGCATCACTTCATGTTGAACTGAACATACCTGACACTGATGACATCACAACTAGAAGGCCACTGGCGAGACCACAAACCTCTGCTATGGTCCAAAGAACCTTGGCTTCATCCTAAAACTAAAAGTCACTTCATGGATAAAAAAAAAACCGAAATAATTCACCAACAATGGAACTAAGAGTTGGTAAGCACAAAAGTAGTTCCTTCCTGGGTGCTTCCCCCCCCCCAAAAAAAATAGGACATGCAAAACGGGATGTCAACATTTACATCCTTAAAAAGGTTCAATACTCCAAGAAAACTTATCACTTTGAGGATTGTTATCAATTCCAAACAACAGCCATTACAGACTTCAAGTTCAAAGGAAAAAAAGAAACCATTTCATCAATAAGGTGAACAATCCTGTATCCACCACATGATCTGCACTGGAGCCACACTTCTGCACCAAAATCTGTAGGTAGTCATCCTTGGAGGGTGTAATTCAACCTTTCCATAAAGTTTCCGTTAAAATCAGTTGGGTAGCTGTGCATAATAAGATTTGTAAGTAGGGGAGTATATTGGAAAAGGAAAATCTCCACCAGGGCGGAACACATTTTGGAACCTCCACCCCCACCCCTTTGAGTCAGTTCACATGTGAAAAAACAAAATAAATTCTGCCAGGGGAAGTGATTGTTGATATGGTAGAGACTGAAGAAGTTATTTCCTGTGCCCCCCCCCCCCCCCTCTTTTTTTTCCAACAGTACATGCAAAATACAAAATTTCAATATTTATAAAACGTGAAAAAATGATTCATACTGTATGGTGTATAAAATGATGCATGACACACTACGTGCTGTTTCTATTTTCAGCATACTACCATCAAATGCTTATAATCGCAGTTTTCCATGATTTTTCTTTTTTATTGTAGAAAGCAAACCATTATCGTGCAAGAAAATGGGGATAAAGGGGAAATAAGTTGCTATCACCATCACAAAAGATAAGAACTGTTTTCCCTGTCAGGAATACAGTTATTACCCCAAAGAAAACAAAACAGCAGGGAAACCAGTTACCATGGTTGCTTTCCCTCTTGTCTTTATGACATGTGCAGGTGCACCAGTATCACTGGCATTATTACGTGGACTGTAGGCTCAGCTGCCTTACATATAGCCAGCCACTTCCGGAGAAGACCATTTACCTGACCTGTGTTGAAAATGAGGTGGACTTTGAACGGAAGGAAGCTGAATCCGAGGCGAGGTTGTTCAAACATCATCTTCTTGTTTTTCATCTCCGTTTCAATCATGTGTCAGGCTATGTAAATTTGTTGATCTCCATAAACTTCCTGATAATTAGCACATAATAATATTGCTGTTCATTTGCTGAACTGTGTGTCAGCACAGGGGCACACAATAGTAGACGCCAGCAATGGAGATCAAGAGAACAAGGAAAGCAGGTTCACAATGAAAATAAGCGACTTTCCCGATATTACTGGTTTGTTGAATTTTTTTTTTTTTTTTCGAGGAAAAGGACACAAGAGTCACTATCAACAGCAATAACAAATAATTGCCCTATTATCACCATTTTCCTGATGTATACCATTATTTATTTGGGGGAGATAGTGATCGGCTTTTGACACTACTAAGTTCGTAAATGTCATTCATATTTCATGATGGGTAACATGATTTACGACATCCAAAGTGCTGATTCACGTTGTATAATATGTCATATGATTTATGGATATAGAACCTTCAATATGAAAGAAAAAAAAAAAAAATAAAAGGGTGAAAGAAGAAAGACATGAAAGAAGAGAAGAAGGAAGCAAGAAAGAATAAAAAGAAGAAAGAAGGAATAAAGGAATAGGAAAGAAGGAACGAATTACAATCAAAAACAAACAAAAAAAAAAAAAAAAAAAAAGAGGAAGGCAGGATGGAAGAAAAGAAGGAAGCAAGAAAGAATAAAAAGAAGAAAGAAGGAATAAAGGAATAGGAAAGAAGGAACGAATTACAATCAAAAAAAAAAAAAAAAAAAAAAAAAAGAGGAAGGCAGGATGGAAGAAAAGAAGGAAGCAAGAAAGAATAAAAAGAAGAAAGAAGGAATAAAGGAATAGGAAAGAAGGAACGAATTACAATCAAAAAAAAAAAAAAAAAAAAAAAAAAAAAAAAAAAAGGGAAGGCAGGATGGAAGAAAAGAAGGAAGCAAGAAAGAATAAAAGAAGAAAGAAGGAATAAAGGAATAGGAAAGAAGGAACGAATTACAATCAAAAACAAACAAAAAAAAAAAAAAAAAAAAAAGAGGAAGGCAGGATGGAAGAAAAGAAGGAAGCAAGAAAGAATAAAAAGAAGAAAGAAGGAATAAAGGAATAGGAAAGAAGGAACGAATTACAATCAAAAAAAAAAAAAAAAAAAAAAAAAAAAAAAAAAAAAGAGGAAGGCAGGATGGAAGAAAAGAAGGAAGCAAGAAAGAATAAAAAGAAGAAAGAAGGAATAAAGGAATAGGAAAGAAGGAACGAATTACAATCAAAAACAAACAAAAAAAAAAAAAAAAAAGGAAGGCAGGATGGAAGAAAAGAAGGAAGCAAGAAAGAATAAAAAGAAGAAAGAAGGAATAAAGGAATAGGAAAGAAGGAACGAATTACAATCAAAAAAAAAAAAAAAAAAAAAAAAAAAAAAAAGAGGAAGGCAGGATGGAAGAAAAGAAGGAAGCAAGAAAGAATAAAAAGAAGAAAGAAGGAATAAAGGAATAGGAAAGAAGGAACGAATTACAATCAAAACAAACAAAAAAAAAAAAAAAAAAAAAAAAAAAAAGAAGAGGAAGGCAGGATGGAAGAAAAGAAGGAAGCAAAGAGGAAAGAAAGAAAAGACAGAAGTATGGCTCCTCCACTACCGTACTACTTATCAAAGTAACTGATTGATAAACGTCGTAACACGATACGATGGCAGTTTTTTTTTTTTTTTTCTTCACAGCATAAAAATCATTAAAACATACTTGGCTTTTGTCTTTGTTCACATATATACAGTATCAGTATATATTCATACATAATATACAACAAGCAAACACACAAACATACCAAGGTATGCTGGGAGCAAGTCAAAAACCAAGATGAGCATCAGAACTGAACACAGCCTAAGAGTAAGAGGCCTCGATTCATACACACCAACCAACAGCAGAAAAACAAAACAACCAACCAACCTCCAACGAAATGATGAATTATATCTTTCTGTTATCGGGCGTATCTTTTCCTTTCTTTTCCTATTGCCCCCCTCCTTGATGCTGCTGGATGACGAAGGCATCTACGAGTTAACACACAGACACTGCTTGAATCCTTTCTGAGGATATGTGTACACCGTACATTTGTGTACATTTCAAAGATATGTGTACATTCCATATACATGGGCATTATGCGCACTTGTACACTGTTGTAAATGCATATCTGGCTTTCAAAAAAACAACAACAACAGACGATAACAAGCTGTTGAACTCAACTAATGGTAACATTGCTAGTGAACATATCAAGGAATGACAAGCTGGAGAATGTAGAAGACAGGGCAACATGCTGGTGAACTTAACAGATGATAACATGCTGGTGAACTTAACAGATGATAACATGCTGGTGAACTTAACACATGATAAATGCTGGTGAACTTAACAGATGATAACATGCTGGTGAATTTAACAGATGATAACATGCTGGTGAATTTAACAGATGATAACATGCTGGTGAATTTAACAACTGATGATAATAAACTGGTGAACTTAACAACTGATGGTAACAAACTGGTGAACTTAAATGATTATAACAAGCTGGTGAACTTAACTGATGATAACAAGCTGGTGAACTTAACTGATGATAACAAGCTGGTGAACTTTTGATTTTGACAAGCTGGTGACTGTAACAGATGATCGAGGATAACAAGCGGGTAACTGTACTGACGATAAATGAGCAGGTGGACTCAGCATATGATGACAAACTGGTGAATGTAAGAGATGACTGAGGATAACAGCCTGGTAACTTTACGATGATAACAACCTGGTGAACATTATAGATGACTGACCACAACAAGCTGGAAACTTTACCGATGATGAGCAGGGGCACTCAACATGTGATGAGAAGCTGGTGAACTTAACAAAGAGTAAACAGCTGATGTGTGGCAAAAAACATATTATGAAAATGGGGCTCAATCAAAAAAAAAAAGAAAAGGATATATATATGGGTAATGAAAATGAACAACTTAGTAAGATGATAACTAATTACATGAATAACTACGTAAGTTATGGAAAAACTAAACCAGCCTACGATTCTCATCAAATGATGCTGACCACTCCAGGCATAAGCCGAAGACAGAACAACATGAATCTTGTTCATACATACACACGCTCAAGAGGCAAACGTTCTCTGGATATACCCTCTCTTCTCTATACGCTCTTCATTCATCTTTTGATCTCCCTCTCTGCTCGTCCTTCCCTCTCAAAAAACACACACACACATGCACGCACGCGCGTACACATGCACACACACACACACGCATATGCGTCCACACACGCACTCACACATACACGCACTTCCCTCAGACACACACGCCTTAAAAGACACAGACACATGCCTAAAAGCCTTAACACACAAGAGAAGTTCCCAATACTGACCTCAACGAATGACTAGATCAGGTTTCCAGCATCTGGCTTCAAACAACTCTCATCTGTCCACTTGTTCTTCTCTTTTCCTTCCTTTCTTCTGATTCAGCCCACTGTTCATGATGAACGATACAATGAACACCAACTTCATGATCACCCTCCGTTCATGCTGATGTCACTGGTCGGAATGATGATGGATGCTTGCTGAACTAGGAGGGATCAGTGAGGTTTCCTCTGACAGCCCATAGAACTAAACCCTTGAACACGATCAGTCAATGCTATAGAACTAAACCCTTGAACACGATCAGTCAATGCTATAGAACTAAACCCTTGAACACGATCAGTCAATGCTATAGAACTAAACCCTTGAACACGATCAGTCAATGCTATAGAACTAAACCCTTGAAGAGGATCAGTCAATGCTATAGAACTAAACCCTTGAACACGATCAGTCAATGCTATAGAACTAAACCCTTGATAGGATCAGTCAATGCTATAGAACTAAACCCTTGAGTAGGATCAGTCAATGCTATAGAACTAAACCCTTGAGTAGGATCAGTCAATGCTATAGAACTAAACCTTGAGTAGGATCAGTCAATGCTATAGAACTAAACCCTTGAGTAGGATCAGTCAATGCTATAGAACTAAACCCTTGAGTAGGATCAGTCAATGCTATAGAACTAAACCCTTGAGTAGGATCAGTCAATGCTATAGAACTAAACCCTTGAGTAGGATCAGTCAATGCTATAGAACTAAACCCTTGAGTAGGATCAGTCAATGCTATAAAACTAAACCGTTGAAGAGGATCAGTCAATGCTATAGAACTAAACCGTTGAAGACGATCAGTCAATACCATAGAACTAAATCGCTGAAGAGGATCAGTCAATGCTATAGAACTAAACCCTTGAAGAGGATCAGTCAATGCTATAGAACTAAACTGCTGAAGAGGATCAGTCAATGCTATAGAACTAAACCCTTGAGTAGGATCAGTCAATACTATAGAACTAAACCCTTGAGTAGGATCAGTCAATGCTATAGAACTAAACCCTTGAGTAGGATCAGTCAATACTATAGAACTAAACCCTTGAGTAGGATCAGTCAATGCTATAGAACTAAACCGTTGAAGACGATCAGTCAATACCATAGAACTAAATCGCTGAAGAGGATCAGTCAATGCTATAGAACTAAACCCTTGAGTAGGATCAGTCAATGCTATAGAACTAAACCCTTGAAGATCGGTCAATTTCCGGCTGATGGGACAGGCGACACTGGTCATCCAGCCATTAGTATTCAGTTGGCATAAATTTCAACAGTAGAGGGTAAAAACAACCCCCCCCCCCCACACACACACACACATACACACACACACACCAACTAAAAACAAACAAATGCATTGGCCCAAAAGAAAAAGGGCAGAAGAACATAAGAGAAGACTGTCCCCCCCCCACCCCCCCCCCCCCACCCCCACATCCCCCCTTTCCATCTCTTCAGAATGCTGAGGAGTCTCCTGTACTCTCCTGTGAGGATTAACTATTCT
>CM065743.1:16969768-17032268 GCA_033310375.1 Conus canariensis
AATGAAATTCAGGTAACAACATTAATAAATACAATTTCATGTACCACAATCACAGATGGCACACACACACACACACACACACACACACACACACCACACGCTCACACACCACACACACACACACAACACACACACACACACACACACACACACACACAACACAAACCTGCAGAAAACAGAAAGTCTTAACATTTGTTCTCAGGCTGACAAGGTATCATTACACTGAGGACAGCTTTCCACCTTGCAAGCCAAAGATACAATCCACAGGAACAGTAGAACTAAACCAAGCACAAAAATCAACAGAAACAGCAGCGTTGAACCACAGACAAAATCGACAGGAACAGTACTGCGCAACCAAGGATACAATCTACAGCAACGGTAGCCTTCAACCAGAGACACAGACTATAGGAACAGTGAGCTCCAGCCAGAGACACAGACTATAGGAACAGTGAGCTCCAGCCAGAGACACAGACTATAGGAACAGTGAGCTCCAGCCAGAGACACAGACTATAGGAACAGTGAGCTCCAGCCAGAGACACAGACTATAGGAACAGTGAGCTCCAGCCAGAGACACAGACTATAGGAACAGTGAGCTCCAGCCAGAGACACAGACTATAGGAACAGTGAGCTCCAGCCAGAGACACAGACTATAGGAACAGTGAGCTCCAGCCAGAGACACAGACTATAGGAACAGTGGCCCCAGCCAGAGACACAGACTATAGGAACAGTGAGCTCCAGCCAGAGACACAGACTACAGGAAAAGAGGTCTCCAGCCAGAGACACAGACTATAGGAACAGTGAGCTCCAGCCAGAGACACAGTCTATAGGAACAGAGGTCTCCAGCCAGAGACACAGACTATAGGAACAGTGGCCCCAGCAGGAGACACAAGACTACAGGAACAGTGGCTCCAACCAGCGAGACCTGACAGGCAGAAGTTAAAGAGTTCATCCAGTGCCACAGTCAACAGGTACAGCAGGGTTAAACCAAGAGAACCAAGGCCAAGGGTTCAGAGGGGATCACACTGACAGCATGCATGCTGCACTACAGTGCTGTACCTTTGTGGTGTGGTGTGGTGGTGTCTGCAACAGACAGGGTCTGGTGTCATACCACAGCCTGGACACTGATAACCCGCACCCCCCCCCCCCCCCCCACCCTTCCCCCATACTGCTCTCTCTGTCTCTCTCACACACACATATGCGGTACATATACATAAGACACACAGACAGACACACACATACACACAGAGACAAAACACACACAGAGACAAACACACACACACAATCACACACACATGTACACCCCACACACACACACACACACGCATACATACATACACACACACACATACACACAGACACACACACACATACACACACACAGACACACACAGACAAACACTCTCTCACACACACAGACACAGACAAACACACACACACACTCACATACACACTGAGCCGAATCTGTAGCAGTCTTGAAGTCTGTCACACACACACATACACACACACATGTACACACACACACACGCATACATACAAACATGCACACACATATACACACACAGAGACACAGACACACACACACAAACACAGACACACACACACATACACACACTCACACAGACAAACACACACACTCACACACACAGAGACACAGACACAAACAAACACACACACACCACACACACACACACACACACACACACACACACCACCACACACACCTGAGCTGAATCTGTAGCAGTCTCAAAGTCTGTCAGCTGCAGGATTTTTGTCCAGCCTTCTCTGGTGTTAACTGTGCATGACTTGTGTGTCTTCTTGTAGGGATGACACCGACACCAACTCTGATTTGTGGATGTGTACTGTCATGAGGATGACACCGACACCAACACCAATGTGTACTGTCATAAGAACGACACTGACACCAACGTCTACTGTTATGAGAACGACACTGACACCAACGTCTACCGTCATGAGAACGTCACTGACACCAACGTCTACTGTCATGAGAACAACACTGACACCAACGTCTACTGTCATGTGAACGTCGCTGACAGCAACGTCTACTGTCATGAGAACGACACTGACACCAACGTCTACCGTCATCAGAACGTCACTGACACCAACATCTACCGTTATGAGAACGACACTGACACCAACGTCTACCGTCATGAGAACATCACTGACACCAACGTCTACCGTTATGAGAACGACACTGTCACCACGTCTACTGTCATGAGAACAACACTGACACCACCGTCTACTGTCATGAGAACAACTCTGACACCAACGTCTACTACCATGAGAACGTCACTGACACCAACGTCTACTGCCATGAGAACGTCACTGACACCAACGTCTACTGTCATGAGAACGACACTGACACCAATGTCTACTGTCATGAGAACGTCACTGACACCAATGTCTACTGCCATGAGAACGTCACTGACACCAACGTCTACTGCCATGAGAACAACTCTGACACCAACGTCTACTGCCATGAGAACAACTCTGACACCAATGTCTACCTTCATGAGAACAACACTGACACCAATGTCTACTGTCATGTGAACGTCACTGACACCAATGTATACTGTCATGAGAACGACACTGACACCAATGTCTACTGTCATGAGAACAACTCTGACACCAACGTCTACTGTCATGTGAACATCAACTGACACCAATGTATACTGTCATGAGAACGACACTGACACCAATGTCTACTGTCATGTGAACGACACTGACACCAACGTTACTGTCATGTGAACGACACTGACACCAACGTCTACTGTCATGAGAATGTCACTGACACCAACGTCTACTGTCATGTGAACGTCACTGACACCAATGTATACTGTCATGAGAACGACACTGACACCAATGTATACTGTCATGAAAACGACACTGACACCAATGTCTACTGTCATGAGAACAACCTGACACCACGTCTACTGTCATGAGATGACACCGCACACAATACCAATGTGTACTGTCATGAGAACGTCACTGACACCAATGTCTACTGCCATGAGAACAACTCTGACACCAACGTCTACGTCATGAGGATGACACCAACACCAATACCAATGTGTACTGTCATGAGAACGACACTGACACCAACACTTGTGTACGCCGTCATGAGGATGACACTGACACCAAACTGTGTACGCCGTCATGAGGATGACACTGACACCAACACTTGTGTACACCGTCATAGAGGATGACACTGACACCAACACTTGTGTACGCTGTCATGAGGATGACACTGACAACAACACTTGTGTACGCCGTCATGAGGATGACACTGACAACAACACTTGTGTACACCGTCATGAGGATGGACACAATGACTCAAAACACTCCATTGTGTACACCGTCAAGAGGATGACACTGACACCAACACTTGTGTACGCCGTCATGAGGATGACACTGACACCAACACTTGTGTACGCCGTCATGAGGATGACACTGACACCAACACTTGTGTACGCCGTCATGAGGATGACACTGACAACAACACTTGTGTACGCCGTCATGAGGACGACACTGACAACAACACTTGTGTACGCCGTCATGAGGATGACACTGACACCAACACTTGTGTACCCGTCATGAGGATGACACTGACACCAACACTTGTGTACACCGTCATGAGGATGACACTGACACCAACACTTGTGTACACCAGACAAACACTGGTGTTTACTGTCATGAGGATGACACTGACACCAACACTTGTGCACACCAGACAACACTGGTGTTTACTGTCATGAGGATGACACTGACACCAACACTTGTGTACACCAGACAACAACATGGTGTTTACTGTCACGAGGATGACACTGAGAACAACACTGGTGTATACTGTCATGAGGATGACACTGACAACACCACTGGTGTTTACTGTTATGAGGATGACACTGACAACAACACTGGTGTTTACTGTTATGAGGATGACACTGACAACAACACTGGTGTTTACTGTTATGAGGATGACACTGACAACAACACTGGTGTATACTGTCATGAGGATGACACTGACAACAACACTGGTGTATACTGTTATGAGGATGACACAGACAACAACACTGGTGTATACTATTATGAGGATGACACTGACAACAACACTGGTGTTACTATTATGAGGATGACAATGACACAACGATACACAGTACTATCATGAGGATGACACTGACAACACCACTGGTGTATACTATTATGAAGATGACACTGACAACAACACTGGTGTTTACTGTTATGAGGACAACACTGACAACAACATGGTGTATACTATTATGAGAATGACACTGACAACAACACTTGTGTTTACTGTTATGCGAATGAACACTGACAACAACACTGGTGTTAACTATTATGAGAATGACAATGACACCATGATACAGAGTACTATCATGAGGATGACACTGACAACAACACTGGTGTATACTGTTATGAGGATGACACTGACAACACCACTGGTGTTTACTGTTATGAGGAGGACACTGACAACACCACTGGTGTTTACTGTTATGCGGATGACACTGACAACAACACTGGTGTATACTGTTATGAGGATGACACTGACAACAACACTGGTGTTTACTGTTATGAGGATGACACTGACAACAACACTGGTGTATACTGTTATGAGGATGACACTGACAACACCACTGGTGTATACTGTTATGAGGATGACACTGACAACAACACTGGTGTATACTGTTATGAGGATGACACTGACAACAACACTGGTGTTTACTGTTATGAGGACGACACTGACAACACCACTGGTGTATACTGTCATGAGGACGACACTGACAACACCACTGGTGTATACTGTCATGAGGACGACACTGACAACACCACTGGTGTATACTGTCATGAGGACGACACTGACAACAACACTGGTGTTTACTGTTATGAGGATGACACTGACAACTCCACTGGTGTTTACTATTATGAGGACGACACTGACAACACCACTGGTGTATACTGTCATGAGGACGACACTGACAACAACACTGGTGTTTACTGTTATGAGGATGACACTGACAACTCCACTGGTGTTTACTATTATGAGGACGACACTGACAACACCACTGGTGTATACTGTCATGAGGACGACACTGACAACACCACTGGTGTATACTGTCATGAGGACGACACTGACAACACCACTGGTGTTTACTGTTATGAGGATGACACTGACAACACCACTGGTGTTAACTATTATGAGAATGACAATGACACCATGATACAGAGTACTATCATGAGGATGACACTGACAACAACACTGGTGTATACTGTTATGAGGATGACACTGACAACACCACTGGTGTATACTGTTATGAGGACGACACTGACAACACCACTGGTGTTAACTATTATGAGAATGACAATGACACCATGATACAGAGTACTATCATGAGGATGACACTGACAACAACACTGGTGTATACTGTTATGAGGATGACACTGACAACACCACTGGTGTATACTGTTATGAGGACGACACTGACAACACCACTGGTGTTAACTATTATGAGAATGACAATGACACCATGATACAGAGTACTATCATGAGGATGACACTGACAACAACACTGGTGTATACTGTTATGAGGATGACACTGACAACAACACTGGTGTTTACTGTTATGAGGAGGAGCCGAGGACACTGACAACACCACTGGCGTTTACTGTTATGAGGACGACACTGACAACAACACTGGTGTTTACTATTATGAGAATGACACTGACAACAACACTTGTGTTTACTATTATGAGAATGACAATGACACCATGATACAGAGTACTATCATGAGGAGGTCACTGACACAACACTACTGTGTGTTTGTATTGTCAAGAGGAAGATCCGGACACCAAAAATCGTGTGTACTATCTCGTGGTGACACTAACAAACTACTGTGTACCAGTACTGTCACGAGGATGACACTGACACCAACATGAAGATGGCTAGTGTGCAATGTTACAAGGATGACACTTACACTAGTGTGTACTGTTATGAGAAAACATTAACACCAGTGCGTATTGTTATGAGGATGACACTAACACTACTGCATACTGTTATTAGGATGACATTAACACCAGTGTGTACTGTTATAAGGATGACATTAACACCAGCGCGTACTGTTATAAGGATGACATTAACACCAGTGTGCACTGTTAGGAGAATGACACTAACACAAGTGCATACTGTTATAAGGATGACACTCACAAATTTCATAAAGTTCTTAAAAAAAAAAAAAATCAATTTATCTCATACAGTCATGCATATAGCTTGATAGTGAAAGAATAATGTCCTTTCCTGTGGACACATTTACAGTCACTCTGTGCATCCCATTTCTTGCTGTTTACACATTTACAGTCCCTCTGTGCATCCCATTTCTTGTTGTTTACACATTTACAGTCACTCTGTGCATCCCATTTCTTGTTGTTTACACATTTACAGTCCCTCTGTGCATCCCGTTTCTTGCTGTTTACACATTTACAGTCCCTCTGTGCATCCCATTTCTTGTTGTTTACACATTTACAGTCCCTCTGTGAATCCCATTTCTTGTTGTTTACACATTTACAGTCCCTCTGTGCATCCCATTTCTTGCTGTTTACACATTTACAGTCACTCTGTGCATCCCATTTCTTGTTGTTTACACATTTACAGTCCCTCTGTGCATCCCATTTCTTGTTGTTTACACATTTACAGTTACTCTGTGCATCCCATTTCTTGTTGTTTACACATTTACAGTCACTCTGTGCATCCCATTTCTTGTTGTTTACACATTTACTGTCCCTCTGTGCACCCCATTTCTTGTTGTTTACACATTTACAGTTACTCTGTGCATCCCATTTCTTGTTGTTTACACATTTACAGTCACTCTGTGCATCCCATTTCTTGTTGTTTACACATTTACAGTCACTCTGTGCATCCCATTTCTTGTTGTTTACACATTTACAGTCCCTCTGTGCATCCCATTTCTTGTTGTTTACACATTTACAGTCACTCTGTGCATCCCATTTCTTGTTGTTTACACATTTACAGTCACTCTGTGCATCCCATTTCTTGTTGTTTACACAATTACAGTCCCTCTGTGCATCCCATTTCTTGTTGTTTACACATTTACAGTCCCTCTGTGCATCCCGTTTCTTGCTGTTTACACATTTACAGTCACTCTGTGCATCCCATTTCTTGCTGTTTACACATTTACAGTCCCTCTGTGCATCCCATTTCTTGTTGTTTACACATTTACAGTCCCTCTGTGCATCCCGTTTCTTGTTGTTTACACATTTACAGTCACTCTGTGCATCCCATTTCTTCTTGTTTACACATTTACAGTCCCTCTGTACATCCCATTTCTTGCTGTTTACACATTTACAGTCACTCTGTGCATCCCATTTCTTGTTGTTTACACATTTACAGTCCCTCTGTGCATCCCATTTCTTGTTGTTTACACATTTACAGTCACTCTGTGCATCCCATTTCTTGTTGTTTACACATTTACAGTCACTCTGTGCATCCCATTTCTTGCTGTTTACACATTTACAGTCACTCTGTGCATCCCATTTCTTGTTGTTTACACATTTACAGTCACTCTGTGCATCCCATTTCTTGTTGTTTACACAATTACAGTCCCTCTGTGCATCCCATTTCTTGCTGTTTACACATTTACAGTCACTCTGTGCATCCCATTTCTTGTTGTTTACACATTTACAGTCACTCTGTGCATCCCATTTCTTGTTGTTTACACAATTACAGTCCCTCTGTGCATCCCATTTCTTGTTGTTTATAACCACACACAGGGATACATACAAGATATCACTTATCAGGGCTGTCACACCGTAAAAATAAAATCAATGCGTGTTCGTTTAAAAAAAAAAAAAAAAGCATTAATCCCATCAAAAACTCCAGTCTGCTCTAAATGCAGGCCAATGCTCTTAAAAACATCAACACGACTTTTGCAGGGCATGCGTTTACAGAGCGCTGTTGAAAACCATGACTGGGGTAGTTCAGCGCTTTTGAACAAAATGGAAAAAGTCAAAATGCACCATTCCAGGCTATTCGTTGTCCAAAAAGAGGTCGAAAAGCGCTGACTGAAACTGCTCACTTTTGTCGTCTTTTCAGTCCTGTCATGTCTCCAACAGTTAATAATTGTATTTTCCTCAAACGTCTCGTCTTAGATCTACAATTCATGACACAAGACATCATATTTTACCCCCCAAAACGAAGCCTATCCATCATGACCTTGGACGGCATTGTTTTCAATATACAATCATGGAAATATGAATTGGGAAAAAAAAAAAAAAATGGATGCGGTGCAAGACTCGGGGTGATTAAGTGTCTCACAATCGCAATTTTTTCTTCTAAGCAAACATTTCTTTTTTCCTCCCACGTTCCCTTTTTCTGCCTCTGTTTCAGAGGCAGAAAAATCCTCGGATCTGACGAGAGTTCTCCAGCCTGACAGTTGTGTATACTGTCATGAGGATGACAACACTGACACCAATACTTGTACATACTATCATACGGATGACATTCACATCAACACCAGCAAACACTGTCACTTAGACAGCGTAAAATACCTGAATATGCATTTTACGTAACAGGTACCTTAATTCAAATTAGAAGTGCTGGCTCTACTTACATCAGACACCTGAACTGCAAATGTCATTGATAGACATGATTTAGCAAGATTAAAAAGGAAAATGAAGATGCCTGGATCAATCTCTCTCCCTTGTGGTCATGTCGCAGACATGGAGTCTAAAAATAGGTCAATTTCCTGTTAATACACATCAACTAAATCAAAACTCACTCGGGTTACTGCGTCTACGGTTAAACACATCAACACACATTCAGAAAACAACACACATACCAACACCAGTTTTGTTTTCAAAATGCCTTTTCATTTATGTCTCAAATCCATGAACACTAGATGATCAGCCTTCAGAAGAATGATCTGCATTTGTGTATACATCCATCTCTCTATCTAAACGCTTTTTTTTTTTTTCTCTTCAGAGCTGATACATACCAGAAGATGGCGGGTGCGGTTTGGAAAACATGACCTCTGCACTCTGAAGCAACTGTGATTCCCTTGGGAGACAGCCGACGGCCACAGAACTGCGGTTGAGCTTGCAGGAATATTTGCCTCCCTTGCTGTCCTCTGAGAGGTCCAGCATGAAGTAGCCCTGCTCGTAACGGGTGCTGGGCAACACCTGGCCATCAGGGTCCTGCAACATGGCCGATGCACAGCGTCTCCAGAGATTGTTCTTTTCTTTTTTTCTTTCTTTATGCGTACGCAGGCTGATACTCCTGCGGACACTGCCTGTATAGACAGGCAGTGGAGTTTTGTGTGTATGACTGTTTTTTATCCCGCCATTAAGGCAGCCATACTCCATCTTCGGGGAAGGTGCATGCTATGTGTAACATGTCATCCTTACCAACGGCCAAACTGGCCTTCTCTACCGGAAGTTGGTGATGGGATTTTACGTGTGTGCAAGATGTTGTGCGTGCGTTCACACACGGACCCTTAGTTTATAGTCTCATTCGAAGGACTGTATGGGGAATGGAGTCAGAACCAATGTTAACTCCGAGGGAAAAATCCCCCTGTACCGAAATTCGAACCCCCAACCCCAGGATCACGAGTCCGGCGTTCTACCAACTGAGCTATTCCGGCCCCCTGACAGATGATATGACTCAGGGCTCTCCCACTGAAGAGATGTCAAAATCCCTGAAACTCTCCACAGAGGTCAGGCAGACATGCCTACCCACATCCTGTGAACAAAAAAAAAAAAAAAAAAAAAGAAGAGAAAGAAAAAAGAAACTTGTTTTGAAAAAGGTGCAGTGTGATACAAATCTGAGCAGGTAGAAAATACAACAGGCTGTACTGACCGACACATAAATTGCGCCAGTTCTCTGAGTGTGTGTGTGTGTGTGTGTGTGTGTGTGTGTGTGTGTGTGTGTGTGTGTGTGCGTGTGTGTGTGTGTGCGTGCGTGTGCGTGTGCGTGTATGTGTGTGTGTGTATGTGTGCGTGTGTGTGTGTATGTGAGTGTGTGTGTGTGTGTGTGAGTGTGTGCGTGCGTGCGTACATGCATGTGTGTGTGTGTGTGTGTGTGTGTGTGTGTGTGTGTGTGTGTGTGTGTGTGTTGTGTGTGTGTGTGTGTGTGTGTGCATATTGGAAGGATGATAGGATCAGTGTAGGTGTAACTGTAAAACGGTCCTAGAAATGACATTCAGTAACTGATAATCACGGAGCTGTGAAGCCTAAAAGACAACGAAAGACCATAATTCAGACAGCTACTGAGCAACAAGCCACATGTGAAGATCTGATGGAACAAGCTATTGAAGGTCAGGCAGAACTTTACAAGGCGTCAGGAAGCTCCAAAACTGAGGGGTCAGTGGCTTGTCTTCACACTGGCTCAACCTGTAGTGACCCCACAGTTTCAAGCTCTGACACTGGGTTGTGCATCATGCAGAAGAAAACATCAGCCCTGGGCCTGAGTTCGAGCCTGACCACGAGGGCCACCAGAGGGCACTGCTGGAAGACAGACAGGCAGCGATACAAGAAGACAGACAACATCACACTAAGAGAGAAAACGATGCAGAAAAATACAGAATTGATATTTTCCCCCCCAGTTTGTGATAACAAAAAGGACTTCAGAGCAACAGAAGCAAACAGCAGCTGAAAAACATTAAAAAAAAAAGCCCTCCAAGATCTGTCAAGATGATCCACCAATGGATTCCATCCCACTGTGGGGTCACTAGGAATGATGCTCTGTCCAAGGCAGACAGCAATATGGAGCAGTTCAGCCACCTGGTGACCTACAGAGAGGCCAAAACTATCATCCACAACCAATATCAAAACCAGTGGAAGAGAAGGCTGGGTGCAGACAGTGATGTTGATCCAATCCATCAGCTCCCGAGATACCAGTAAACAATCCTCTTCAGACTGAGAACTGGCCACAGCTGACTGCTGAGCCACCCTGGCCTAATTACGATTGCCCACACAGATGAATGTCCGAATGGCACTGGATCTCAGACCCCAGAACACACCCTCCAACACTGTCCAGCACATGATGTTCTACAGCGTCAAACCTGGCCAGAGGGTGCAGAACTGCTGATGCAGCTTTGGGGCAGCTGTCAAGACCTCGAGAAGACTGTGGGATTCACTGTGGTGAGGCCGCCTTGGCTTATGGCTCTGTCAGACCAATTGACATAGGCTAGAACACCAAGCTACAACTAGACATAGGCTAGAACACCAAGCTACAACTAAATGTTGATATGCTCTGCATAGTTATGCGGGAATTGTCTTCAGTTGTGACAAGCTCCTAGCATAACATTATCAGTCTCCAAAATCCCCCGAAGTCGGATTGTGGCTGCCCACGCGGCAGGGTAATCAAAAACAGTCACACACGAAATGTTCTCATCCCCAGCTGATGCATTTGTACCATAGTGTTCAAGTGCTTCGGCTGTTTGGATGATCCCTGGAGCCTTTTAGCCAGGGTACGACAACAACAACATTATGGCGAGGAGAACTTCTGATTAAAAGAAAGATGATTAATGACAAAGGAAAGAAATCAACAGAAACTTTGAATAAAAGAAAGACTGGATTAAAAAAAAAAAAGCCCCCCCACCTCCCCCGCAAAAGACTTAAGAAGACTTACAATACAGAAACAGGACCAGAGTTGAAGTAAACTCCCTTAAGACAAGTATGGGTCTGTACGACCCATAGAATGGGGATAGGGGCACAGTGCTGAACCACTTATGCAACGGACATGGGTCCCTGATATAACTTTGAACTACCTCTTCATCAGGCCTGGGTCTCGCAGACTCATGGAAGGAGGACAGAGGTACAGACTACCTCCTCTACAGTCATGGGTCTGTGAGAACTACAACGGCTGACCAGACCACAGTCATGGGTCTGTGAGATCTACAACTGCTGATCAGACCACAGTCATGGGTCTATGAGAACTACAACTGCTGACCAGACCACAGTCATGGGTCTGTGAGAACTACAATGGCTGACCAGCCACAGTCATGGGTCTGTGAGAACTACAACTGCTGACCAGACCACAGTCATGGGTCTGTGAGAACTACAACTGCTGATCAGACAGTCACGGGTCTGTGAGAACTACAACTGCTGACCAGACAGTCATGGGTCTGTGAGAACTACAACTGCTGATCAGACAGTCATGGGTCTGTGAGAACTACAACTACTGATCAGACCACAGTCATGGGTACGGGTCTGTGAGAACTACAACTGCTGATCAGACAACAGTCATGGGTCTCTGAGAACTACAACTGCTGATCAGACCACAGTCATGGGTCTGTGAGAACTACAACTGCTGATCAGACCACAGTCATGGGTCTATGAGAACTACAACTGCTGACCAGACCACAGTCATGGGTCTGTGAGAACTACAACGGCTGACCAGACCACAGTCATGGGTCTGTGAGAACTACAACTGCTGACCAGACCACAGTCATGGGTCTGTGAGAACTACAACTGCTGACCAGACAGTCATGGGTCTGTGAGAACTACAACTGCTGATCAGACCACAGTCATGGGTCTGTGAGAACTACAACTGCTGATCAGACAGTCATGGGTCTGTGAGAACTACAACTGCTGATCAGACCACAGTCATGGGTACGGGTCTGTGAGAACTACAACTGCTGATCAGACAACAGTCATGGGTCTCTGAGAACTACAACTGCTGATCAGACCACAGTCATGGGTCTGTGAGAACTACAACTGCTGATCAGACCACAGTCATGGGTCTGTGAGAACTACAACTGCTGATCAGACCACAGTCATGGGTCTGTGAGAACTACAACTGCTGATCAGACCACAGTCATGGGTCTGTGAGAACTACAACTGCTGACCAGACCACAGTCATGGGTCTGTGAGAACTACAACTGCTGACCAGACCACAGTCATGGGTCTGTGAGAACTACAACTGCTGACCAGACCACAGTCATGGGTCTGTGAGAACTACAACTGCTGACCAGACGACAAACGACCCGGCACGGTGCAGGTTACACTGTCTGGTCCACGTTTACAACTGATACGGAAACCTCTGGTCCTTTGACTCATGCAGATGTAGTAGATATTGGGTCCACATTGACTATTCCTAATGAAGTAGAATCCTTTTCACCGAAATGTTACTTGATGATACACACAACGGAATAGTAATGACAAATCATAATATATGTTATATCATACACCTGATCATACTACATACTAATTGATACAAAATACCCAATGTAACAATGTCACACCAGTTTATACTAACTGATGTATGATATCCACTGACGTATGCTACGTATGCTACATGTCATATGAGGCAATGCAAGGCAGCAGATGATACCTGGTACAACATGCTACACCAGACCATACTGATAGGAGATAACCTTCTGTCACTGAATCACATACCAGGTCACACTTAAAACTTTTTATGCCACATTCCATACCAGATCACATATTGTTACATCATGATATACCAGGTCATGTCAACTGGTAATACCCAACATCACATGACATACCAGGTCATACTCAAAGATGATGCTCTATGATCACATTACATGCCAGATCATACTGACACAAGATACCCTCTGTTTCTTCATGAGATACCAGATCATATTAAGGCAAGAGGAGGCATGAAAATTAAACCATTGTTCTTTTAAAACTTCTTCATTTTTTCTATTGTTTATGTTAAAAAAAAACATGGAAAAAAACATATTTGGGTGATTTCAAAGCTCTTGTGTGATTTGGGGACCACAAATGGGGGCAAAATGATGAAAAAAAAAAAAAAAAACCCTGTTCATAACAAGAACTGTACTTCTATCATAGCAGACATGTTAAGCACTTGAAACATGACTTTTCTTGTTTTGCTGAGCTATAGTAATGCAATTACAAAAGGATTTTTATATATCTAAACTGCTTTTTTTTTTCAATAATCTTTTCCATATGGTGGCCATCAGGCTTCGTGTTTCATTGCTTTTGAATTTTTCAAATAGAAACAGCAAATGATAAGTGCTGTTTTGACTTATAAATAAAATGTAATTGCATGCAGAAATCATTTCTGATCAAAAGAAAAAAAAAATGATTAAGCTAGCTAGTCTGGATCCAGAGATACTCCGTTCCTTGCACATCAACCGTTGTTGAAAAAAGTGATTTTGAGAAAACGACGTTTGAAAATAAAGAAGTTGAGCACTTTTCACATGCACCTCCTTCAAATAAAGTCTTTTTTTACTAAGAAAAATGTGAAAATAGACAAAATGAACACCACAGATGGTTTCACCGAACGTTCTTGAGCACAAAAACACATAAAACCCAAAACATGATTTTGGAAAGAAAATGGTCAAATTTTTCGTGCCACCTCTCCCCTTAACTGGTAATGTCCAATATCACATGACATACCAGGTCATACACAAATATGAGTCCACATTACATACCTGACCATACTGACACAAGATACCCTCTGTTATATCATGACATACAAGGTCACACCGACAGGTAACACCCATTGTTACATCATGTAACAGGTCATACTATCCCCCAAATTACACTATTTCACATGACATATCAAGTCACCCCCATGCCGAGATTTGATCCTCCTACCATCCAAACGACAGACACGGGAGGAATGCCGAGATCGGTGAACTGTCCACACATCAGACGATCGTTGCCGTTGCCATTCACCATTCCCGACTGGCTCTGCGTGGTCACGCTTATCGGCAGTTCATTCACAAACCCCTCAAGCCGAGCATTCTTTGTCTTTGGGAATTCTGTGTCAAAATGGAAATGTCAACATTATTCCAATGCTATGGTAAAAAAAGAAAAATAAACAAAAGAAAGAAAGAAAGTGGTTTAATTAAGGTTACATGGGGAAAAAAAAAACAGAAGGCGGGGGGGTGGGTGGGAAGGTAACACTTTAAGAGAAGAACAAGACCCTATACTTGTCAGTCTTTCATGATTAGCAGTTTATATCAAGCAAATCACCTGCACATGGTATTGCTCAAATGTTTTGTGTCTCTTCCCACCAGTTTGAAACACAACCACACATGCTTATTTTCCAACAGTTTGAAACACAACCACACATGCTTATTCCTTTCCACTAAATTCATCTTGTTGAGAGTCAAGCTGACTGGCCATAAGGGGGACTGAAAACATGATCAAATAAAAAACTGAAAAACAAAGGACAACATACAAACCCATTCCTACAAATAGATAATTCTGCCCTGAGCAGAAATAATAAAATGTTAAAAAGAATAATGACTGACTTTAAACCAAGGGTCAGGAACAACGCATCAAATTCAGAGTTCATAACTGTCCAATTCATGCTCAAATGTCACAAGCGCTGCTGAAATTAGAGAATACTTTATGAAATATTGTCTCAAACTAATGAATAATCCCCTTTCCCCCAATGTTTCTCTACATCTTTATTCCCATATTTTTTAGGCTGTATGTATTGTAGCCTCTTAGCTGGGCAAATATGGGTAAAGAGTTCATGGACTGCCCTGCCTGCAGTGATGCCTCCTTGATGAAGAAGAATCACCAGACATGCTGGAGGACAGCCGACTTGCAAAATCTCCCGAAAAAGGCCGGGGTGCAGGGGCTGTCTAGATCCCAGTGGGATCCAGGGGGAAGCAGTGCCTTGGCAGGGGGTCCTGAGAGATGAAGCCCTCTCCTCCCCCCTCCCTTCCCCTTCCCAGCCAAAACGGAATCTGAGCAGTTTTGAAGGCTGTTTTGTGGTATCTCATGATAGGAAGATTACCGTGCAGGAAGCAAAGAAACCAAAAGAAAATAACTTACTGCATACACACATGATTACACACACTTACACATACTAAGACTATATACATACATACACACACGCACGCACACACATACTCACACAGAAGCATGCACACTTATATTCCATAAATTTCTATTAAAAACAAAACAAAACAAAAACAAACCCCAACAATGATGTTTGTCTCAACAGTCATACATATAAATAAGTAATGGAAGAACAATGTCCTTTATTATGGATACTACTGCTATCATTCGTGCATCTCATTTGTCGCCGTTTATGACCAAGCCTACCACAGGGCTGCATACAACATCCCCTATCAGGGCTGTCACACTGTCAACAGAAAATCCATGCATGTTTGCTTAACTCAATCAAGTCACAGCCAAAATGGACCGGTTTGTCCCTCAGATCACACGATTTTTGGCCATTTTCAAAAAATCATAAAAAATCAACAACATCACCTAGGAGCATGAAACATACACCACTGGATAGAAAAAAACAATATATTCATCAACAATGCTTACCCTCAGTGAGGAATCCACACAGTTCACATGATGTAAGTCATCCAAAATAACACATATTTACAGGAAAACAAAAACTTTTTCTGCACACTGTAATCCACTTCTTTACGCTCTCTATCCTCCCACACAAGTTCAATTACACTTCTGAGCACTTGGTATGACCTACAGAGAATAGTGTATTTATGACACCTGCATTAAACACAAGAACTTGACCACAAAATGCTTGATCCACTCAAAATTGTGTGATCGTGTTCAAAATCGTGTGATTGCGGGAACTGAGAGTAGGACAATTCAGATCCATATAAAACTACTACAGAATACATGAAGAACGGTATAATGGAAGCAACTGCAAAAAATACCCTAAGCTCCCCCTGAAACAAGATTTATTGCCCTTTAATAAAAGGCGGTATGATTTTAAAATCGTCAAACTGTCGGAAGTATGCGTCCGACACGCCTTCAAGCGATGTGAACAGTGTCAGAAACCCGCTTCCGACAAGACTCGATCGAGTTAAAAAGAGAAACAAAGGGTTAACACTCATCTGATCAAGAAATCCAGACTGCTCTGACTGCAATCCAGCGCTCTGACAGCATCAACATACTTCCTGCAGGTGAACTTGTTCAAACAACGCAGTCACACAGATCAACTCTTTTTTTTAACAAACTGAAAAAGAAACAATGAGCTACTCCCAGCTTGTTCACTGTCTGACATCAAGTCAAACCTGCTGCTGAGTGAAATTCCTTGCTTTTGCAGTTTTTTTCCCAGTCCATTCCAAATTCCAACGGTTTGACGACTGTGCCTTCCTTGAATGTTTGGTCTAAGTTTAGGATTTGTGACACGCAAGAAATTGTATTCCCCCCCCCAAAAGACAAAGCCTGTGCAAGATCCACATCCAGAAAAGCGGCTGAACAAATCGCGTGCATCGACATTGTTTGCCCACCACTGAACTGGTGTGATTCATGCATGCAGAAGCCACGTGGTATAACGTAACGACTGCAGGCGGTGTTGTGACGAATGTAG
Organism: Conus canariensis; assembly: GCA_033310375.1. Lineage (NCBI taxonomy): Eukaryota > Metazoa > Mollusca > Gastropoda > Neogastropoda > Conidae > Conus > Conus canariensis. Next base: position 16,987,113 of record CM065743.1, read on the forward strand.
AATCATGAAAACCTGGACTGGAAAAACTGACATGACAGTCGGGGTGGTTAAGCGTTTTATGATTTTCTTTTTTTCAGTGGAGTTTTTTTAAATTTTTTATCTTGGATGTTCACTTTTCCTGCGTCTGAAAATCAGGAGGTTTTTTTTTTTAAAATGCGGGGATCCTAGGAGAGTTGTCCTTCCTGATCACTGTTGGCAGCATGATCTGTTGTCAGCAGACTGGAATTCAGACCCAAAAGCCCCACCGCAGTCTTCATCATTAACATTATCATCCACCGCAGTCTTCATCATTAACATCATCATCCACCGCAGTCTTCATCATTAACATCTTCATCATCATAGCCATGGCTTAGCAGATGTCTGACCGATGCATTAGCCCAATGCGCTGGTCAGACCTTGGGTACCTACCCAACAAAGTAACACTGGCTGTGTCAATAATTACCATTGTATGTGTGTGTGGTGAGTGTGTACGTGTGTGTGTGTTTATAAGTGTGCATGGGTGTGTGTGCCAGTGTATGCAGTGCGCGCAAGTGTTTGTGCATGTGTGATACTGTGTGTGTGTGTGTCGTGTGTGTGCTTGTGTATGCATGTGCATGCATGCTCTTGCGCGCACACACTTTGTGTGTGTGTGTGTGTGTGTGTGTGTGTGTGTGTGTGTGTGTGTGTGTGTGTGTGTGTGTGTGTGTGCGCGTGCGTGGTGTGTGTGTGCATGTATATGTGCGTTTGTGATTTGTGAGCTTGTCTCAGCCTGCTCCGCTCCTACAAGTACACATTGCATAGGGTGTGTGTGTACCTGTATATATGGGCATATACACTGTGTGTGTGTGTGTGTGTGTGTGTGTGTTGTGTGTGTGTGTGTGGTGTGTTGTGTAGTTGTGTGTTGTGTATGTGTGATTGTGTGTGTATGTGTGCAAGTGTGCGCGCGCAGGTGTAATGAGCTTCTAAATTCTCTCATCTTAGTCATTAATTCGTTCATCCATCAGCTTTAAATCATGTGCAGTGTGGTCTAAAAACTTAGCGAATGTGTGTTACGTGTATATGGACTAGTCCTTATGCAGTGACACCTCCTTGATGAAACTGAAAACTGAAACTGAAACATCATCATCATCATCATCAGATCCTATCTCCTCACTGCACACGAAGACTGACATCTTGGAGTGCAGTCCTCCACGTCCACTGAGTGCACGTTGACAATGTAGGTTCCAATCATGGTTGGATGTTGTCACCTTGATTCCACGATCTCTACCTGCAAGAAGGGACGCCCATGATACATCATCACTTCCAACATCAGCATGACCCACATCCTTGATTCCGCATCTTACCTGCAAGCAGGGAGCGCCATGTACATCATCACTTTCCAACATCAGCATATCACCAATCTGTTTATTTTTACCATTTATCGCTGTCTTTCTCTCCAACATGGGGGAGTTCATACAACCACACTGTCACATCATCACCATAAACCCATCATCTTGCACCTCTCGTCTTCAACCCCTAAAAGTGCTTGTATCTTGCCATCTCCATGTTGGGGACATTCACAATACATCAATATCATCATTCAAAAACAAATTTCCTACTGTCTCTACTGGTAACATAGGGAGCACCTTTAATATGTCATCATCATCCAAATCAATGTGTGAAGGTGACCTGTCACACATAATATGTCATCATCATCCAAATCAACATGTGAAGGTGACCGTGTCACACATAATATGTCATCATCATCCAAATCAATGTGTGAAGGTGACCGTGTCACACATAATATGTCATCATCATCCAAATCAATGTGTGAAGGTGACCATGTCACACATAATATGTCATCATCATCCAAATCAACATGTGAAGGTGACCGTGTCACACATAATATGTCATCATCATCCAAATCAATGTGTGAAGGTGACTGTGTCACACATAATGTGAAGTGACCGTGTCACACATAATATGTCATCATCATCCAAATCAATGTGTGAAGGTGACTGTGTCACACATAATGTGAAGGTGACCGTGTCACACATAATATGTCATCATCATCCAAATCAATGTGTGAAGGTGACCTGATGTCACACAAATAATGTGTGAAGGTGACCGTGTCACACATAATATGTCATCATCATCCAAATCAATGTGTGAAGGTGACGTGTCACACATAATATGTCATCATCATCCAAATCAACATGTGAAGGTGACCGTGTCACACATGTCATTATCATCCAAATCAATGTGTGAAGGTGACCGTGTCACACATAATATGTCATATCATCCAAATCAATGTTGAAGGTGACTGTGTCACACATAATCATGTATCATCATCCAAATCAACATGTGAAGGTGACTGTGTCACACATAATATGTCATATCATCCAAATCAATGTGTGAAGGTGACGTGTCACACATAATATGTCATTATCATCCAAATCAATGTGTGAAGGTGACTGTGTCACACATAATATGTCATCATCATCCAAATCAATGTGTGAAGGTGACGTGTCACACATAATATTCATATCATCCAAATCAATGTGTGAAGGTGACTGTGTCACACATAATATGTCATCATCATCCAAATCAAATGTGAAGGTGACTGTGTCACACATAATATGTCATCATCATCCAAATCAATGTGTGAAGGTGACTGTGTCACACATAATGTGAAGTGACCGTGTCACACATATATGTCATCATCATCCAAATCAATGTGTGAAGGTGACTGTGTCACACATAATGTGAAGGTGACCGTGTCACACATAATATGTCATCATCATCCAAATCAATGTGTGAAGGTGACCGTGTCACACATAATGTGTTCACATCAATCATATGTGTGAAGGTGACGTGTCACACATAATATGTCATCATCATCCAAATCAATGTGTGAAGGTGACCTGTGTCACACATAATATGTCATCATCATCCAAATCAATGTGAAGGTGACCGTGTCACACATGTCATTATCATCCAAATCAATGTGTGAAGGTGACCGTGTCACACATAAATGTCATTATCATCCAAATCAATGTGTGAAGGTGACCGTGTCACACAATGTCATCATCATCCAAATCAATGTGTGAAGGTGACGTGTCACACATAATATGTCATTATCATCCAAATCAATGTGTGAAGGTGACGTGTCACACATAATATGTCATCATCATCCAAATCAATGTGTGAAGGTGACTGTGTCACACATAATATGTCATCATCATCCAAATCAATGTGTGAAGGTGACCCGTGTCACACATAATATGTCATCATCATCCAAATCAATGTGTGAAGGTGACTGTGTCACACATAATATGTCATCATCATCCAAATCAATGTGTGAAGGTGACTGTGTCACACATAATATGTCATCATCATCCAAATCAATGTGTGAAGGTGACTGTGTCACACATAATGTGAAGGTGACCATGTCACACATCATATGTCATCATCATCCAAATCAATGTGTGAAGGTGACTGTGTCACACATAATGTGAAGGTGACCGTGTCACACATAATATGTCATCATTATCCAAATCAATGTGTGAAGGTGACCGTGTCACACATAATATGTCATCATCATCCAAATCAATGTGTGAAGGTGACTGTGTCACACATAATATGTCATCATCATCCAAATCAATGTGTGAAGGTGACTGTGTCACACATAATGTGAAGGTGACCGTGTCACACATAATATGTCATTATCATCCAAATCAATGTGTGAAGGTGACCGTGTCACACATAATATGTCATTATCATCCAAATCAATGTGTGAAGGTGGCCGTGTCACATACGTCATTATCATCCAAATCAATGTGTGACTGTTCACATACGTCATTATCATCCAAATCAATGTGTGAAGGTGACCGTGTCACACATGTCATCATCATCCAAATCAATGTGTGAAGGTGACCGTGTCACACATGTCATCATCATCCAAATCAATGTGTGAAGGTGACCGTGTCACACATGTCATTATCATCCAAATCAATGTGTGAAGGTGACCGTGTCACACAAACCAGGCAAAATTCTTCTCCCAGCAAAACTGATAGGGTGCTACATGCAAAAGGCCAACAAAACTGCACAGCTGCTGCACCTGTTTTCAGCTTTGAAGCCCACCTTTGTGGACACGCTTGCCACACTTTTAACTGTCATAATACAGCATTTCAAAGAGGGAAAAAGGCTCACACACGCATTGAAAACGAACAGAGTGAAGGCCAAGTGCAAAGCGTGAAATAACACACAAAATCATCTGGAACCCTGCTGTTGGCTTGAAAGGTTTTGGAGATTGTGAGGGGGTGCTGCTTTTTATTTATTTATTTATTTTTTTATCCCCGTCTTACCCAGACCTCGGTCTCCCTCACTTCCTCCTGTTCCTTGTTCCCTGAAGTCTAGAGTGTTTGGGAGTGTGTCTGTTACCGTCTGTGTTCTTCACGCCTCTCACTCTGTGCTTCCTGTGTCTGTCACCGTCTGTGTTCTTCACACCTCTCACTCTGTGCTTCCTGTGTCTGTTACCGTCTGTGTTCTTCACGCCTCTCACTCTGTGCTTCCTGTGTCTGTCACCGTCTGTGTTCTTCACGCCTCTCACTCTGTGCTTCCTGTGTCTGTCACTGTCTGTGTTCTTCACGCCTCTCACTCTGTGCTTCCTGTGTCTGTCACCGTCTCTGTTCTTCACACCTCTCACTCTGTGCTTCCTGTGTCTGTTGTTTCTGTATTCTTCAGCCCTCTCACTCTGTGCTTCCTGTGTCTGTTACCGTCTGTGTGTTCTTCACGCCTCTCACTCTGTGCTTCCTGTGTCTGTCACTGTCTGTGTTCTTCACGCCTCTCACTCTGTGCTTCCTGTGTCTGTCACTGTCTGTGTTCTTCACGCCTCTCACTCTGTGCTTCCTGTGTCTGTCACCGTCTGTGTTCTTCACGCTCTCACTCTGTGCTTCCTGTGTCTGTCACCGTCTGTGTTCTTCACGCCTCTCACTCTGTACTTCCTGTGTCTGTTACCGTCTGTGTTCTTCACACCTCTCACTCTGTGCTTCCTGTGTCTGTTACCGTCTGTGTTCTTCACACCTCTCACTCTGTGCTTCCTGTGTCTGTTACCGTCTGTGTTCTTCACACCTCTCACTCTGTGCTTCCTGTGTCTGTTACCGTCTGTGTTCTTCACGCCTCTCACTCTGTGCTTCCTGTGTCTGTTACCGTCTGTGTTCTTCACACCTCTCACTCTGTGCTTCCTGTGTCTGTCACCGTCTGTGTTCTTCACGCCTCTCACTCTGTGCTTCCTGTGTCTGTCACTGTCTGTGTTCTTCACGCCTCTCACTCTGTGCTTCCTGTGTCTGTTCACCGTCTGTGTTCTTCACGCCTCTCACTCTGTGCTTCCTGTGTCTGTCACCGTCTGTGTTCTTCACGCCTCTCACTCTGTGTTTCCTGTGTCTGTCACCGTCTGTGTTCTTCACGCCTCTCACTCTGTGTTCCTGTGTCTGTCACTGTCTGTGTTCTTCACGCCTCTCACTCTGTGTTTCCTGTGTCTGTCACCGTCTGTGTTCTTCACGCCTCTCACTCTGTGTTTCCTGTGTCTGTCACCGTCTGTGTTCTTCACGCCTCTCACTCTGTGCTTCCTGTGTCTGTCACTGTCTGTGTTCTTCACGCCTCTAACTCTGTGTTTCCTGTGTCTGTCACCGTCTTGTTTCTTCACGCCTCTCACTCTGTGCTTCCTGTTCCACCTTGTCTAGAACGTTGGGCAACGTGTCTGTTGTCTTCTGTACTCATCAATGTCTTGCTCTGTGCTTACTTACTGTGTCTGTTGTTTTCTGTATTCTTCAGACCTCTCACTCTGTGTTTCCTGTGTCTGTTGTTTTCTGTATTCTTCAGCCCTCTCACTCTGTGCTTACTTACTGTGTCTGTTGTTTTCTGTATTCTTCAGCCCTCTCACTCTGTGCTTACTTACTGTGTCTGTTGTTTTCTGTATTCTTCAGCCTCTCACTCTGTGCTTCCTGTGTCTGTTGTTTTCTGTATTCTTCAGCCCTCTCACTCTGTGTTTCCTGTGTCTGTTGTTTTCTGTATTCTTCAGCCCTCTCACTCTGTGCTTACTTACTGTGTCTGTTGTCTTCTTTATTCTTCAGCCCTCTCACTCTGTGTTTCCTGTGTCTGTCACCGTCTGTGTTCTTCACGCCTCTCACTCTGTGTTTCCTGTGTCTGTCACCGTCTGTGTTCTTCACGCCTCTCACTCTGTGCTTCCTGTGTCTGTCACCGTCTGTGTTCTTCACGCCTCTCACTCTGTGTTTCCTGTGTCTGTCACCGTCTGTGTTCTTCACGCCTCTCACTCTGTGTTTCCTGTGTCTGTCACCGTCTGTGTTCTTCACACCTCTCACTCTGTGCTTCCTGTGTCTGTTACCGTCTGTGTTCTTCACGCCTCTCACTCTGTGCTTCCTGTGTCTGTCACCGTCTGTGTTCTTCACGCCTCTCACTGTGTGTTTCCTGTGTCTGTCACCGTCTGTGTTCTTCACGCTCTCCACTCTGTGTTTCCTGTGTTGTTACCGTCTGTGTTCTTCACACCTCTCACTCTGTGCTTCCTGTGTCTGTTTACCGTCTGTGTTCTTCACGCCTCTCACTCTGTGCTTCCTGTGTCTGTCACCGTCTGTGTTCTTCACGCCTCTCACTCTGTGTTTCCTGTGTCTGTCACCGTCTGTGTTCTTCACGCCTCTCACTCTGTGCTTCCTGTGTCTGTCACCGTCTCTGTTCTTCACGCCTCTCACTCTGTGCTTCCTGTGTCTGTTACGTCTGTGTTCTTCACGCCTCTCACTCTGTGCTTCCTGTGTCTGTTACCGTCTTGTTTCTTCACACCTCTCACTCTGTGCTTCCTGTGTCTGTTACCGTCTGTGTTCTTCACACCTCTCACTCTGTGCTTACTGTGTCTGTCACCGTCTCTGTTCTTCACGCCTCTCACTCTGTGCTTCTGTGTCTGTCACTGTCTGTGTTCTTCACGCCTCTCACTCTGTGCTTCCTGTGTCTGTCACCGTCTGTGTTCTTCACGCCTCTCACTCTGTGCTTCCTGTGTCTGTCACCGTCTGTGTTCTTCACGCCTCTCACTCTGTGCTTCCTGTTCCACCTTGTCTAGAACATTGGGCAACGTGTCTGTTGTCTTCTGTACTCATCAGATGTCTTGCTCTGTGCTTACTTACTGTGTCTGTTGTTTTCTGTATTCTTCAGACCTCTCACTCTGTGTTTCCTGTGTCTGTTGTTTTCTGTATCTTTCAGCCCTCTCACTCTGTGCTTACTTACTGTGTCTGTTGTTTTCTGTATTCTTCAGCCCTCTCACTCTGTGCTTACTTACTGTGTCTGTTGTTTTCTGTATTCTTCAGCCCTCTCACTCTGTGCTTCCTGTGTCTGTTGTTTTCTGTATTCTTCAGCCCTCTCACTCTGTGCTTCCTGTGTCTGTTGTTTTCTGTATTCTTCAGCCCTCTCACTCTGTGCTTCCTGTGTCTGTTGTCTTCTGTATTCTTCAGCCCTCTCACTCTGTGCTTCCTGTGTCTGTTGTCTTCTTTATTCTTCAGACCTCTCACTCTGTGCTTACTGTGTCTGTTGTCTTCTTTATTCTTCAGACCTCTCACTCTGTGCTTACTGTGTCTGTTGTCTTCTTTATTCTTCAGACCTCTCACTCTGTGCTTACTGTGTCTGTTGTCTTCTTTATTCTTCAGACCTCTCACTCTGTGCTTACTGTGTCTGTTGTCTTCTTTATTCTTCAGACCTCCACTCTGTGCTTACTGTGTCTGTTGTCTTCTTTATTCTTCAGACCTCTCACTCTGTGCTTCCTGTGTCTGTTGTCTTCTTATTCTTCAGCCCTCTCACTCTGTGCTTCCTGTGTCTGTTGTTTTCTGTATTCTTCAGTCCTCTCACTCTGTGCTTCCTGTGTCTGTTGTTTTCTGTATTCTTCGGACCTCTCACTCTGTGCTTCCTGTTCCCTTCAGTCTAGAACATTTGGCAATGTGTCTGTTGTCTTCTGTATTCTCAGTCTTCTCACTCCGTGCTTCCTTTTTGCAGTCCAGAACGTTTGGCAAAGTGTCTACTGTCTTATCTTCTGTGTTCTTCAGACCTTTCACTCTGTCATGTTTTCCTCTGCCCTCTTGTCAAGCTGCAAATTATTATAAAAAAAACAAACAAAAAAAAAACAAACAAAAAAAAACAAACAAAAACTAACTGAACTTTTGAGAATGTGTCTGATAAATTTACAATGACAGATATGACAATGCACTTTTGAAAGACATGTTAATTGCAGTAATGAGATTACATCTGATAAAGTCTTATATCAATCACAGGTGACAAGTGCCTATCTTAGTATTTAATGAAGTTTTATGCCAATTACAAGTAACAAGTGTCTGTCTTTTGAATGCATCTGTTCCCTGTGTTGACTGAAGAGCCAACCTTGATGAAGAAAACTAATTACCCGAGAAATTCATAACATTAACTGCTGACGACCAAAGCAAAACCGATAGCCACCAATTTTCCAAGAAATTCTGTCTCAGCTGATAAACAACCTGAACACTGACAGTCAACCAAAGCCCCATCGCCACCACTGACTGAACATCCACAGCACTGATACTCTTCAGTTGTTCATTAACACCTGACAACAACTGTCAACAGACCAACCGCCGTGGCGAAGTGGTCAGCGTCGCAGACTCCCGGCTGGGAGGTCGTGGGTTCGAATCCCATCAGAAGTCATGTGGGTTTTTCTGCCCCGACCGGCTCCTACCCAGAGTTGAGTTGCTGCGGACTCAGCTGGGAAGACTGGGACCACACAGTCGAGTTTCATCCACTTAATGGATGCGTTTCTGAGAGTGTTGCTCAAATTTCCTGACCAACACTGCAGGTGCCTGTATCTCTCGGGCCTGGTTGACACCGGGATATATTATGAAAGGAAGCGTAGAGTACAGCCCTGTCATGTAGTCTCAGACCGAAATGGAAATCTGTAGCATCATCTTAATCATCCTCATTCTCATCGATCAGCATAAAAAAAATGTCTCAAATTCTGTGGCCCTTCATGCCCTGCTCTCATGGTGACCTCAATTTCAATGTCCTCTCCACGTCTGTGGCTTTGGTTTGGTTCCGTCGGGGTCACCGGTATCGGCGAGTCCATGGGGGCTGTCGTTGGACGGACGTGGTGGCGCCCTCCGGAGGGAGAGCTCACTCACGCCGGCTCCGCAACTAAGCAATTATTGTCGTCAGTAGGGGGCTTAGTAGGTGGTGTCCTGCGTATGTTAGACCAGAACAGGCGCCACTGAACACCACCGAAGTGACTCGGCAGCAGTGCAGTGTCTCCTCCGGTGGATTGCCTCTTGACGACTTGACATTGACTGCTCCCTGTGGATTGCTGGTGCCGAGGCTGCGGCGGGGCCGACCGGGCTGTGGCTGTGGACGGGGTGTCGGAATGAGCGGCGTGGGTGCACTGCCTCTGAGGTGGCGCAGAGGTTGGGACAGCAAAAAAAAAAAAAAAAAACAACAAAAAAAAACTGTCAACAGCTACCCAAGAAATTCTGTCACTGCTGACGATCGTTAACATCCAAACGTTAACAGTGGCCATCACCTGAGACATTCTGTAATTGCTGATCCAAAAATTAACAACCCAACATTGATATTCAGCAACTGCCAGAAAATTCACTCACTGTTGACCAACAACCTGGGAACTGATCATCAACAGTTGCCCGAGATTCTCCGTCACGGCTGACGAACATTAACAACTACATGTTGCTGCCTAACGACCCAGCACTGACAATCAATAATGACCTCAGAAATTTTGTTATCTTTGACCAGAAGTAACCACACAGCATAGCAAGTCAACAAACCAACACGGACAATGAACGGTCACATTCTGTCATTGTTCATTGCCATAAAGCATCCATACACTGACCCTTAGCAAATTACCTGGGAAATCCGTTAGCACATTACCTGAGAAATTCTGTCCCTGCTGGGATTAAAGATTTTTAGACCAGAATTAACCATCCTGCATTGTAAGTCAACAAACCAACATGGACAATCAACAGTCACACTCTGACATTGTTCATTAGCATACGCAACCACACATAGACTGTTAGCAAATTACCTGAGAAACCCATCAGCAAATTACCTGAGAAATTCTGTCGCTGCTGGGGTCGAAGATTTCCATGGCATAGGTGCCCAGCACGGTCGTCTTGTCTGCCTGGGGCGTGCGGTAGCTCCAGGATATGCCGATCAGGTTGTCTCCGTCTTCAAGGCTGTACTGCCATGGAAACGTCACGTTCTGACCTCGACATTTCATCAACGGAGCCGCCGTCTCTGGTCCCTCTTTCCAGACCAGACCGCCAGCCCCTAAGAGTGAAAAGCAGACCAATCAGTTTGCAGCGTTACCAATCACAGTTCGTGTGGAATGACATGCAGCCAGCAATGTTTTTTGTCAATAGTGGATTATGTAGAGGGAAACAATCACAGACCAGTTTACTCCAGAACTGCTATTGGTTCAATTTTCAAAGACAATGAGCATATTTCCTTCAAAGACTGTGTACAAAATTCCAAACTTACATATGTAAAAGCTGGGTGTGTGTGTGTGTGTGGGGGGGGGGGGGGGGGGGGGATTTGTGTCGTTTTCACCTGCTATCCCACAGCAGAGGTTCCTTTATAGTAGTAACCACCTGGTCTTGTATCAACTATAGTAAAATAGCTCTTTCTAATAACCAAAATCACTCTCAAGACTTTTTGTTTTGTTGTTGTTGTTGTGATGTTTCTGGGCATGCTGTCGAAGAAACAGACATGCCTGACGCAATATTGCGCACAAAAGTTAGCAAGCAAGACGTGCTGCTGTTTAGTCACAGCCTGTGAATTTGCCATGGTTACATTCACAAATGCAACTGCAGTTCAAGAACTTCGTCTCCAGAATTCTTTTCAATGTATTTTCTTTCTTTTTTTTTTTTTCTTTTTTGGGTTGTATTTTAGCCAAACATGTTTGCAAAATAAGATGACATCGTATGGGTGAACAGGTCTGCAATCAGTTCAATGTGTTGTCAATCATGGTTGATGAGAAGGGAAACAATCAGTTTGCAGTGTTGTCAATCATAGTTGATGTGAAGGGAAACAATCAGTTTGCAATGTTGTCAATCATGGTTCATGAGAAGGGAAACAATCAGTTTGCAATGTTGTCAATCATGGTTCATGAGAAGGGAAACAATCAGTTTGCACTGTTGTCAATCATGGTTCATGAGAAGGGAAACAATCAGTTTGCAGTGTTGTCAATCATGGTTGATGAGAGGGGAAACAATCAGTTTGCAGTGTTGTCAATCATGGTTGATGAGAGGGGAAACAATCAGTTTGCAGTGTTGTCAATCATGGTTGATGAGAAGGGAAACAAAGCAGTGTTGTCAATCATGGTTCATGAGAAGGGAAACAAAGCAGTGTTGTCAATCATGGTACATGAGAAGGGAAACAATCAGTTTGCAGTGTTGTCAATCATGGTTGATGAGAAGGGAAACAAAGCAGTGTTGTCAATCATGGTTCATGAGAAGGGAAACAATCAGTTTGCAGTGTTGTCAATCATGGTTGATGAGAAGGGAAACAATCAGTTTGCAGTGTTGTCAATCATGGTTGATGAGAAGGTAACAAAGCAGTGTTGTCAATCATGGTTCATGAGAAGGGAAACAATCAGTTTGCAGTGTTGTCAATCATGGTTGATGAGAAGGGTAACAAAGCAGTGTTGTCAATCATGGTTGATGAGAAGGGAAACAATCAGTTTGCAGTGTTGTCAATCATGGTTCATGAGAAGGGAAACAATCAGTTTGCAGTGTTGTCAATCATGGTTCATGAGAAGGAAACAAAGCAGTGTTGTCAATCATGGTTGATGAGAAGGGAAACAATCAGTATGCAGTGTTGTCAATCATGGTTCATGAGAAGGGAAACAAAGCAGTGTTGTCAATCATGGTTGATGAGAAGGGAAACAAAGCAGTGTTGTCAATCATGGTTCATGAGAAGGGAAACAAAGCAGTGTTGTCAATCATGGTTGATGAGAAGGGAAACAAAGCAGTGTTGTCAATCATGGTTGATGAGAAGGGAAACAATCAGTTTGCAGTGTTGTCAATCATGGTTGATGAGAAGGGAAACAATCAGTTTGCAGTGTTGTCAATCATGGTTCATGAGAAGGGTAACAAAGCAGTGTTGTCAATCATGGTTCATGAGAAGGGAAACAATCAGTTTGCAGTGTTGTCAATCATGGTTGATGAAAAGGGAAACAATCAGTTTGCAGTGTTGTCAATCATGGTTGATGAGAAGGGAAACAATCAGTTTGCAGTGTTGTCAATCATGGTTCATGAGAAGGGTAACAAAGCAGTGTTGTCAATCATGGTTGATGAGAAGGGAAACAATCAGTCTGCAATGTTGTCAATCATGGTTCATGAGAAGGGAAACAATCAGTTTGCAGTGTTGTCAATCATGGTTGATGAGAGGGGAAACAATCAGTTTGCAGTGTTGTCAATCATGGTTGATGAGAAGGGAAACAATCAGTTTGCAGTGTTGTCAATCATGGTTCATGAGAAGGGTAACAAAGCAGTGTTGTCAATCATGGTTGATGAGAAGGGAAACAATCAGTTTGCAATGTTGTCAATCATGGTTCATGAGAAGGGAAACAATCAGTTTGCAGTGTTGTCAATCATGGTTCATGAGAAGGGAAACAAAGCAGTGTTGTCAATCATGGTTGATGAGAAGGGAAACAATCAATTTGCAGTGTTGTCAATCATGGTTCATGAGAAGGGAAACAAAGCAGTGTTGTCAATCATGGTTGATGAGAGGGGAAACAATCAGTTTGCAGTGTTGTCAATCATGGTTGATGAGAAGGGAAACAATCAGTTTTCAGTGTTGTCAATCATGGTTCATGAGAAGGGAAACAAAGCAGTGTTGTCAATCATGGTTCATGAGAAGGGAAACAAAGCAGTGTTGTCAATCATGGTTCATGAGAAGGGAAACAAAGCAGTGTTGTCAATCATGGTTGATGGAAAGGGAAACAATCAGTTTGCAGTGTTGTCAATCATGGTTGATGAGAAGGGAAACAATCAGTTTGCAGTGTTGTCAATCATGGTTGATGAGAAGGGAAACAATCAATCAGCAGTGTTGTCAATCATGGCTCATGTGGAAGGAAACAATCAGTTGTCAATCATGATTCATGGAGAAGGACGCAGTCAGGTTGCCACTCATGATTCATGTTGAAGGAAACAGCCTGCAGTGTTGTCAATCATGGTTCATTTAGATGGAAATAATTAGCCACAGTGTTTTCAATCAATCAGCAGTGTTGTCAATCATGGTTCCTATTGAAGTAAATCATCGGCCAGCAATGTTTTCAATCATGATTCGTGTAGATGGAAACAATCAGTTCACAGTGTTGTCAATCATGGTTCATGTAGGAGGAAAATATGGAGTTAGCAGAGTTATCAATCATGGTTCATTTTGCTGCTAACATGCAATCATGGTATATTTTAATGGAAACAATCAGTTAGGAATGTCATCAATCATGGTTCATGTGAAGGGAATCAATCAGTTTCCAGAATTATCAACAGTGGTTAATGTGAAGGAAAACAATCAGTTTGCAGTATCGTCAATCAAGGTTCATTTGAAGGTGAACAGAGACACTCAATCATAGTTCATGTGAAGGAAGATAATCAGTTTCCAGAATTATCAATCATGGTTCATATGAAGGGAAACAATCAGTTACCACACTGATCAATCATGGTTAATGTGAAGGGAAACAATCAGTTTCCACAATGATCAATCATGGTTAATGTGAAGGGAAACAATCAGTTTCCACATTGATCAATCATGGTTCGTATCAAGGGAAACAATCAGTTTCCACATTGATCAATCATGGTTCGTATCAAGGGAAACAATCAGTTTCCACATTGATCAATCATGGTTAACATGAAGGGAAACAATCAGTTTCCACATTGATCAATCATGGCTAACATGAAGGGAAACAATCAGTTTCCACATTGATCAATCATGGTTAACATGAAGGGAAACAATCAGTTTCCACATTGATCAATCATGGTTAACATGAAGGGAGACAATCAGTTTCCACATTGATCAATCATGGTTCGTATGAAGGGAAACAATCAGTTTCCACATTGATCAATCATGGTTAATGTGAAAAGAAACAACCAGTTTGCAGTATCGTCAATCAAAGTTCATTTGGAGGTGAATAATTCAATAGTTGTGATGTCAGTCATGATTGATAGCAGTGATGTCAGTCATGATTGATAGCAGTGATGTCAGTCATGATTGATAGCAGTGATGTCAGTCACGATTGACAGTAGTGATGTCAGTCATGATTGATAGCAGTGATGTCAGTCACGATTGACAGTAGTGATGTCAGTCATGACTGATAGCAGTGATGTCAGTCATGATTGACAGTAGTGATGTCAGTCATGACTGACAGCAGTGATGTCAGTCATGACTGACAGCAGTGATGTCAGTCATGACTGACAGCAGTGATGTCAGTCATGATTGACAGCAGTGATGTCAGTCATGACTGATAGCAGTGATGTCAGTCATGATTGACAGCAGTGATGTCAGTCATGACTGATAGCAGTGATGTCATGTCAGTCATGATTGATAGCAGTGATGTCAGTCATGATTGACAGTAGTGATGTCAGTCATGACTGATAGCAGTGATGTCAGTCATGACTGACAGCAGTGATGTCAGTCATGATTGACAGCAGTGATGTCAGTCATGATTGATAGCAGTGATGTCAGTCATGACTGACAGCAGTGATGTCAGTCATGATTGACAGCAGTGATGTCAGTCATGACTGATAGCAGTGATGTCATGTCAGTCATGATTGATAGCAGTGATGTCAGTCATGACTGATAGCAGTGATGTCAGTCATGATTGATAGCAGTGATGTCAGTCATGACTGATAGCAGTGACGTCTGTCATGATTGACAGCAGTGATGTCAGTCATGACTGATAGCAGTGACGTCTGTCATGATTGATAGCAGTGATGTCAGTCATGACTGATAGCAGTGATGTCGGTCATGATTGATAGCAGTGATGTCAGTCATGACTGATAGCAGTGACGTCTGTCATGATTGACAGCAGTGATGTCAGTCATGACTGATAGCAGTGACGTCTGTCATGATTGATAGCAGTGATGTCAGTCATGACTGATAGCAGTGACGTCTGTCATGATTGATAGCAGTGATGTCAGTCATGACTGATAGCAGTGACGTCTGTCATGATTGACAGCAGTGATGTCAGTCATGACTGATAGCAGTGTCAGTCTGTCATGATTGATAGCAGTGATGTCAGTCATGACTGATAGCAGTGATGTCAGTCATGACTGACAGCAGTGATGTCAGTCATGATTGACAGCAGTGATGTCAGTCATGATTGATAGCAGTGATGTCAGTCATGATTGACAGCAGTGATGTCAGTCATGACTGACAGGGAGTGATGTCAGTCATGATTGACAGCAGTGATGTCAGTCATGATGATAGCAGTGATGTCATGTCAGTCATGATTGATAGCAGTGATGTCAGTCATGACTGATAGCAGTGACGTCTGTCATGATTGACAGCAGTGATGTCAGTCATGATTGATAGCAGTGACGTCAGTCATGATTGATAGCAGTGACGTCAGTCATGATTGATAGCAGTGATGTCTGTCATGACTGATAGCAGTGACGTCATTCATGATTGATAGCAGTGATATCTGTCAAGGTTGGTGTCCAGGGAAACAAGAAGACAGCAGTGTTGTCTGTCACGATTGATAGCAGTGTTGTCTGTCATGATTGATAGCAGTGTTGTCTGTCATGATTGATAGCAGTGTTGTCTGTCATGATTGATAGCAGTGTTGTCTGTCAAGGTTGGTGTCCAGGGAAACAAGAAGACAGCAGTGTTGTCTGTCATGATTGATAGCAGTGTTGTCTGTCATGATTGACAGCAGTGTTGTCTGTCATGATTGATAGCAGTGTTGTCTGTCATGACTGATAGCAGTGATGTCTGTCCAGGGAAACAAGAAGACAGCAGTGTTGTCTGTCATGATTGATAGCAGTGTTGTCTGTCATGATTGATAGCAGTGCTGTCTGTCATGATTGATAGCAGTGTTGTCTGTCATGATTGATAGCAGTGATGTCTGTCCAGGGAAACAAGAAGACAGCAGTGTTGTCTGTCATGATTGATAGCAGTGTTGTCTGTCATGATTGATAGCAGTGCTGTCTGTCATGATTGATAGCAGTGTTGTCTGTCATGATTGATAGCAGTGTTGTCTGTCATGATTGATAGCAGTGTTGTCTGTCCAAGGAAACAAGAAGACAGCAGTGCTGTCAGTTTGTTGTTCATATGAAGGAAAACAGTAAGCTTAGCAGTGTTGTTCTTGTCAATCATGGTTCACTTAGAGTGAAACACTTTGCAGTGTTGTCACTTACGGCTCATGTGGAAAGAAACAATCAGCAGCGTTGTCAATCATGGTTCATGGGGAGAAAACAAATAGCTAGCAATGTTGTTAAGTCATGGTTCATTTGAAGGGAGACAATCATGGTTTCATTGTTCATTAAAAGGGAAAAAAATCACGGTTTCATGATTCATTTAAAGGGAAAAAAACTCATGGTTTCATGGTTCATTTCAAGAGAAACAATCACGGTTCGCAGAAACAATCAGTTGACAGCATTCTCAATCATGGTTAATGTGAACGTAAACAGTGAGAACAGTTGTCAATCATGGTTCATGTGGAAGGAAACAAGGAGTCAATCATCAAACAACCACAAATGCATCAATAGTTTGTTTAAAAAAAAATCACTTTGTTGTTAACGCGCTCTTGTCTTGATAAAGGTTTATAATTAAAAAAAAAAATTTTGTTAACACGCTCT
The DNA here is from genome assembly GCA_033310375.1 of Conus canariensis. Classification (NCBI taxonomy): domain Eukaryota; kingdom Metazoa; phylum Mollusca; class Gastropoda; order Neogastropoda; family Conidae; genus Conus; species Conus canariensis. The sequence goes on from CM065743.1 coordinate 17,003,954, forward strand.
TGCCTTGATAAAGGTTTACAATAATCATTTTCCTTTGAAAACAGGAACTTAACGGTATCGATCCAAGAGTTCTATGACTCATCAGAATCGCAGGCCCTATATCTACAGCAGTGCAGGCAAAATGGCTTGCTCCGGGCCATTAGCTAGTTCAGACAATTTTGTGTGTGTGTTTTTTCGAGTGCAGTCCCATCTTCAGTGCGACCAGAATGATACTGCACCCATGCCGTTCATTCCCAACAAGCAAGAAACCACGTACTAAGCCCCCTGCTGATGACAATAATCGCTTAGCCGCAGAGCTGGTGCGAGTGAGCTTTCCCTCCGGAGGGCTACTTCAGACACCCTCTGCAGCCAAGCTGTTCTTTGCACTGTTCTCTCTGAAGCTTCAACTTCTAGAATGACTCCCTCTCCTTCGCTTTTCTTTACTGCTTGAACTGAAAAATGTCTGCATGCCTGTCTCAACATCCTATGAATTCAATGGCTTAGTTAGTTAGAACCAAAATAGTGCATCCCAATTTATCCATTTCTATCTTCTTCTTTTTTCCAACATAAATGCAGAAAACAATTTCCTTTGTGTTGAAATTTTGTTTTCATATCAATATTAATGAAAACGTTTACAGTGATGGTTGCTTTTTAACATTGATAAAATTCCATATTTTGGGGGGGGGGGGGGGGGGGGGTGTCAAAACAGTGTATCTGCGTATGTACTGCTTACATTTCATGCCGAAACAGTATAATCAACAAGATGTGCTATTCTGGCATGAAATGTTTACAAGAAATACTTGTTTGAGTAAAAAGAAAACATCTACAGAAATCATGTTTTGGCACAAATTGTTCGATCAAAATATTTCAGAGTAATCTCTGCAAAAAATATACCAAAAGAGATACATGTCTTTTGCAGAATAAAAACATCTCCAATCTTTATACCAAAGTGTGCTATCTTTGAAATAACATGTTTTATCCTGAAGAAATCCATTCTCTTTCTGGCTTGAAAATCAAACATGTACAAGATGTGCCAGTCCAAAGCTCTTGCTGGGACACAGAATGCTGGTGAAAATGGAACAGTGTGCCGTGGTGGATATCATTCGATGGAACCAGACAAAATGGGCATTTCTGAGGGTTGTAGACTGGATACCAGTGTGTGTGAGTGTGTGTGTGTGTGTGTGTGTGTGTGTGTGTGTGTGTGTGTGTGTGTGTGTGTGTGTGTGTGTGTGCACACGTGTGAGTGTGAGAGTGTGCATGTGTGTGTGTGTGTGTGTGTGTGTGTGTGTGTGTGTGTATGTGTGTATGTGTGTGGTTATGTGTGTGTGTGTGTGTGTGTGTGTGTGTGTGTGTGTGTGTGTGTGTGTGTGTGTGTGTGTATGTACATATGTGTGTGTGTGTGTGTGTGTGTGTGTGTGTGTATATATGTGTGTGTGTGTGTGTGTGTGTGTGTGTGTGTGTGTGTGTGTGTGTGGTGTGTGTGGTGTGCCCACTATGTGTGTGTTTTGTGTGGATGTGTGCTTATTGTGTGTCTCGTTATTTATTGTTTATTATTAATTTTCCTGCTTATCTGTTTACTTAACAACCATTCTCTTACCGATATCTATTCATCACCATACACCTTCACTTATGGATGCATTTTTCTATCATATTGTTTTGGTTAAATTCAGCTTTTATATATTTGTTTCTTATTGGTGACATCAAGGAGAAGGAATAGTGGAGGCGGGAGGGTGGGGAGGGGGGGGGGGGTTAAAGGGAGGGAATGAGAGGACATTAGACATCTTGCACACATTGGACAAAAGGAAGGCAAACACAATTTTTTTTAAAGTTTATAAACAAAACTTTAAAATGGAAAAAAAAAAACCCAACAAACTACAACGCACATAAAGTCATGCAAGGAGCCAAATGAAATAGAAAATACAAAATACACTTGCAGGAACTAAACCAAACAGAAAATACAAAATGTGAGCATGTAAAAGGAAACTAAAATGAACTAGACAAACATTTTCAAATGATCAAAAAAGTTTTGAGTGCATCTCATCTCCAGCTAACCCCCGCAAGGAATGTGGACTATTTTGCCCAACAGAACATCTTCTCAGATCTATGGATGAAGAACAAGCTGAGAAGCCTAACAATTACTTCTGAAGTGTTCTCAAACTGTTGACTTGAATTTCATGATCAAATGTCACAATTTCGAACATGTACCGATAAAGTACTTTCCAAGGTAGAATCTACTAAAAAAAGAAATAATCAAGGAATCATCAGATCTAAATACATCCAAATCATTTGGCCTTGATGAAACATATTGGGAGCAACTAAACGAAGCAACAGATAACCTGACAATGCCTTTTACAGAGATGTTGTATGACTCACAATGACAAAGGGCTACCTGACAATGCCTTTTACAGAGATGTTGTATGACTCACCAGTGAGAGAGGGCTACCTGACAATGCCTTTTACAGAGATGTTGTATGACTCACCAATGAGAGAGGGCTACCTGACAATGCCTTTTACAGAGATGTCGTATGACTCACCAGTGAGAGAGGGTTACCTGACAATGCCTTTTACAGAGATGTTGTATGACTCACCAATGAGAGAGGGCTACCTGACAATGCCTTTTACAGAGATGTTGTATGACTCACCAGTGAGAGAGGGCTACCTGACAATGCCTTTTACAGAGATGTTGTATGACTCACCAGTGAGAGAGGGTTACCTGACAACGCCTTTTACAGAGATGTTGTATGACTCACCAGTGAGAGAGGGTTACCTGACAACGCCTTTTACAGAGATGTTGTATGACTCACCAATGAGAGAGGGCTACCTGACAATGCCTTTTACAGAGATGTTGTACGACTCATCAATGAGAGAGGGCTACCTGACAATGTCTTTTACAGAGATGTTGTATGACTCACCAGTGAGAGAGGGCTACCTGACAATGCCTTTTACAGAGATGTTGTATGACTCACCAATGAGAGAGGGCTACCTGACAATGCCTTTTACAGAGATGTTGTATGACTCACCAATGAGAGAGGGCTACCTGACAATGCCTTTTACAGAGATGTTGTATGACTCATCAATGAGAGAGGGCTACCTGACAATGCCTTTTACAGAGATGTTGTATGACTCACCAATGAGAGAGGGGAAAATTGTAACTGACAGCTGGACAGATGAGAAAGTGAAGTCAAGCTAATAAGGAAGAAAAAAAAAAGGAAATGAACATGAACCAGGAAACTACTGTTTGTATAATGTGTGAATGTCTAATTCTGGATGTCCAGTGACTTACTGTCCAAAGCCAAGGTTCAGTTAAACAGATCAGGCAAGACAGTTGAGTATTAAGCTAGTAATAACAAAAAAAAATCCACCCCTTCCTATTGATGTACAATACTTATACATCTCCAGAACACGTTCAACAAAATCCCACATAAAGATTAGATGGCAAATCAAAACGTTATAGCATTCAGGTTAAACTTCTTGAGCACTTTTTTCTTTTAAAACTGTTTTTCTTTTTTTTTTTTTTTTTTTGGAGACTAAAGTTGAGCTAGGTGGTTTTTCCTCAATAAAAAAAAAAGAAGAAGAAACAAACAATACAGGAAAAAAAAGGTAGCACAGCTCTCACTTACTTCCTGAATAGAAATATGTTTTTTTCTCTCTAGTCTTTTCACCAAGGCAAACTTTATCTATTCCTGTCACAGCTCTCACAGGCTTCAAGCGCTCTTTATGTTCTGTTCTCCCTGCTTTCAACTAAAGCGTACGGTCGACCTGCAGACACTGCGATTAGACACACAACTGCTTGCATAAATTGCATCCCAAGTCCTTAGGAATTTGCAAACGGTTAAATTGCCGGTCAAGACATGAACCTAATTTGTTCATTCATTTGTATTATAAGGCTTCGCTGTTTGTGGTGATCATTTCATTGATCATGTATGAATATTTTCGTTGCTGTAATATTCATGTCATTTTCAGTGAATCAAAGGAGCAGTGGTTGAATTTTGTTGAGTATTTCATGCATAGATGTGCAGATAAAAATTAATTTGACAGTCTTTTCTGACAATTCACAGATGATGGGCCGTCATGTATCGTACTTGTTTGAAATCAGTCGTTTTCGCTGAACTTATGAGCTGCTGTGTTCATGATGTTTATGTAACATATTAATGCCATTGTTCATTCACATAAAACATGTTACATACACATTACTGCTACAAAAAAATTAACTGAAAGAAAGAATATATGCAGTGCTTGTAGCTTGATGGCAATATTACCACTTATATTTGATGTTTTATAATCAGAAAGAACTTAGAAATGATCGTTTTATAATCCTGCTGTTCTAGAATATTTACAATACTGGTTTCTTTGGACAGAAGAAAGCCCCTCAATTGTCCCCTAAAATAAATTCTTCCTGCTCAGGAGTAATTTTGCTTCCAGAAGAATCTATGAAATGATCAGTATTTTTTGTGTAGTGTGTAGCAGCCTTGCCTTGTCAACAAAATCATGGCATGCTGCACGACAAAGCGCAGCATCTGGCAACTCTGAAGACAAGTTCTTGTAGTATTGTGATTGTAGATCTCCCAAACTCCCACCCAGTCCTTACAGTTCTGCCCCTCCTTCCAAACCTTGAGACACCAGACGTGGCCAAGTCCAGTTGAGGTCCAGGAAAAGCTATGGGGACTGGTGGGGTCTCTGCGGCGGACTGCCAACTTCACTTTACTAACTGGATTGAGGATATAGCATGGCCGGAAACGCAAAAGAAAGAAAGAAAAATGATTGTAGAATGACCAGTGTAAGGCCTTTGGCATATGAATGCTGGAGAAAAAAAAAATTAAAAGTAATGAAAATAATGAATCTTTGAAAGTTCAACATTTTTTGCTTTTTTTTTGTTTTGTTTTTTTCAGAGCGGGTTGTTAGGTTCATGTTCAGATTTGTTTTTCACCATAAAGCCCTAAGCCTTAGGAATAACTGCATGATGATGTCATGAAACCATACTTCATTTTACTGCTGTTCTATAAGATAAAATATGTAGCCGGCATGTTGCTGGAAAGTGTTTAGTTTCGCAAACATGACTGTTAGTGTTATAATTTGAATAGATATAAAAGGTGCATTCGTGCACACTATTTGGCGCATGAAAATCAACTGACATTCAAAAAAAAAAAAAGAAGAAAAAGAAAAAAGAAACGACTGTGGTTGTCAACTGACATCCAGTTAGTTTCAAAGCGAGGCGACTGTGGGCGGAAAATGAAGCAAATTTGAAAAAGAAACGGTGTTAGTTCCACCAGGCAATACAGACAGATTACAGGACAAAACACAATATTTTGTCCTGTAATCTGTTTTTATGTATCGTTTGGCGGAGCTAGTCTTATTTCTTTTTAAAAACTGACATCCGGTAAAATCATGTTCTGTAGTCATATACCTGTTTACTGACAGCTTTTCTTCCTCAGATTTCAAACATTTTGCCTTTGATGGCCCCTTCATTTTCTTTTCTCTTTTTTTTTTCTTCATTGCCGTGAATATGAAAGCTACATGCATGTTTTCATCAATCCACATGCTATAATGTTTGGTGTGTCCTAGGTTAGTAGGTATGTTTCATTCTCTGGAAATGCTAAAAGTTATACCTCTGTAAATTTGTTTCTGATGATTATCATTTTAGTGCAAAAAACAAAACAAAACAAAAAACTAAAGCCACTCATATTTCATGAACAATATCATACTGTAGCATTGACCAAGTAGGAACATTTCTAGCAAAGGATTGTCTCTTATTGTGGACCCTAACATAGCTGTTGAGTGAGATTATGTTGCATGTCAATACCCTGTACAGACTGATCTGATGGTTCGACTATTCACTGTTACAGTGTTAGTGTTACCTACAATTAAAAGATAGACCTAACGGTTCAAGGTAGCACTACTGGGGCTTGAAATTTAGTGATGCATCCTGAAACGGACAATCATCGAAATGTTGAGAAAGTTTGTTTAGCGCTAATTACAATCCGGACCAAACGGGAATCAGGTTTTTCTTACATTTATACAACCAAACTGAATTTTTAGAGTTTGAAAAAAGTCATGCAGACACAGTTGTAATTTTCCTTCATGGACAAAATGAACAACTTGTGAACTTGTGAAGAACACACATGTACACTAATGAACATACTAACATAGCACAGTGCTGTTTAAACCTACATATTTTCATTAAATGACATCATTTACATTCTTTGCTTGTTGGAGTATCCGTCTGCACTGCCTCTGCCTATACCACAGTTTGTGCATGTCATTGTTGCGCTTTGTGGTTCTCTGCTTCTTTTCAATGAGACTTACACACACAGTAGACTGAGAATGTATTATGAAATCATTTGACATTGTCTATGTCATCTATATCTATCTATCTATATCTGGAAATGAAACAGGCACAAGCTTATGATCAATTCAGTACTGGACTTCAAAGTCAAAAAGAAAGTAGCCTACTGACAAGATCAAACAGATTCTTGTACTCATGTTCTTAAATCTAGAACATGGGAAATACTGCAATATTTCGTTGACAGATCATTCAATTGATGTTGTTTACTTTTCTGATTAAAAATAAATTAACTGCACAAAGGGAAAGGTGAATTTAATGTCTCATCAATCTGAAGCTCTCAATGACATGTTCCAGGACAAGTCCACTGGAAGTCACAGCAACTGTAAATCTTTTCTTTTGCTAATAAGGCAAATTCTGATAGTTTTCAGATTTTAGTGGTTTTCATGAGACATACAAATATAACTTTTTTTTTTGTTTGCCTTTGTTGAATGTTAATCAACACTGGTATGGCATCACTGAACATGCAACTGGTGACACTGCACACTCTGGTTTTCTGCCTTTTCTTTAAAGAAAACGACGGGGTCCATATTTTGAAAACTAAAATTGAAGAGGTAGTCTGACTACGAATGAAAAAAAAAAAAAATGTGAAATACATATTGCTTTGATAAAAGCAAAAATTTCAGGGCAATGTATGCCAGAAGCTTGAGTTTATTATTACGAAGTCAAAATAAATAAACAATGTGCTGGTTCACGCCGCTAATCGTAAGTGCATGCTCCATAGAATACTGTCTGCCGTTTGAATGAGACATTACATTCTTACATAACAACCGAAACTCGAGCTGCGAACTGACAAATTTAGAGTCTACAATAGCCTAACGCGACTGGCTTACATGCAAATGGTCCGGTAGACAAGCGTCACAGTCACACTCAGTCACTGTCAGTGACTCACAAACGCTCATCACCCAAAGTAATCATTGAGAACTGATGATATTTTGAGTGTCTAATCCATAATAAGAACCACCCACCTGTTAGAAGATGTAGCAACAAATACAACAGAAGCTCAAGAGGTCGATCCATTCTGCTAGGAAGCAAACAAAAACTAGAAAAAGCGTTTGAAGACTGTCTGCTTGCTGAATGCTATTCCGCACAGAGTCGGTGCTGGTTGAATAAATGATCCAAGAGTGGTGGCCCTTGCACGGATATCCCCCATGAGGTAAAGTGGGAATAAATAAACCAAAAGAACATGAAGTACTGATGAAAAGGATGAAATCATTTAAGAAAAAAAAAAAAAAGTTTAGAGAAAAATGAAAAGAGGAGTGCATATAAGTGAAATAAATGGAAGAAACTTGAAACATTGTGGGAGCAAACATTCTTTTAAAAGTCGATGGAGCAATCATGGATCATCCTAGGTGCACGTCATCCTATTTAATTTAATCGACAAATGATTTCCACAAATATCGCGCCTGCGAGACCTAGCAACCCGAGCGAATCGAAGAGGTCTCTCCAGTCTCAGGTCCGTCTTACATCGCAGCTTATTTCAGTTTCGGTTTTATCAGTTACAGTTTCATCAAGGGTGTCACTGCATGCGGAATCGTCCATACACGCCCCACAACGTCTGCCCAGTTTTGAGACCACACTGTGCAAGATTTGCAGCTGATGGATAAATGACTTAATGGCTAAGATGAAAGTGTTTAAGACGAGGGTCTCATGGGTGCAATTCTAGCAGATGTCTGACCTGCGCATTCGCTCAATGGCGCTACTTAACATTGCCTGCGCCACTATTATCATTGAATGTGTTTGTTTGCGTGAGTGTGCACATGTGTGTGTGTGTGTGTGTGTGTGTGTAAATGGCTGGGTCCACAGGCCGTGTGAGTGTGCCACCAGTGTATGCGGTATGTGCATGCACGCATACATGCATGTGTGTGTGTGTGTGTGTCCTTCATTTAACGTCTATCCACTATTCGTGATATTAGACAAATACAGTTTGTCTAATATCACGAATAGTGAATAGTTTCTACTCTGTTGTTAGGGCACAACGATTTTGGAGTGAAAAGTGTAGCAGACGACAGGAAAATGAAGGGTCATGTGGATCGTGCATGTGTGTGTGTGTGTGTGTGTGCGCTTTTCCTCCTCCCCCTCCCCACCCTCCACTCCCCCATCTCCCGTCCCACTTTTTTTTTTTTTTTAAGCAAATATTTATGACAAAGCATCACACTGTGACACCCCCTCCCACCCCACCCCCACGGTTCTCCCTGCCCCAGCAGAGGTGGCCTGCCCATCCCATGGAACCCGCCAGTCACATCAGTCCTCGTGTAGGCCTACCAGACTCTGACACACTACACGACCTGCGGTGTGAAGTGCTCTCTCCATACAGGTCAGAGTTCAGGGTTACAGCAAAGGCAATGTAGTAACAAAATTCGAACAGATGACAATCACCCTGGCTCCGTGAAATTAAAAAAAAAAATTGAATGTGAAAAAAGAAAATTATGTCAGAATCTGGGGGTCAGTAAATTAGTTCAATGACATGTGTCGGACAAATAGCAGAATGATGCATGACTTGTGGACTTCTTGCGTTTCTACGCTATTGTTAGGGCACAACCATTTTGGAGTGAAAAGTGTAGCAGACGACAGGAAAATGAAGGGTCATGTGGATCGTGCTTGCATAGAAAAAGAAACGTATACGATATCTGCCTCAGAGTCAGGTATGGTATGGCTCAAGGGCTGGACTATGCGATGAATATCTTTTGGCAATGGCTGATCAAAAGCCAGATGCAGCTTTGAGTGTAATAGAGAATTTTGAGCGTTTGGGCCTACACTGTAACCGTGGACTCGGACCCAAAGCACAGGCACAGACCATCACAGCGCCATCCTTGGAATCCTTCCAGTCCAGGACGGCTGACATCAGTGGCCCTCCTGCATTCCTCTGCTCACCACTCCACCCCCCCCCCTCCCCCTCCTCTCTTCCGTAACCTGCGTTGTTGTTGGCGCTGCGCTGTTAGGGCCAGTGCCAGAGTTTGGTGTTGGTGTGTCTGGTTACGTGCTGCCCTTTCCCTTTCTCCCCCTGCCTCCACTCCCTACAACTCTCCCTGAAAAGTATACGCCTGCCGACAGCTCCGTATATGTCATATAGCGGCATAGTAGGCCATAGGGACTGTACCTGTATTGATCCATTGTATGTTGTTGTTGTTGTTGTCTTTTTTTTTTTCAACCTGGAAAACCTCAAGTCTTCCAGTTCACAACAGAATTGAATTTTCAGACTGTTGAAGCTGGCCGCCTGAAATAAACAAGAAGAAAGAAAGAAAGAGAGAGAAAAAGAAAGAAAGACGAAGACGAGAAAGAAGAAGAAGAAGGTGAAGAAGAAGGAGAAGAAGCAGGAGACAGAGAAGGAGAAGAGAAAGTAGAAGAAGGAGAAGAAGTAAAAGAACAAGAAGGAGATGGAGAAGGAGAAGGAGGCAGACAAGAAGAAGAAGAAGAAGAAGAAGGAGGAGGAGAAGGAGGAGGAGGAGGAAGTGGAAAAAATGGAAGGCCTTTATTGACTAACTAAGATCATCATGGACATGAAAATGGGAAAACCCAGCGCCTCGAATCCTTTAACAGAGGCTGGGGTTGATTCAGAAGATGCAGCTACTCATAAAATGGCTTCTTCAGTTCCGCTATGGCAAGTGCAAAGAGCGATTCGGATGTATCATTACCGGATGACCGGCAGGCGAAACCAGGGTCGGTAATTCCGCATTCTGGCCCTCACGATGAATGGATGAATTGTCCTATGTCGCGAAGAACAGATCCTTTTTGTTGCGAGAATGTGTCAGCTGTAATGACGCTGACTGTCCCGTTAGACTTGTCTACTAAGTGCTCATTTGCGTTGATAATTCTATTTTGTTTTATATTGTAAGCATAAAAATAATTACACGTAACACCAGAAGTCATCAGCTTACTTTAAAAGGGGCCAGTGTGGCTATTTTTCTCTCCTGGATGTTAAAGTGTCCTTGTTGATGGATGCACAGAATAAACCCATAAAGTATAACAACAACATAGCTGGTGTGTATAATATAAATATAATTAATTCCAACTACACGCTTACAGAAACAGGCTGCTTAGCCATGTCAACAGTTCTGTGTGCACACATCTCTGACTCGGCCTTATGGGATACATGTCACGTCATGTAACTACGAGGCTGGTTACTAACAACACTGCATTCCTCCCCAAATTAATTAAAGCATCATTTACATCGTTTTCTTTCTTCTGTTTGACCAGAACGTCGTGACCTGGTAGTAGATCACTGGGTTTTGTGTGGCGTCTCTGATTCGCATATGATGTCATGTTTTGTTTGCTCATTGCATGATTTTGGTTGAGTTTGGCAGAAAAGGGAAAAGGGGATGATTTGACAGCTTGAGGGGGGAGGGGAGGGGAGGGGGGGGGGGGGGGCTGGGTAAGCCGATGTTCATTTTCATATTTGTCAGGGCTCCAAAAGGAGAAACGCTGGTAGAGGAATGTGGAGTAAGTACCTCTGTACTGACGTAGGAAAGTAGGAAGTAGAGTTTTCCACTTCTGTTTTGCTGCTGAAGACACTCGGATGTGCTTGTTCAGAATTCTCATGAAACGTTCTACTTCACTATTTGCTCTTGGCAAATCTCCTCCATTGAATGGTGGGCCATTGTCGGCTTTGACTTCCCAGGGAATTCCTTGTCTGGAGAAAATCATGTCAAGTTTTGAGAGAACTGTGCGAGATGAGAAACAGGGCAATACTTCAACCTCAGGGTTTGTGGCTATATTAATGACGACCATGATATGGTCAGCAGAGGAGAAAACATCAGCAAAATCAATGGCAACACTGTGCTATGGTTCTGGAGGAAGGGGGGGGGGGGGGGGGAGGGGTAGGAATGACCGGTTCACGCTGAGTTGGTCCCCCGAGTAAGAAGCTTGGCATGGAATGCAAGAACTGACAGTGTCCTCAACAAGGTGGTCAACGCCAGGGAACCAAACTTTTTCACGAATGAGTTGCTTTGTCTTTACTACACCCTGGTGTCCCTGATGGGCTATATCGATGACTTTGTCTTTACAATACCCTGGTGTCCCCGATGGGCTATATCGATGACTTTGTCTTTACTACACCCTGGTGGGCTATATCGATGACTTTGTCTTTACTATACCCTGGTGTCCCTGATGGGCTATATTGATGACTTTGTCTTTACTACACCCTGGTGGGCTTTATCCATGACTTTGTCTTTACAATACCCTGGTGTCCCTGATGGGCTATATCAATGACTTTGTCTTTACTATATCCTGGTGTCCCTGATGGGCTATATCAATCACTGTCTTTACTATATCCTGGTGTCCCTGATGGGCTATATCAATGACTGTCTTTACTGCATCCTGGTGTCCCTGATGGGCTATATCAATGACTTTGTCTTTACTACACCCTGGTGCCCCTGATGGGCTATATCAATGACTGTCTTTACTGCATCCTGGTGTCCCTGATGGGCTATATCAATGACTGTCTTTACTGCATCCTGGTGTCCCTGATGGGCTATATCAATGACTTTGTCTTTACTACACCCTGGTGCCCCTGATGGGTTATATCAATGACTGTCTTTACTACACCCTGGTGTCCCCGATGGGCTATATCAATGACTGTCTTTACTGCATCCTGGTGTCCCTGGTGGGCTATATCAATGACTTTGTCTTTACTACACCCTGGTGTCCCTGATGGGCTATATCAATGACTGTCTTTACTATATCCTGGTGTCCCTGATGGGCTATATCAATGACTGTCTTTACTGCATCCTGGTGTCCCTGATGGGCTATATCAATGACTTTGTCTTTACTACACCTGGTGCCCCTGATGGGCTATATCAATGACTGTCTTTACTATATCCTGGTGTCCCTGATGGGCTATATCAATGACTTTGTCTTTACTATATCCTGGTGTCCCTGATGGGCTATATCAATGACTGTCTTTACTAATCCTGGTGTCCCCGATGGGCTATATCAATGACTTTGTCTTTACTGCATCCTGGTGTCCCCGATGGGCTATATCAATGACTGTCTTTACTGCATCCTGGTGTCCCTGATGGGCTATATCAATGACTTTGTCTTTACTACACCCTGGTGCCCCTGATGGGTTATATCAATGACTGTCTTTACTACACCTGGTGTCCCTGATGGGCTATATCAATGACTGTCTTTACTCACCTGGTCCTGTGGCTATATCAATGACTGTCTTTACTGCATCCTGGTGTCCCTGGTGGGCTATATCAATGACTGTCTTTACTACACCCTGGTGTCCCTGATGGGCTATATCAATGACTGTCTTTACTGCATCCTGGTGTCCCTGGTGGGCTATATCAATGACTTTGTCTTCTCTATACCCTGGTGTCCCTGGTGGGCTATATCGATGACTTTGTCTTTACTGCACCCTGGTGTCCCTGATGAGCTATTACGATGACTTTGTCTTTACAATACCCTGGTGTCCCTGGTGGGCTGTATCGATGACTTTGCGCTGGAGGCTGTCAGGGATGACTAGACGATATCCTCTGAGAGTGAGTCCGTCGTGTATGGACATTTCCGCCTTGAATCGAACAAAGTCTGCAATGTCTTTGTCGACTTGCCTTGCCTTGACTTGTGTGGAAGACATCTGCTTCTGGACTCTCAAATCTGTCTGAGTGGCAGCTTTCACTTCGTCTATGGTCATAGACTTGGGAATGTCATTGCGTGCGACATGATTAGTGCACGCTTCACCTTCATTCTTGCCGGAGGGGGTGGGGGGTGGGGGGAGTAGTTTGTGGATGGCAACTGATGTAGTCAGCAGGGTTTAGGTCATCCTTTCCTGGGGGCAGTATCTCATATCTCAAGCTAAACTGGTAAGGCGTGAGCCGAAGCTGCCATCTTTCAATTCTTGCCATAGCTGGTTTGCGGCTGAGGATCAGACCTATCAGGGTTTGTGGTCTGTTATAATGTTGACATTGGCGCCATACAAATGTATGGAAATGTTCTGCGCCAGACACGACTGCCAACATCTCTTTTTCCTAGAGGTTTGTGGTCTGTAATAATGCTGACATTGGCGCCATACAGATGTATGGAAATGTTCTGCGCCAGACACGACTGCCAACATCTCTTTTTCCTAGAGGTTTGTGGTCTGTAATAATGCTGACATTGGCGCCATACAAATGTATGGAAATGTTCTGCGCCAGACACGACTGCCAACATCTCTTTTTCCTAGAGGTTTGTGGGCTGTAATAATGCTGACATGGCGCCATACAAATGTATGGAAATGTTCTGCGCCAGACACGACTGCAACATCTCTTTTCAGAGGTTGTGGTCTGTTATAATGCTGACATTGGCGCCATACAAATGTATGGAAATGTTCTGCGCCAGACACGACTGCCAACATCTCTTTTTCCTAGAGGTTTGTGGTCTGTTATAATGCTGACATTGGCGCCATACAAATGTATGGAAATGTTCTGCGCCAGACACGACTGCCAACATCTCTTTTTCCTTGAGGTTTGTGGTCTGTTATAATGCTGACATTGGCACTATACAAATATAAGTGGAAATGATGTGCGCCAAACACGACTGTCAATATCTCTTTTTCCGTCTGGGACTACTGTGACGTCAACGTAAATTATGACGTCAACTTGAAATGACATAAGAACATGATGAAAATAATAAAAATTTTGACGGAAGAGGAGAGCAAGAACTAACGGCCGAGGCTTTGGTGTCCAGCCTAATTTATTTTGTTTTAATCGTCGTTTTCTCCGTAGTGTTACTATGTGGAGAGGCTGACTTTCAAGTCAGTAGTACGTTGATGTTCACTGTGCATGTGCGATACTTCTGATGACGGTACCAGCGAAATATGTACCAGGAAATTTAATTGTTATAGAAATGTTGTGAATGCTGTGTCGCCGAGAGTGACTTAAAACTCCTGCAAGAATATTTATGTGCTCTAATTGTACCACCTCATGTGCGTCGGTGGGCTGAATTTATTGATGTGAACATTGTAATATCAATACACGGAGAAGCTAATTAATTTTTGTTTTAGATCAACAATACGTGGAATCGAAGTTTATTGTGTTCTATGGGACTTTGCTGAAATCGTGTTCTCCAGGGATTCAATATTGGTTGCTGTGCCTTGTGAATCTACAGTTCTTCTATGGTTTACTGTGCTTTATGAATCTGCGGTTCTTCTTCTATGGATTGCTGTGCTTTATGAATCTGTGGTTCTTCTGTGGATTACTGTGCTTTATGAATCTGCGGCTCTTCTTCTGTGGATTGCTGTGCTTTGTGAATCTGCAGTTCTTCTTCTATGGATTGCTGTGCTTTATGAATCTGCGGTTCTTCTGTGGATTACTGTGCTTTATGAATCTGCGGCTCTTCTTCTGTGGATTGCTGTGCTTTGTGAATCTGCGGTTCTTCTGCTATGGATTACTGTGCCTTGTGAATTTGGGGTTCTTCTTCTGATAGTTTGACGTGATTTATTGTGCTTGTTGTGTGGAGACCCTGTTTCTTCTTCTTCATCGCTTGTGTTTGTGAACGGCTGTGCTTATCAGTGGGGACCTTGGTTATCCTTATTTGTCTTCTTTTAGTGTTGTAGACTGTGGCTTGGGTACTGTGGAACCGAGTGTGTTGACTGCATATGTGAGATACTGTGGACGGCGCCGGCGAGATCTGTGAGTGATATCAAGATATGTACTATGATATGCTGATATCTGATGATTGAAGTTCCTATGTATTGATATCTTGATCTATATGCTATGTAGTGACATGTATTGATTTGTACCAGTTCACATGAATGTATGTTTGATGGTTCAGGCAGCATAATTATAAAGAAAAAAAAATCTAACTCGTGTGTTGCCTGGCTATCCATGTGCGTTTGGTGTGGGTGTGCGTAGGGAATAATTATTACACGCATCCAAACTTTTGAGAGCGAGAGTCAGACAGAAAAACACGCACCGCACACCATCCGTAACATCTGGTGACCCCGTAGTTAAATTTCTTTTGGTATTGAATTAAAAATCGCCTTAGTGGTAGGATTTGTTTTTGTACACCTATAATTGCCCAATTAGAAGTAATAGGTCACGTTCACAGACTTTTCTTTTGAACAATTCAGTTGTGTTGTATTGTTTTGTTTTATACTGTTCTTGTCTACTTTCTTTCCCGTCTCCAGCGTAACGGGGTATCTCCTTCTGTATAGTTTCTGGAGATACGAGGGCCTAGTTCCTAGTTCTTCCTTCCTTTGTGGGCTTTATTTTCATTATCTTCAGTTATCTCTTTGATTATTTCTGTTTTTATCTTTACTTGGGGATTGTGTTGCTTCTTCAGCATTCTTAGAGTTCTTTTCTCTTGAATGAATGAGTGTGTGAGCGGCTGCCCTGAACCAGTTAAAAAAAAAAAAAAAAAGTTATCAGTTGTTTCATTTTGAATGCTTAGTGTGTAAAAAATAAAAAATAAATAAAAAACAAATGAATAAAATAACAACAACAATACATTGGTTATATTCGTTATTACTCTCATGTCATTGCTTGATTTATACTTGTTGCTGAAAATTTGGCATTGATTATCGATTGTGTTTTTCTTTCTCCCCATATCCCTGAAATCCTGTTTCATTGTTTATCTCTATCTTTTGTTGGTTGGGTTTGATAATACTTAGAATTTTAAAGAGTGATTGTCGTTAATGTTTGTTTGAAAAAAAAAATCCTCTTTGGAATTCATATATATATTTTAGTGGACAGGGGTTTCAAACCTTTTTTGCTTGTGATAGCAATTGTTTGTATTTGATCCACTAGTGTGTGTGTGTGTGTCGGGTTTGACAGGACAATATTTCATATTTTCATTATGGCACAGAAGGCTAAGGAAGAAAGTCCTGTTGTGTCCTCTATGGACGAGGACAAAGTGTTCGCTAAATATTTACAACGAGGTAAAGTATGTGGTCTGGAGGGAGAAGATCTGTTGACCTATGTGGATAAATGCATTGCTCAAGATATGGAAAGAGAGGAAAGAATAAAAATGAAAAGAACGCAGGAAGAAGAGATAACTAAAAGAGAGCAAATACAGATACAAGAGGAAACAAAAAGAATGCAAGAGGAAGAGGAAACTAAAAGAATGCAAGAGGAAACTAAAAGAATTCAGCAAAGAGAGATAGAGGAAACTAAAAGAATACAGTTACAAATAACTTCTCAGCAGAGTGCGGTCTCAGGACAGGACAGTGAGAGTCAGGGTTCTGGTTTTCCCAGGTTTAACGCCCCTCGTCCTACTTTTCCTAAGTTGCCCCATTTCAAGGAAAGAACTGATGATATAGATAGTTACTTGTTTCGTTTTGAAACCCATGCTCGGTCCTTAGGATGGTCTGAGAGTTTGTGGGTTACATACCTGTCTGCACTACTTGAGGGTTCCGCTTCAACTCTCTACCACAGTCACGCTGAAAATCATGTTGTGTCTTACGAGCTTTTGAAAGAGAGCTTGCTGAAAAAATTTCAATGTACTCCAGATGGTTTTCGTAAGCGTTTTCGTGAGGCTAAACCTAGCTCAGATGAACCTTTCGAGACCTTTGCAGTTGAACTTAGACGTTTGTGTGACCGTTGGGTCTCTTTGTCAAAAAATGATAAGTCTTTTGAAGGTCTGGTGGATCTTATCTTGCGTGAGCAGTTTTTGGAGTGTGTCTCTAAGGACTTGGCTACTTTTTTGTGTGAAAAAGATGTGAAAACGTTTGATGAAATGATCAAGTCTGCAGAGTCATACAGACATGCTCATCCCACTAAGGTGCTTTCTAGGAAAGCTGATGTAAACATTTTTGCTTCTGTTGGATACAAAACTCCTGGTCAATTTGATAGAAATCCGTATCCCGGTCAGTCTGATAGAACTCCATACTGTGGTCAGTCTGACAGAGGAAACAGATACTCTACTTTTCAAAACAGTGGCCACTACTCTGGTTCCTCAGCTGATCGTGGAAGTAACTTTGGTGGTAGCTGTTATTGTGGTCATCAGAGCTTTGGTTACTCAGCTGGTCGTGGAAATAACTTTGGCGGTAGCCATTATCGTGGTCGTGGCGCCCGTTATATCTCTGGCAGTAAGAGTTCCTCAGAAAGTGCTTCTGATCAGTTTGCAAGTGTTGTGTGTTTTTTTTTGTAAAAAGACAGGACATGTAGCTGCTAGGTGTCCATGGAAGTCAGGTAGAAACCCTTGTAGAATTTGCACCCTTAGCCACCCAGACACGTGTCCTTTTGTGGTTGGTAACTCTACTTTTGTCGAGAACTCAGCTGACAGCAAACAGTCCAGTGCCTGTTGCTCTGTTCTTGATACTCCTTTTGCTTGTCTTGTGCTGGTGAGTTCACAGGCAAATTACATTTGGAGTCTGGTTCTGTGAATGGCACTTTGAGTTCTGTTCTGCGTGATACTGGTGCTACTATTTGTGGCGTTCGCAAACGGTTAGTTTCTGACAGTCAGATGTTAGGAACCACAGTGAAGTGTGTTTCTTTTGGTGGTCGTGTGGATGAGTTTCCACTGGCTACAGTTTCAGTCAGTTGTCCTTATTTTGTGGGTGATTTGACTTGTTGTGTCTTGGATAGCCCTGTCGCAGATCTCATTGTGGGTAATGTACCTGGAGTTTCTGTGGGCGATGAGTTTAGTGATGTATCTGGTGAACCTTTCTCTTTAGCCGCCGTTACGAGGGCTAGAGCTAAGCATGTTGTGGAAAAAAAGCCTTTGTGTCAGATTCCTGATGATCTGAACATTTCCCGTTCTGACCTTGTTCAGAAACAGAAAGATGACGCGTCATTGAAGTCGTGCTTCCAGTCAGCGTCTTCTGGTGAGGTGAAGAAGTCAGGTACAAACTTTAGTTTCTTGTCTGATGGTGTTCTGTACAGACATTTTGTCAAAAATGATATCTCTTTTGATCAGGTTGTTGTTCCTCTTGAACTTCGACCTACAGTGTTATCTGTGGCGCATGATCTGATTTTGTCGGGTCATTGTGGTTCTCGGCGTACTCTGTTTAGGATCCTTAACAAGTTCTTTTGCCCTGGAGTGACTGTGGATGTAGCGAAGTATGTTGCTTGCTGTGATGTGCGTCAGAAGACGGTATCAAAGGGCAGAGTTTGTCCAGTACCCCTTGCGTCTGTTCCAATCATCAGTACTCCATTTGATCGTGTGGCTGTTGATCTTGTTGGTCCACTGTCTCCTCCTTTGGAACAAGGTCATCGTTACATCTTGACCATGATTGACATTGCTACCCGTTTTCCGGAGGCTGTTCCGTTGAAGGATATCTCCTCTGTTGCTGTGGCAGAAGCATTGTTGGGAATCTTTTCTCGTTTAGGTTTTCCCAAGGAGATTCTATCTGATCAGGGTACACAGTTCAACTCTGAGCTTATGAAGCAGTTTCATGCTTTGTGTGGTGCAAAGGGCATACGTACATCGCCGTATCATCGCAGGCAAATGGTCATGTTGAGAGGTTTCATGGGACTTTGAAGTCCATGTTGAAAAAGATTGTCCGCACTCACCCAAAGGCGTGGCATCGTTATTTGCCTGCACTGTTGTTTGCATGCAGAGAGTTGCTCTCTGAGAGTACAGGTTTCTCTCCCTTTCAGTTGCTGTTTGGTCGGCAGGTTCGTGGTCCTATTGCTTTACTACAGGAGTCGTGGACTCAGTCAGATGCTCAGGATGTTGAAGCAAAGCCTCTCTATTCGTACTTGTTTGAACTCAAGAATGTCATTGCTGACTCATGTAAGTTAGCCATGGAGAATTCTGCTGATTCCGCTTTGAAGTGTAAAAAGTACTTTGACAAGAAGGCCAGGGAACGCCGTTTCAAAGTTGATGATGAAGTTTTAGTTTTGTTACCGACTGATTCTAACAAGTTGTTAGCCAGTTGGTCAGGGCCTTTCCCAGTAGTCAAAGTCTTGCATCCAGATTACAAGGTTTTAGTTAAGGGCAAGGAAAAGATCTTTCATGCGAATATGCTCAAAAAGTATATTCGTCGTGCTGTTCTATCTACTTCTGATGTTGTTGTACCTACAGTTGTTCTTTCACAAGGTACTTCAGTGCCTTGGTCAGAGATAGCACCTTTGGCTTGTGAGCAGGAACAGGTTTCTCTGGAGTGTTCTCCAGGAGTTGGTCTTTCTGTGGATCCCTCTCTGGAGTCCGTTTGTACTGTTCATGAAGTAGTTTGTACAGTTGGTGTCGTCCAGGACTGTGATGACAGTTTACCCATTCCCACTTTAACTGTTCCGATGGCGTCTTCTATGCCAGATGAAGATGTTTGTTCTGTACAGTTTGATTGTGCTTTGTCTGACAGCAGTTCCAGGGAGTTGCGTGCAGTCTTTGATGATTTTCAGGACATTTTGACTCCTAAACCAGGTTCTTTCTCAGGTGATGTACTATTAGAGATCCCTCTTACTTCAGATGTACCTGTTAGAAAGAAACGTTATGATATCCCTTTTTTTGCCAAAGAGATTGTCGAGAGAGAGATCGGTATCATGTTAGATCTTGGTATCATTGAGCCATCAAATAGTCCGTATGCCTCTCCAGTTGTGTTGGCAGGAAGAAAGATGGTACATGTCGATTTTGCATTGATTTCAGATCTTTGAACAAGATTACCGTCTTTGATGCCGAACCTATTCCTGATGTTGAGAGTCTTTTTGCAAGGCTAGCTGATGCTCAGTTTTTCACAAAGATAGATCTTGCAAAAGGATATTGGCAGATCGTGGTTAAGCCCGAGAATCGTCCAAAGACGGCTTTTACAACACACATGGGTCTATTCCAGTTTGTCAGGATGCCTTTTGGACTTATATCGGCTCCTGCAGTGTTTGCACGTATGATGCGTATGCTGGCATTAGATGCGTATGCTGGCATTAGATCAGTTTTCTGCCATCGATTTTTTTGACGATATTCTTGTGTACAGTATGTCATGGGATGCTCACCTTAAACATGTGAAGGGTGTGCTCTCTCGTCTGAGGTCTTTCAACCTCACAGCTCGTCCTTCGAAGATCGAGGCAGGCTTTCATTCACTTGAGTTCCTTGGTCATGTTGTTGGAGGTGGTACTATGCGTCCTGAAGGTAAGAAGGTTGATAAGATTTTGAATATATCCACTCCTACTACCAGGAAGCAGGTCAGGTCTTTGTTGGGGTTGCTCAGTTTTTACAGGAGATATGTTCCTGGGTTCGCTACTTTGAGTGCTCCACTGTCGGATTTGATCAAAGATGCTGATCGTGCTGGTAGGTCTATTTCTTGGACTCCTGAGTGTGCTGAAGCTTTGAAGAAGATTCAGGGTGTCTTGTCTTCTGCACCTGTGTTGTTGTTACCTAGGTTGGGTAATCCTTTTGTTCTCAGGACTGATGCTAGTTCTGTTGGTTTGGGTGCTGTATTGCTTCAGGAGAGTGATGATGTCCTTCACCCAGTCGTGTTCGCTAGTCGAAAGTTGCTGGATCGTGAGAAGGCGTACAGTACTATTGAGCGGAAATGTTTAGCCATTGTCTGGGCTGTGCAGAAGTTTGTTAGGTTCCTTTGGGGAGTCAGATTTATCCTGCAGACGGATCATCGTCCCTTGACGTACCTGCGAACGTCAAACTTTAAGAACTCAAGAATTATGAGATGGGCGTTGTCGTTGCAGGAATTCTCGTTTGAAGTCCAGCCAGTTCCTGGTTCGGTGAATGTTTTCGCTGACCTTCTCTCCCGTTCATGTGAAAATCAGTTGATCCCTTAGGAAGTGAGGTTCCTTGTGTGAACTGTAGTTTTATGAAGCTGTTTTGATGTATGATTTCTGGGTTTGTGTATTCTGCTGTTTGTTTACTTCTTCAAAAAAACAATTCGGTCATTTTTTTTTTTTTTTTGAGGAGGGGGAGTATTGTGACATCAACGTAAATTATGACGTCAACTTGAAATGACATAAGAACATGATGAAAATAATAAAAATTTTGACGGAAGAGGAGAGCAAGAACTAACGGCCGAGGCTTTGGTGTCCAGCCTAATTTATTTTGTTTTAATCGTCGTTTTCTCCGTAGTGTTACTATGTGGAGAGGCTGACTTTCAAGTCAGTAGTACGTTGATGTTCACTGTGCATGTGCGATACTTCTGATGACGGTACCAGCGAAATATGTACCAGGAAATTTAATTGTTATAGAAATGTTGTGAATGCTGTGTCGCCGAGAGTGACTTAAAACTCCTGCAAGAATATTTATGTGCTCTAATTGTACCACCTCATGTGCGTCGGTGGGCTGAATTTATTGATGTGAACATTGTAATATCAATACACGGAGAAGCTAATTAATTTTTGTTTTAGATCAACAATACGTGGAATCGAAGTTTATTGTGTTCTACGGGACTTTGCTGAAATCGTGTTCTCCAGGGATTCAATATTGGTTGCTGTGCCTTGTGAATCTACAGTTCTTCTATGGTTTACTGTGCTTTATGAATCTGCGGTTCTTCTTCTATGGATTGCTGTGCTTTATGAATCTGTGGTTCTTCTGTGGATTACTGTGCTTTATGAATCTGCGGCTCTTCTTCTGTGGATTGCTGTGCTTTGTGAATCTGCAGTTCTTCTTCTATGGATTGCTGTGCTTTATGAATCTGCGGTTCTTCTGTGGATTACTGTGCTTTATGAATCTGCGGCTCTTCTTCTGTGGATTGCTGTGCTTTGTGAATCTGCGGTTCTTCTGCTATGGATTACTGTGCCTTGTGAATTTGGGGTTCTTCTTCTGATAGTTTGACGTGATTTATTGTGCTTGTTGTGTGGAGACCCTGTTTCTTCTTCTTCATCGCTTGTGTTTGTGAACGGCTGTGCTTATCATGTGGGGACCTTGGTTATCCTTATTTGTCTTCTTTTAGTGTTGTAGACTGTGGCTTGGGTACTGTGGAACCGAGTGTGTTGACTGCATATTTGAGACACTGTGGACGGCGCCGGCGAGATCTGTGAGTGATATCAAGATATGTACTATGATATGCTGATATCTGATGATTGAAGTTCCTATGTATTGATATCTTGATCTATATGCTATGTAGTGACATGTATTGATTTGTACCAGTTCACATGAATGTATGTTTGATGGTTCAGGCAGCATAATTATAAAGAAAAAAAAATCTAACTCGTGTGTTGCCTGGCTATCCATGTGCATTTGGTGTGGGTGTGCGTAGGGAATAATTATTACACGCATCCAAACTTTTGAGAGCGAGAGTCAGACAGAAAAACACGCACCGCACACCATCCGTAACAACTACTGTTGTTCTATTGGGGTTAATGTACGGCTTGTGAAGCAGACAACTTTCCCTTGCTGCATTAGGATAGCCCCAAGACCAACTGGGCTTGCATCTACCATGATTTCAGTCTCTGCATTAGGTTTGAAGTATGCCATCACCTGAGCTCCTGCGAGTACTTGTTTCAGCTTGCTGAAAGCTTGCTCTTCAGTTTCTGACCACTTCCAAGGCATGTCCTTCTTTGTCAGGTTTCAAAGGGGTCCGGTTATGGTGGCGTATTCGGATATGAAGCGTGATACGCATTGTGTCATACCGAGGAATGGTTTGAGTTCACCGATGTTTATGGGTGCAGGAATGTCTGTATTCTGGGTCAGGAGACATCCCTTTTGCACTGAAAACATGTCTGTAGAAGACAAGTTCATCTCTGAAGGTTTACATTTGTCACCATTCAGCTTTGCATCGCAGTCCTGGAGTTTTTGTAGTGTTGCTCTCAGACTTGCATCATATTCAGCCTGTGCCTTTCCATTATAATGATATCGTCTGACAAATTCTTGACACCTGAGATTTTTTGGAGCAGACTGGAGATAGCATTTTGAAAGATTTTGGACGCTGCGTTTACTCCGAACAGAAGACGTTTGTAGCAGTGTAGTCCAACATGAGTGGAGGTGGTGGTGATGTACCTGCTGTCCTCTTCTAGCTCTAGCTGGTAGTAGGCATTTTTCAAATCAAGTTTTGAAAAGACTGTTGATCCATTCAAATCAGCTGTCAGGTCATCAAGTGTCGGAAATGGGCGTTTTTCATGTTTGATCGCCTTGTTCGCCTCACGCATGCCTATGCACATGCACACTGAATTATCACATTTCAGAACAAACGACTGGACTGATCCATGGGGTGGTCCTATCAACTCATTCTATGACATCAAAGTCTTCGAGTCTCTGAAGTTCCTTCTCTATGTCTTTGCGGACATGGAATGGTATGTGCCTATGTTGTTGTGTTATGGGTTGTACAGAATCATCAATATGTAACTTTACTTTGACGCGCTCAATTTTCCCCATGCTGTCTTCAAAGAGTTTAGGAAACTCTTTGACCGGATCAACTGAAGAATTCGCTGAGAAAACGAACTGTACCATATGTAGCGCCTGAGCAGTCTCTACACCTAGTGAACTATTTGTCTTGCAAGAAGTACTCTTATCATTCACAACATAGAATCTATCATTTACAGTTTTTCTTGTGAATGTGATGTCAGCTGTGAAGCATCCTTGTACTTTTAAAGGAGTTTTTGAACTACATGTTTATATCTTGGGTGCCTGTCTCTTGAGTGAAGGTTTGTTTGCCAAGTTGTTGTATGCTGTTGCATGTAGAATGTTCACTGATGCACATGTATCAACAATAAAGTCAATGTTTGTGTCCAACATCATCAGCTTCACTTTATGTGCATGTGTATTGTAGTTTGACACTCAAAAAACAAATGCTTCTTCCTCTTCCTTGTCGGAGGTATCAGAGTTCAAAGTATCATGCAACAGTCTTACCTTGGGTTTGCCTGACCTGCATACCTTAGAGAGGTGTCCGACCTTGTCACAGTTGTAGCACCGTCTGTCTTTCGCAGGACAGTGGTCACGAGGGCGTGACTGTCCACTGCACCAGCCACAATGTCCATCTTGCTGGTAAGGACGAGTAGAGTGTGTGAAATAGTCTCTAGAACCACGACCTTTAGCACCACAATGAACGGAATTTCCATGACCGGAACCACGTTGACTGGAAAACATGATGACTGGAATCCTGTTGACTGGAACTGCGTTGACTGGAACCTTGTCGACTGGAATTGTGCTGGCTTGAACCCCATCTACTGGAACTGTGTTGATTCCCTCTGGAATTTCGTACAGAGTAGGCAGTGGCATCACAAGGATCAGCTGTTGATTATGAGATACAGCGTTGACTGGAACTGAGAGGCCTCCTATTTCAGAAGCTCCCGTTTCTGCAAGATCAAGATCACAAGCTTCATCTAGCACTAGCTTTAGTGTCAGATCGTCTTTGAGTGCCTTCCTTCGTACTCTTGTTGACGCGCATCCTTGGATGATTTGTGCAAGAATTTCTTTCTCTGGACCTGTGAAGTCAGTTTGCTGACAATCTTCTTAACCGTGTGTAGAACGCATCAATGCCTTTAGCTGCTTTTTGTGTCCAGCGTCTGAACTTGAACATGTCAAATGACGTATTTCGTTTTGGGGTGAAGTGCGTCAGTAATGACAGTTTGATCACTTGAAACTGGTTTGAATTGCCACCGTCATCCGGAGAACCTACACCCTTTTTGTTCATCTGTCACCGAGTCAGATGTTTCAGAAATATCATCTCCACCACGGTGGAGAAGCAGAGCCTTTGGTTGGTCTGACGTGATATCAAGGTCACACAAGAAGTTTTCGATCTTATCGATCCAAACTTTCCATACCATACCATACCGCTGCAGACTGGATTAGGCTATTCAGCCTTTAGTCTGGTCTTCTTCACAAAAATCTAATCATTCCTACAATTTAAAACTTCTTGAGTGGGTGACGATGGTGCAGCAGTTTGAAAGTCTACCTAACCGAATATATGCGGTCTGCCCAATAGTGATCCAGTCTGGCCTTGAAGCTGTCGAGAGATGGTGCGTTAGCCTAACCACTTTTTCTGGGAGCGCATTCCAGGGATTCACCCCTCGATAGGCGAAATAGTTTCCTCGTAGTTTCAGCAGCTGATTCTTGTCCATGGTTATATGAAACGTTCAAAAGGTGGGAGAGACATCATGTAAATAAACGCAGCTAATAGACATTGTAAATCGAGACTGATTCAATAAGCTTTGCACAACATCAAGAAATACAGTTCTAGATCTAAGCAAGATCATCCACAGAGCTCGTCTGATACGGTAAGCCAAACACGAAAAATATTGGCACAGAAGTCCTTTAAAAACATCCTCGTCGCCAGATATAGTGTCCTTGATGATGGATGCACAGAACAGATCCATAAAGCATAACAATAGGCTACCACAGCTGGTGTGTATAATATAGATATAATTAATTCAAACTAGAAACAGGCTGCTTAGCCATGTCAACAGTTCTTTGCGCACGCATCTCTGACTCGGCCTTATGGGATAGCCTACGTACAAGTCACGTCATGTAACTACGAGGCTGGTAACTAACTCTGGTTTCTCTTCAAACAAACGAGAAAATCTGACAACACTATGTCCAGATGCCATCAGATTGTGAAATTTCCAGTACAGATTTCGCAGATAGGACAACAGAGCGGCAAAGAGATCAGGCACATCAGTGAAACTATATATTCCTATCATCTTTCAACTGCAAGTGTTCGCTACGAAAAACATTTTGGAACAATTTCAACCAGTGTTAAAATGATGAAAATGGATCCTGGGAGAGCTGTCAACCATATTCATTCTTTTCTTGAAAATGCATTTAGTGTGAATATTTTTATAAGGAAACAATACTGTAGAGTATAAGAAGCCCCTGTGAGTAAAGATTTAATAAATCAGTAGGTTAGTCCTCGCCTTCAAAAGTATCATACAAAATGTTGATAAAACATTACCATATTCATCGCTCATTCCAAGCCTGCCTTCGGATTAGAAATTGTCTTGTCATTAATCATTACTGCCTTTATATCATTACTTTGATGTTTGTTTCTTGTTTGTCTTTTCGTTTGCTACTTAAATCACACAAGTGCATGGACATTAACTGAAATCAAAATCACACACACACACACACACACACACACACACACACACACACACACACACACACACACACACCACACACTCCACACCATCCACACCATACAGAGAGAGAGAGAGAGAGAGAGAGAGAGAGAGAGAGAGAGAGAGAGAGAGAGAGAGAACTTTCACTGACCAGTTGTGAATTAGAAAACAGACAAATTAAGGGGGAACTAACCTTAGATATAAACTTTTGCCACTTTCTCTCATTGTGCCATCTTGGAATTCTAATCAGTGTGTTTTACTGTCAACTGTGCTGCTTTCATCTCTGCCATTTTTGTCTGTGCCCTTTTAAACCTGAGCCATTTTCACTTGTACCATTCTCGATCCCATCCTGTCAGTTTAAGCAGATCACGAGATCAATAACTGAATCCATGAGCAACGTCGAATGCATACATACCGCTGAATGGAATTAGGAATAAGAATTGGTAGTGATACCTGCTGTCACGCATATCCAAAAGCGTGTGTGTGTGTGTGTGTGTGTGTGTGTGTGTGTGTGTGTGTGTGTGTGTGTGCGCGCGCGCGGTGTGTGTGTGTGTGTGTGTGTGTGTGTGTGTGTGTGTTTTAGGGTAAGGAAACCCAGGCCTGGAGGCAGAGCATGAAATCAAAGCTTATGGTAGAGCGTAACAGGTCAAGAATCTGATTAGCATGGTCAATTCAAGGGAAACTACACCTGTTATCATCAGGCTGGTGACCAAAAAAATTGAGTATGGTCGCCCCTTAACAGATTTCGGAGAAAATAATGTTCGTATGTGTGCTACAGAGAGAGAGAGAGAGAGAGAGAGAGAGAGAGAGAGAGAGTACTCAGACAATAAACTTTTAAGAGTGTTTTCTGCTACTACGTGCAGGTATCACTAAAAAATTCAGAAGACTATTTCTACCACCGCTGCTTCTGTAACTATTATTACTGCTGCTGCTGTTGCTAATACTACTAGGCCTACTACTGCTACTGCGAGTTTCAGTTTCAGTTTCATCATGGAAGCGCCACTGCGTGCGGACTAGCCCACATACGCTACCCCACATCCGCTAAGTTTTGAGACCACTCTGCGCATGATTTTAAGTTGATGGATAAATGAATTAAGAACAAGATTAACAACTACTATCGCGGCTGCTACTACTACTATTGCTGCTACTGCTACTACTGATGCTACTGCTGCTGTTACTGCTACTACTAAAGCTACTGTTGCTGCTGCCACTACTACTACATTTACTACTACTACTACTACTACTACTACTACTACTACTATACTACTATCATCACTGGCAATTTTGTTGCTTCGTAAGATCATGTTAGGTTGGCTGGTGGGCAGGGTCAGTTGATGGGTCGGTTAGCTGGTTGGTGTCATGTGAGAACGACACCACGAGCTAACCTTATCTGTATTATTAGAGCATGGGGGTGGGCTAGCTGGCACGCAGGTTGGCATGTGCAGGCTGCAGGTTGGCATTTGCAGGCTGCGGGTTGGCATGTGCCGGCTGCAGGTTGGTTGGCATGTGCAGGTTGACATGTGCAGGCTGCGGGTTGGCATGTGCAGGTTGCAGGTTGGCATGTGCATGCTGCAGGTTGGCACGTGCAGGCTGCAGGTTGGCACGTGCAGGCTGCAGGTTGGCATGTGCATGCTGCAGGTTGGCATGTGCAGGCTGCAGGTTTTCATTTGCAGGCTGCGGGTTGGCATGTGCCGGTTGCAAGTTGGTTGGCATGTGCAGGTGGACATGTGCAGGCTGTGGGTTGGCATTTGCAGGTTGAAGGTTGGCATGTGCAGGCTGCAGGTTGGCACGTGCAGGCTGCAGGTTGGCATGTGCAGGCTGCAGGTTGGCATTTGCAGGCTGCGGGTTGGCATGTGCCGGCTGAAGGTTGGTTGGTATGTGCAGGTTGACATGTGCAGGCTGGGGTTGGCATGTGCAGGTTGAAGGTTGGCATATGCAGGCTGCAGGCTGGCACGTGCAGGCTGCAGGTTGGCGTGTGCAGGCTGGAGGTTGGCATGTGCAGGCTGCAGGTTGGCATCTGCAGGCTGCAGGTTGGCATGTGCAGGCTGCAGGTTGGCGTGTGAAGGTTGACATGTGCAGGCTGCAGGTTGGTATGTGCAGGCTGCAGGTTGGCATGTGCAGGTGCAGTGCAGGCTGCAGTTGG
>CM065743.1:17034768-17054768 GCA_033310375.1 Conus canariensis
TATGACAATGTGTTTAAAAGGCATTGCCTGGGAAGTTTAAAACCAAAATGTTGTAGACACTCATGTCTATGAGTTGGCACATGAACTATCGTTTATAACGTGGCGTAGATTCAGAATTGTCACGTTGGGGTTCAGTATTGTTTTTATTAAAAAAAAAAAGATGATGCAAAACGATTTTTTAAATGGTGATTTCTAGAAGAACTGTTGGAAAATAAAATTGAACTGTTAGCGAGACAGAGAGACTAAACAGCAAATGGTAAGCAGCTACGTGGAACTTAATGTTGGTCCCATTTTGAAAAATGTAACTCAATCAATTCAGCTTAGAACATGTATACAGCACTTGTGTGTGTGTGTGTGTGTGTGTGTGTGTGTGTGTGTGTGTGTGTGTGTGTGTGTGTGTGCGTGTGTGTGCGTGTGTGTGTCTCTGAATAAATATTACCTAAAGTTTCCTAGTTTCACTCATTGTAAATTCTGATTTATTGTGAGAACTGTCAACAATTCAAATGAATGAGACTTCGATGATGGTCTTGCTGATGTTGAACACCAGCTTTCTAAATCGAACATCATTGCTAGATGACGACAACCAGACGACGTTTGTTTCTGCCTATCCCCGACATGACGTCACTCACATGTTGTGGATGATAGTGCCCCCTGTATTGCTGGTGTTGGGTTGTTACGGCAACGTGATGACCATAGTGGTGATGCGTGCAATGCGGGCTTCAGAATCCACTGGCTGTCTGTCTGTGTACTTCACTGCACTGGCTGTGTCTGACCTCATTCTCCTGTGGACCAACGTGCTGTGGTACTGGCCAGAGGTGGCTTTTAATACAACTCAGTTCTATGTCCATGAACTCTGCTGCGCAATCCCTTTCTTTGTCAGTTACGTAACTTCGACGATGTCAGCATGGTGTTTAGTGGTTATGACGTGTCAACGAATGACGTCAATAGTTCTGCCACATCGTGTGGATGATCTGTGCACGACAAAAAGAGGAAGAATCATTACCCTCGCCATTTTTGCCGTTTCAGGGGTGGCTAGCCTACACATCTTATTGTATTTTCGAGTGGAGTACATGGAGGCGGGGTGCTCGGTATGTGTAAGCAGTGACGTCAGTGTTACCAGCATCTTCAGCTGGCTTCACCTCTGCTTGGCTTCAGTTATTCCGTTTCTTTGCCTGATCGCTGCTAACTCTGTCCTGATCCACGGAGCGTTTCAGTCCATCAAGATGTCTGGTAAAACAGCAGGGTGTGTGCACATCCACACATCCTCACGATGGGCCCAAATCTCTTCCATGACGACCACACTGATTCTGACTTCTGCGGCGTTCCTGTTGCTGACGTTGCCATCTTGTATTTTGTGGATCTACTGCGAAATGATCGGCTACTTTGAGGGTGACATTGATGACGTGGGTCTGGGCCAGCAGTTGGCCTTGGCCGACACTCTGTGTCTGCTACTGAGGCTGAGCAACAGCGCTGTCAATTTTTATATCTACATTTTGAGTGGCAGGAAATTCAGAGAAGAAGCCAGAAAATTCTTATGCCTGTGGTTTAAACAAGTCAGCTTGAAGGCTTAAGATTTCAGAATAAAGAATTTTAGGGCATGGCGTTTTCTCTGCTAACGCTATCAGATTCATAATAAAGAGAAAACTCTTTGTATAACTTGTGGAACTTATCCTTCAGTGAGAATATGACAGCTTGGCTCTGGCAGTAGGTTTGAAGTGGAAAATACAGGCGTTGAAGAGCAGCTGCTTCACCATTTGCAGAGAGAGAGAGAGAGAGAGAGAGAGAGAGAGAGAGAGAGAGAGAGAGAGAGAGAGAGAGAGAGAAATGGTTTCTGGGCTGTTTCATTGACTTAGTTTATCTCTGTCGGCGATTTGAAGCTGTAAGTATACGAAATGTGATAAAAAGTCAGTACATCAATGGGTGTTAATGAAACAAACAAACAACAAGTACAAAAACCCCAAACACACACAAATAAGGGGAGGGGGGGGGGGGGGTGGACACAGTATGCCTAATGTGATAGTATGTTTAAAATTAAAAAAAAAAAATTTACATCCAGCAATGTTGGTAGGACACCCTTCCTTTCCGCCAAGACATGCTTTGTGTATGAATTCACTTTTACAACATGCTCTAATGTAGATCTTTTCATGAATCCAGCTTCTGTGACAGGAATTATTGAATTTTTCTCACAGAAAAATGTTAATGTTGTCGATCTAATAATAATGATAACAATAATGAATACTTATAAAGCGCCTATTCTCGGCTAGAGACCAAGCTCTAAGCGCTTTACAATCCACACTCGTTTACATAACGGGCTGCCTACCTGGGTAGTGCCGACTGAAGAGCTGCCAGCTGGCGCTTCATTCAGTCGTTTCCTGTGTCATCCAGTCAATATCGTCTAATATCGTTCTCTCAATATCCTTACTTCGTTCATTCTTTCCATCTCTCACACAGGTTGCATGCTATGTGTAACGTGTCATCCATACCAACGGCCAAACTGGCCTTCTCTTCCGAAAGTTGGTGATGGGATTTTACGTGTGTGCAAGATGTTGTGCGTGCGTTTACACACGGAACCTCGGTTTATAGTCTCATTCGAAGGACTGTATGAAAATGGAGTCAGAACCAATGTTAACTCCGAGGGAAAAATGCCCCTGTACCGAAACGGCCTGGTGGAGATTCGAACCCGCGACCCCAGGATCACGAGTCCGGCGCTCTACCAACTGAGCTTTTCCAGTCCCTATCTACATTTTCCATAACTGTTCTAATTTCAGATGTACTGGTGTATAACTGGTGGTCCCTGACCGTAGCTAGGTAATAAACAGATGAACAAAAACAAATGTTCCATACACTAGGAATGATACCTGTTTCCCAGCATTTAATACTTGTCGCGGGGAGAACGGTCTACGGGAAGCAACTCTTTTGGCCCGGGGGTGGTTTCTTTCCCTTGAGCGAACCCAGTGTGTTCGTCGTGATTGTGCATTTCCGGTTTGTGGTTAGTGAATGAATAATTATTTCAGTTGTTAAATTTATGTTGGTGTTGGTATGGTTAGTTATAAATTGTTTAGTTACTATTGGTTAAGGTGGACTTCGTGATGTAGGGAAATGTTAGTTGGCATTTCCCATTATGAGATTTTGCGTAGAGGGGGACAGCTTGTGTGTTTGAAGAAAGGACAAAAATGTTGGTTGGCTTTTCCCATTGTTATTTTGCATAAGGGGGCCAGGGTGAGAGTTGGAAGGATTATTTCATTTGGGGAAAATGGTTTACTAAGATAGGTTGTTATCTCCCCTATTCTTGGGGGATGGTTTATTCTTTTGGAATGACTATTTGAGTCGGAGGGGTTTGGGGGCACTCTCAAGCTGACAGAGCTGTTGTTTTAACGTTGAAGTGGACGTTGGTCCATGTTGGATTTAGTCTTGGTGTGGAATCTGGTGTTTGGGACACTGGTGCCGAGTTTTTTTGTTGTCCGGGAAAGCCTAGTGGCTCAAACCCAGAGCACTGGAGAGTTCTCCAATGTCACTCTGGCAGATTCCAGCGGGACTGAGGAAATAATAATAGGTGCTGAAGTATAATTTTCACTGGTATAGTTAAGTTTGGTAAGTGTATATTGATGGAAGAGGGGTTTGGAGTATAGAAAAAATAATGATTTAGTGTAAATTATTTTGAGGCATTTAGTAAATTTATTTTGGTTGTGTGGGACAAAATGTTATCTTTGTGTTTGGTTTCTATCTGAGCCACCGAATTGAGGCTCTGACATGGAGGGGAGAATTCTGTGACAAGAGGGGTAAACCAGGATACTCTTGTCCAGATCCAGCGAGACTTAGAGCGACTATTCCAGCGAGACTTGGGGGGAGAACTGTGTCTGGGGGACTGGAAGCCTGCAGCTGGGACTTCTGGACTTCGATTTTCGGCTAGCAGCTGACCAGAAGTCGGTTCGTCGCCTGGGGCCGGGATAGCTCAGTTGGTAGAGCGCCGGACTCATAATCCAAGGGTTGCGGGTTCGAATCTCTGCTGGGCCGTTTCAGTACCGGGGGATTTTTCCCTCAGAGTTAACATTAGTTCTGACTCCATCTCCCTTACAGTCTTACGAATGAGACTATAAACCGAGGTTCCGTGTGTGAACGCACGCATAACATCTTGCACACACGTAAAATCCCATCAACTTTCGGAAGAGAAGACCAGTTTGGCCGTTGGTATGGATGACACGTTACACATAGCATGCATCTTCCTCAAAGATGGAGTATGGCTGCCTTAATGGCGGGATAAAAAACGGTCATACACACAAAACTCCACTCCCTTTCTTGGGTAGATGGGATTAATACTTGCCTATCCATATAGGGAGTGTCAGCAGGAGTATCAGCCTGCGTACGCAGAAGAAGAAGAAAGTTCATCGTCGGCAGTGGGCTACCTGGGTGTCTGAGGGGTTGGACTGAGGCAGCTCTGGACGTGGCATTCTGTTTGTGGGACATTTACACCGGCAGATGAGTAGATATGTTTATACCCCCCCCCCCCCCAGCTGAATATGCCAGTGGCTATGATGTGTGAGCCTGAAACAGAGGCTCTGAACTAGGTTGTCAGTTGGACTTGAAAACAGAGAAAAGACATTGGGGTGTGCGTGAAGGTAGTTGCAATTTTAAAAAGAAATTTTGAGAAAAAGAAAAAGTTATTTGAATATAATAAAAAGATTGTTGAATCGTATTTGAATTAATAAAGATGTTGAATCGTTAATCGGCTGGTCTATTTTGTTCTGTTTTGTTTTATTTGTTGTTTGTTGGGAGATGAGCTGTTGTGTTGGATGATGTGGAAAAGTTGGATATTAGTACAACTGCCAGGTTGAGGCACGCAAACTTAATTGAAGTTAGTGTTAAACGCCAGCTAGAACCCCTAGATAATCTGAGCTAGACTGGCGGCGTGACAGCAAATCGGGGGCTCGTCTGGGATAAGAACTTATTATTGTTTGTGATTGGGGGTAATAGTAGTTTGTGAAACTGTGTGTTGTAGAGTGGCACATTTATTTTGCTATCAAGATGGCAGATAGGAGGCGTCACTGCGTGCGGACTAGTCCATATACGCTACACCGCATCCGCTACGTTTTGAGACCACACTACGCATGATTTTAAGCTGATGGATAAATGAATTAACAACTAAGATGAGAGAATTGAAGAAGGTCTCGTGCCTACGACTTTGCAGATGTCTGACCTACACATTAGCCCAATGCGCTGGTCAGACCTTGAGTGCCTACCTAAATTGGTTGTCTTTTTTTTTGTATGTGTGTAGTAAATGTACACATGGTGAGTATGGATGTGTGGGCACGGGCCCATGCGTGTGCACATGTGTGTGTATGTGTGTGTGCATATGCGTGGGTTGGTTGCTTCAAGTGACATCCAGTCAGTCTGTAACAGCGTTGACCTTCTCAGGATTTGTCCATGGACCACAAATCGAGTGAACAGACAAGAAAATAGTTCACTTTGTTGACCCGCATGTTTGGTGTGTGTGTGTGTGTGTGTGTGTGTGTGTGTGTGTGTGTGTGTGTGTGTGTGTGTGTGTGTGTGAGAGAGAGAGAGAGAGAGAGAGAGAGTGATGAGACGTGGTGTGCGGCGTGCGTGCGTGCGTGCGTGCGTGCGTGGTGTGTGTGTGTGTGTGTGTGTGTGTGTGTGTGTGTGTGTGTGTGTGCGCTGCTTGCTTGCTTGCTTGCGCGCGTGTGTGTGAAACTTCAAAGATGGCATTTTTCTCGGCAAGTAGAAGTTTTAACGTATTTGGACTTGGCAAAATAATAATTGTAAGATCTTTCCAGCCATTCCATACATGAAAAAGTAACCGTTCACCGAATTGTAACGGTCCTAAATCTGCAGTCATTTTAAGCGATAAAAACAGTATGACAACACAGCTATTTTTCTCATAATGTGTGACTATTTACAACTATTGCTTCATATACTGGTCAAAGACGTGTTAAATGATACTTTATGCAAATACTGTAACAAATAGTAAGTCACATTCTTTCAAGATCAAACCATTAATGATACTTTCACTAAACTGCGGTGGAAATGTGAAATAGATGTAACGCTAGATATTAACCCAAGACAAGCCACATACACAGAACAGCTTCATGCATGTTACGTCGAAAGATCCTGTCACCCTACTGACGCACATTTTGAATATTCAGGCGACTTGTTGGAAAGAAATAAAGACCAAGCTTTCTGAAAAAAAAAAAAGAAAACTGGTGAAACTCCACTGGCTCTCAGTTTAGGCAAGTATTAAGTACAAGACAGTCTCCATCTGCTACAATATTGTCATTGGCACTGTCCTTGTTATCTCTCTGATGTAGTTACCCAGTACACAACACATCCATCCATTTTCTATATTCTTCTTCTAATTCACGATGTATATAAAAACAAGATGCAAAGCATATAAACATACTCTCAGTTTAGATCTATCTTGAATACGCTTGTAAAAAAAACCCGTCACAATCAAGCTTGCGTCATAATAAGAAAAAAGCGCCACAATCAACCATGCCTCATAATGTATTTCGTCACTGAGATAAGACATCGGCGAAGTACTTTAAGAGATATTCCATAAAGAAGAAAAACTGTTTTGGGCCGTTATAGCCGTTAGTAACGGCTATTCTGGTAAAATAAAATATCGGGCATCATCCGTGACCCATAATGAGCATAAGTACAAATTTTCAGAAAGATCGGCCCAGAAGTTTTGTCTGGAGCGAGTGGAACACATTTTGACCATGGACAGACACACAGACAGACATACAGACAGACTGACAGACGGCATTTCTTTGTTCCCATTGTAAAGTACTCCCTGTTCTATAAGAACTGGGAGTACAACAAAACAAACAAACAAACAAAATACCCAGCCCTGCCAAGATACGGCCTCCGTTCCTTTTTTCTCTATCGATCTGTTCTGCCTCTTAATAAAGTGATGAAGGATCTGTTCTGCCTCTTAATAAAGTCATGAAGGATCTGTTCTGCCTCTTAATAAAGTGATGAAGGATCTGTTCTGCCTCTGTTGGGGAACCAGACAATGCAAACACACAGGAAGACATTTTGGTATGTTGTAGAAAAAAAAAAGATTACTGTAGGCGTGTTCCCTTTTTCATGTGCCAGTGCACAGTCATGACACTTTTAGTGAAGCAGTCCCCCCCAAAAAAAACACACAAAAAACAAAACAAAACAAACAAACAAACAAAAAAAACAAACAAACAAACAAAAAAACAAAACGAAACAAAACAAAAACAAAAAAAAACCCAAACAACAAAAACCCAACAAAAACAAAACAACAACAACAACAACAAACCCAAACCAAACCAAAACAAAACAAACAAAAAAACCCGTTAAGAATTCTGTCATCATCTCACCAATGTTTACCGAGGGTTTAGACATCAACGAACCCCTCCCATGATCCTGTTAGCCAGTTAGGGGCGATAACCAGGGAGGACCGGAGCGTCCGACACAGGACCGGTCACGAGACTGCGTGTAAGAAAGCTAAAAGGGGCAATCGAGGTGTGAGCCCAGTGCAGAGTGCGTGTAAGAAAGCTAAAAGCGGCAATGGAGGTGTGAGCCCAGCGGAGAGTGCGTGTAAGAAAGCTAAAAGGGGCAATGGAGGTGTGAGCCCAGTGCAGAGTGCGTGTAAGAAAGCTAAAAGGGGCAATGGAGGTGTGAGCCCAGTGCAGAGTGTGTGTAAGAAAGCTAAAAGGGGCAATGGAAGTGTGAGCCCAGTGCAGAGTGTGTGTAAGAAAGCTAAAAGGGACAATGGAGGTGTGAGCCCAGTGGTGAGTGCATGTAAGAAAGCTAAAAGGGGCAATGGAGGTGTGAGCCCAGTGCAGAGTGCGTGTAAGAAAGCTAAAAGGGGCAATCGAGGTGTGAGCCCAGTGCACTCATTTCACCGAAGCTGCATGGGAGCACAACGCAACTGCTCAAACCGAGAAATAATTGAAAAAACAAAACTACCATAAAAAATAATCTTAGAAATTATAAATAATGATACAGCACAAGAAACATTACTGCCATCACCAATCATCACCTATATACAGTCAAATAGATAAAAATCAAGAAACAGATTAAAATTTCCCAAATTTTCGGCTTTATTTGCCTTATATATATATATATATATATATATATATATATACATATATATATATATATATATATATATAGAGAGAGAGAGAGAGAGAGAGAGCAACACCTATAGTGCACGTGCTTGGATCTCGGTGTTTGTGGAGAGTGTGACACTGCTACAGCTCACGTGCTAGATAGAACCTGTACGCGTGTTAATAACGCCCTTATGTCCGAAGGTTGTCCAACTTAATACATTCTTCTGATGACACGCTTTCATTGCTGTTAAACTACCAGAACACACTCAACCTCTACGGACACATAAAAGGAATGTTGTTGTTGTTGTTGTCCCTTTCTCTGCACCACCTCACTGGCACTGTACCCACGCCACTCATTCCGACTCTTCCACAACCACAGCCCGGCTCGACCAGCCACAGCCCTGGCACTGGCAATCCACAGGGAGCAGTCAATGTCAAGTCATCATGAGGCAACCCACCTGAGGAGACACTGCACTGCTGTCAAGTCACTTCGGTGGCGTTCAGTGGTGCCTGTTCTGATCCGACATGCGCAGGAGTGACCTAGTAAGACCCCTACTGACGACAACAATTGCTTGGTCGCCAAACCGGTTTAAGTAAGCTCCCCCTCCGGACAGCGCCACCACGTCCGTCCAAAGACAGCCCTCAGGAATTTGCCGATACCGATGACACTGACAGAATCAAGCCAAGGCCACAGACGTGGAGGGACAATCGAAACTGAGTCATCATGAGTGCAGGACATGAAGGGCCACAGAATTTGAGACATTTTTATACTCTCGATGAGGATGAGGATGATGAAGATGATGCTACAGATTTCCATTCTGGTCTGAGACTGCATGACAGGGCTATACTCTACGCTTACTTTCATGATAAATCCCGGCATCAACCAGGCCCTGGAGATGCAGACACTTGCAGTGTTGATCATGAAATTGTAGCAACATTCTCAGAGACACATCCATGAAGTGGATGGAACTCGACTGTATAGTCTCAGTTTTCCCAACTGAGCCCATTGCAAAGTCAACTTGGGTAGGAGCCGGTTGGGACAGAAAAATCCCACAAATAAATGGCTCTGATGGGAATCGAACCCACGACCTCCCAGCCGGGATTCCGTGACGCTAACCACTTTGCCAAGGCGGCTGGTTTAAAGAAATTTCTGTTCTGACGTCATCTGAATGCCAACATCTTCAAACTACCTATCCGATGAATACAACTTTCCTACATCCTTTGCTTCTTAGCTGACCCTTTAAACGTCTCTGCACTTGCCAACCTGTTAAAGGGGGAAGAGGATTTTTCGCCTCCTCTTTAAAGTGGAAAGAGGATTTTTCACCTCCTCTGTTAAAGTGGAAAGAGGATTTTTCGCCTCCTCTGTTAAAGTGGAAAGAGGATTTTTCGCTTCCTCTGTTAAAGGGGAGAAAGGATTTTTCGCCTCCTCTGTTAAAGGGCAGAGAGGATTTTTCGCCTCCTCTGTTAAAGGGGAGAGAGGATTTTTCGCCTCCTCTGTTAAAGGGGAGAGAGGATTTTTCGCCTCCTCTGTTAAAGGGGAGAGAGGATTTTTTCGCCTCCTCTGTTAAAGGGGAGAGAGGATTTTTCGCCTCCTCTGTTAAAGGGAGAGAGGATTTTTCGCCTCCTGTGCATCAGAATCTGTGGCTGACCTACCTATCCATGGTTTATTTCCGTTGCTTCGATGTTAGGTTGCAGGAAATTCAGGATAATGATGTCAGGTTGCTGGATATTCAGGATAATGTCAGGTTGCTGGATATTCAGGATAATGATGTCGCACTCAGATCGAGAAAAGTGTTCAGACAGAAGATCAGCTGATCAGTTTAACTCACAGATTCGCAGTCAGTGTGTTTTGGCTTGATGTGTTTTTCCGTAACATTCTGTGTGCTTCCGGTTCAGCGTCAAACACGGCCAGTTCGTTTATATTAGCAGTTGTTTCGTGACCAGTATCAGCCTACCTAAACTGTCTTTTTACTGGTGTACTTTGTCTTCACCTTGTTGCGCTTGGCTGGGGAGTTTCGGTTTGTGGGCCTTATACTGAACTTAGATTTGACAAATTGTAAAAGAAAATTAAAGTAAATCAGCCAGATAACAGGGACAAATTACAAGGCAAAACACGACGCATTTCAACTTCATAGGTCTTGTTCAGGCAAGATAAACAACACTCAGGACAATGAAAACGAAGAACGAGCAATAATTTATCTTCTCAAATTCGGCACAAGATGAGAGTTGAATGGAAACAAGGCCGTTTTCATTCAACGCCCATCTTGCACCAAGGCCGTTTTCATTCAACGGCCATTTTGCGCAGAATTTGATAAATTAAGTGATTGCTCGTTCTTCATTTTCATTGTCCTGAATGTTGTTCATCTTGCCTGCAGTAGACCTAAGAGGTCGAAACGCGTCGTGTTTTGTCTTGGAATTGGTTTGTCCTTGTTATGTGGCAAATTTACTTTAATTTCCTTTTAAGATTTGATTCAATTTCGCCTGCAGTCACCTCACTTTGAAATTATATTTGACAGTTCAGGACAGATCCGCTGTTGTTGCTCATATTGGGACTCTTGGCTTGGATCAGAAGACGACGACCATGTTTTTGTCTTTTCCCTGAATTTTCCAGGTGATCGTGGTGTATTCTAGCAGCAAGATTGCCTCCCAAATTGCTGGAAGTTCAGTGAAATAAATAGCATTAAATACCGGTAGCTGAACTAAATGGCGTCCCGTCATTTCGTATCAGACCAGATGAGAGAGAGAGAGAGAGAGAGAGAGAGAGAGAGAGTCTTGAGTTGTTTTTTTATTTGAGAAAAAAAATGACCAGCACAGAGGACACAATCCCTCAAAGTACAACTTTCCAATGCAGGTAACCTCGCATATATCAAGACTTTGAACAGTGAGCCTCAAGAGTCACCTCAATGAATCACGCTGAGTGTTATCTTTAAAAAAGACGCAGAAGAATCACTGGCAGAAAAACAGGCTGGCTTCAGATGAAGTAGAAGCACAACTGAGCTCGTTTTAAACTGCAGATGAGCAAAAATGAAATGTAGGCTGGATCATCGAGAACTGTTACGCACATTTACAGATTGCTAGCAATCCACAGTAGAGCATGGCACGACGGTGTACGGAACATCTTGAAAAATTTCATCGTTGCAAACAGTTCGACTTTACTTATGATTATCATTGGTGGTGTCAGATCTACATATCTTGGGTTTTGCTTGTCAGACCTAAAGTGACGTTTGTTTGCCAATGACGCGTGCACACATTGCGTAATGGTCCCATTGGTCTCTTTAAAAGTGCCAGAATAAGCCAACATGTGTAAAGAAGCTTCCAAAATGTGTCTCTTGATTGCTCCGACGTTTTGACTCCCTATGATACGTAACGATTCTCGATAAGAAATTTTCGAACATTCTTGAATACTCCATGGTAATCAATTAGCTAAACCACGCTTTGGCTCTTGAACTTTCGAATTAAATTATCTCTGAACAATTGTAAAAACGATAGGGCAATGATGATTGGATTGGAAGAATTAAAAGTGAAGTTAAGAAGTAGTATGTTTTTGATTTGGGACCATGTGATTGAGGTTGAGTATTTACTTGTCAATCTTGAACTTTAATTGGAGACTTTGAACTTTAAGACTGTAGTTGCAAAGTGAGACGACTGCAGGCGGAAATCTAAACAAATCTTAAATAAATGTTAGCGAACCGCCCAGAGAACGTGGACAAACGAGTCACAAGACAAAACACAACGCGTTTCGACCTCTTAGGTCTTCTTCAGGTGAGAAACAAACGAATAAAATAACGAAAATTCACTTAGCTTTGATCGCTTCAGATCGCTTCAGAGTTCAGCACAAGGAAGAAGGCGTTGAATGAGAACGAGGCTGTTGGAAGGGAAATAGTGTGTGAGTCAAAGTCGTAATGATGATAATAATATTACTGATAGGAATACTAATAATGGTCAAAATATTGAGAAAAAAAAGACAAGATTACTACCAATCTTGGTGTCAATAAGTATGGGTATGGGAGAAAGGAGAGTGGGTTAGAGGATTCTTAAACAGCAGGG
This sequence comes from Conus canariensis, assembly GCA_033310375.1. NCBI lineage: Eukaryota > Metazoa > Mollusca > Gastropoda > Neogastropoda > Conidae > Conus > Conus canariensis. The sequence goes on from CM065743.1 coordinate 17,046,912, forward strand.
TTGCCGTGGCAACAGTCCCAGAGGCGAAGGCGATGGTGATGTCAATGCTAGTGGTGGTAGTATCAATACTAGCAATAGTATTACTGAATGATACTGCTAACAACGATAGTGAAGGTTAAGGTAATAAAAGCATAATACAGAAATATATTTAGAAAATACATTTTTATAATAATCAAATAAATAAATAAATGAAACATTAAAAAAAAAAATAATGATAATAAATGCATAAATAAATAATTGAAAAATAATGGTAATAGAATAGATGAAAATAATAATAAATAAAAAATAACAATGTTAATAATATTTATGGTACTAAAGGTATTAGTTCTGATAGTAAGGAGGAAAACAAACAAACAAAAAAAACAAACAACAACAACGACAACCAAGGGGAGGAGGGAGAGGGGAGGACAGGAAGAATTATTATCATCATTACGACTTTGACTCACACACTATTTCCCTTCCAACAGCCTCATTCTCATTTAACGCCTTCTTCCTTGCGCTGAACTCTGAAGCGATCTGAAGCGATCAAAGCTAAGTGAATTTTCGTTATTTTATTCGTTTGTTTCTCACCTGAAGAAGACCTAAGAGGTCGAAACGCGTTGTGTTTTGTCTTGTGACTCGTTTGTCCACGTTTCTCTGGGCGGTTCGCTAACATTTATTTAAGATTTGTTTAAGATTGTAGCCAACCTCTTCATGGAGGACTTCGAGGAGAAGGCCCTGGCGTCTTACCATTCTCCTCCACGCTATTGGGCCGTTACGTGGACGACACCATGACCATCCTCAACAGGGAGCTGGTGGAAGACTTCACTAACCATTTGAACAGTCAACACCCTGCTATCAAATTCACTCATGAGGTGGAGGAGAACAACTCGATTGCCATGCTAGACACACTCATTACACGGACAGAGGACAGCCTCTCCTTCAGTGTGTACCGCAAACCTACCCACACCGACCAGTACCTACAGTTCAAAAGCCACCAGCCACTGGAACACAAACTCGGAGTGATACGCATCCTCACCCATCGAGCCAACACTGTCTGCTCTACTCAGGATGCCAAAGACCACGAAATGGAACACCTCAAACTGGTTCTCACCATATCAGGCTATGAGAAGTGGGCGTGGAACATCCTGGCTAGCAAGAAGTTCACACTGCATCCTACCACCAAACAAGACCAAACCAGGTGTAAAGGACATGTCACCATGCCCTATGTCTGTGGTGTGACTGAAGCCTTGAGCAGGAAGATCAGGAAAACCGGCGTCTCTGTACATCCCAAACCTATCAACACCATCCGCAGCCAGCTGGTCGCCCCCAAGGACAAAACTGACAAACTGGACAAGTCTGGAGTGATCTACCAAATAGACTGTCGTGACTGTGAAGAGAAATATGTCGGGGAAACTGAGAGAAATCTTCAAAAACGCTTGACAGAACACAAAAGGGAATCATCACCAGTAGGCGCCCACCTACACGCCCAGCAACATCAGTTCAGTTATGACAACATCAGCGTTCTCGACCGTGACAATAGATGGTTTCAGCGTGGGGTGAAGGAGGCTATACATATTGTTGCCAACAACCCCACACTCAAACGGGACCGGGGCAGACACACCTTGCCATCGGTGTACAACACCCTCATTGTTCAGTCACATGACCAGGTTCGACCCGTGGTCGTGTACACTGAACTCCAGTTCACCCAGTAGTAACACCACCGCTGAAGAAGACGGACAGAGGTCTGGCGAAAGCTCCAAGTAAGTGCTGTTCCTAGCTGAGTGACCTGTTTAAATCTGGTAGTCGTTATGACTTTGAACTACTTACCAGAATCAATATTATCTGTGCCCAGTTCGATACGAGAGATCAAACTCTTACATGCAAATCATTCCGGTCTTGCAGCATTCATGAAAGAGGACCTAGATACAATTACTGAGCCTTTCTGTATCTCAGCCAAAATCGCTTTCATCAGAGACACTGAGAACAACAAATTGTACTTTGCAATAATGAGTGTTTTCCAAATGTATGTGGTCTCACCTGATAATTTACCCAAGATTAGAGTTCCTATTTCCCACATCATCAGTATCATATTGTTGTCACACACTGCATTTGTATACTCTCAGTCACAAAACACAGCATGTTTACTCCATACGCGCACATCTATTCCATTCATTTAAAGGACAGGCTGAGGATACAAGAATCCACTTTTTGTGCTCCCGTTGCCGAAACAAAAACCAAAGAGTTTTAAATGACAATTAGTACTAAGTCTTACATATATAAATCTAATGACAACTTTCGTTCTGACTTTTCACAAACCACAACGAATCACTGGCCATGAATCTCCTTTTTTCTTTTCAATAAATAGCACATAAGCACTGCATCTCTCCTCTCTCTCTCTCTCCCTCTCCTCTCTCTCTCTCTCTCTCTTTAAAAATACTAATAAACAGTTGCCTTGAAAATGTTTCTTTCATACAAATTCCACCAGCGGAATCAAGCTGCCAGGAAGTAGATACGATCCACTCGTTGGACGCTGAGGTTTTCTGAAAGGAAACCCCATCGCCGACCACTCTCTGGTCGCTTCGGAAAACTACGTTTTCCGTTTCAAGCCCAATGGTTGAAAAACATTTACCAACTTGACCCAAGCCAAGTGACCTATCCTCCTATCTGGCAAATTCTGGTCTGTCATACAGATTGGGAACACACCCGTCCTACAAACAGCAAGCTTCTCTCACCCATCACGTGCCACAGCGTCCAGTCAACAATAAGAAAAGGTTAGGAATTCAAGCACTGTTCATATATGGTCTGATATTCTTGTCAAACGTTCTCGCTTTTCAAAATCGGCACTTGCACATTATAATTCTTGTCATGACAACTGAATTCCATTTATATTGTATTTACCATTGACATCACTAGTTAGCCCATACATCACTTTTCTTTTATTACTTTTTTGTGTATTTGAAATTTTCAATGGGATTACCCGAAGAAAATGAAAGTATTTATATTTTGTAATCAGTATATTTGTTTCTGGTGATTTGCAAATATAATTCTAATGGCAAAAGGGTTTACAATAATATTTCATTTTTGTTCATATACTGTGTAGAAATAGCAGACAGTCTACTACAGAATACGAGGGCTAATCCTGCATCATGCTATGACTATTTTTCTGCCTGTGAATGTTATTACCTGGATGCTGTGTTGTAAAATAGCCATTGATTCTAGCTCTTATTTGAATCGCCTAAATGGTTTAAAATATATTCAATATAAAAGATTTCAAAGAATGATATCTGAATTTTAGTATTATTTTTCTAAACGTAAAAGGGCTGAAATGGTTTAAGATATATTCACGAGAAAAGATTTCAATGAATGATGTCTACATTTAAGCATTTTGAAAAAAAATCTAAACTTAAAAGAGAAACACAGAAAGAAAGTTTCAGAAGGGCATAATGCGATGACTAGTTGCATTTATAGCGGATGTTACAAGAAATATTAAATTTTATACCCATTACATGAAGTTAAATCTGAATCCACATTTATGCCTGCTAGGGAGATGGTGTCATGGTTTTCAATGTCGAAAATACATCAAGACTGTTATCATACCATGAGCACGTGCACCATTGAAAACCACCAAAATGTCTTGGCGTCAGAAGAATGTTTCCTCCTGTGTGTTGCCTACGATGACTGCTTCCTTTGGACTGCCAGACCTGAAGATGAAGCCATAAGATCCTATGTAAGCACGAGAACTAGAGGTATGCGGAGGTAAACCAACAGAGAGGACAAAGAAAACAAAATGAAAAACAAATCATTTTCAAAAAGGAAATTTCGAGTTTCATCCTTTGAAATTGTTAACGATGTGAGAGGTTTCAAATCGTATCAGAAGATCCAAGTCATGTTTATAATAAACGATACTTTGTCACTGTCAGAACTGGTTTGACTGACAATGCTTGAGTTACTATGGAGCTGACTGCTTTTCCCTTGGATCTCATTTGACTCCCTTTGGATCTTTAAGCATATTTCTGAAACATGTCCCTTTCATGTCTAGGTTGGTTTGTCATCGTGCAATATAATTTCATTATAACAGCATCCACTACAAATGGAAAAGACCAGCTGCAGTCCTATCAGTTTTCTAAGCTGCATTGATAAAATGACAAATCACATGATCTTTAGGTACCTGTAGTACAACATGGAGAAGAATGACATGATCAACCCCGTTCAGTCTGACATAGGAACAAACAGGAGAACAGCAGTTCAGTTAACACTGCTCACACAAGACCTCGAAAATACCTTTCAGCAGAAGAAACAATGAAACAAGGTAAGGTAAGGTAATGTTGCTTATAGCCCAACCGACCACTAAGGGCCATATCAGGGCTGTCACCACGTTGAAATCAACTCACAAGTCATTCATTCACACAATTCTTTAAAATACATCTTCTAAAAACCCATCTGAAATTTTGTTAAAAATTTGTCCACTGTAAAATCTCAGATCCGATGAAAAATGGCAATCCCTTACAAGAACTCAAAGACCACGGATAACAAACTCTTTCAGATCCGTCCAAACCTAAAGGAGTTGCTCTCATCTGCATCTGGTGGTCGCAAAGAAGAAAGAGTTCTATGCCGGCTGCACACCAGCCATTCGTATTTTACTCATTCATATCTTTTAAAGAGTGAAGAAGCTCCATGGTGCATTCCATGTCATGTACCACTCACAATGAAACATATTCTTTTAGAGTGTTGGGACTTGCATGATGTCAGACACAAAACATTTTACAGCAGATTCCATGAAAACAATGGAACAAAAAAAAAACAAAAACAAAAAAAAACAAAAAGGAGAAAAACAACAAAACATCAATAAACACTGAATATCTTTATAGACAAAACTAGTGGTTTAGCAAGACACTTTGGAAGAAACTCTTTTTCAAAGCCTTTCAAAGGGATGTGTATGAAGAGATGGACCAGTTGATCAATAGCAATTTGTTTTGCAATTCATCCCAAGTAAAAAGTGAAAGGCCATTGAAACACGTTGATGATGAAAAGAATGTACCACAAAACAATGTTCTTGTGTTGATGGTACTGCTGACCAATTGTCTTCCAACGTCATCAAAAGTCTTCATGCAGATGACCAGGTTGTGCGTACCGGAGTAAAACAGACAGCGAACGAAGCTTGAAAAATGTAACTTGCAATGAACCATGTCTCAACTTGGGCCAGAGAATAAACGGTCACTATCAATAGGACCAAAATTAAAAGGCCACCTCCTGCTCACTCTTCCCACATATAGAAGAGATCCCTTTTGAGGCAGAAAACCAGAACATCCATCAGCAAGACATCCTTACGTGCTTCGAGTGAAACTTGTATGAAAGCTGCGCTACTTCCAGATATCAACAACACGATTATGCCGCAAACAATAAAATAAAGAAAACGGCTGTAATGAGGAAAACGTGGCTGGTTGCTACCTGAAAATATTGACTCCAGTTTACACAGGATCCATCAGACCTCACAGGATGTAGCCCTAACGTGTGGTCAGCAACTGATAAACAAACACAAAGCACCCAGCTTATGTAAGGATGTTGCCCTGAGGCTGATCACAGCCAGGTAGAAACACCACTCCCTTCTCGGCAGTGAAAACAACGGCAGGTGTATCCTGGTAAAGATAGAAAAGAAAAACAAACTGACCTTGTAGGCGTATCCTGGTAAATACAGACAACAAAAACAAACTGACCTAGATCCTTCGCCCCAAGCGAGCTTCAGCCATCAACGACATTTCTCCGGTGTGTAAGACTCTGGGCTGTCCTTCCTGCCCCTGTTGGTCCCCAAACTCTTCAGCTCTGCCTCAGTGTCTCTCTCCAGCTGCCTTCTGGGTTGTCCCATCCTCCTTCTCCACTGGGGACTTCAGGTTGTAGCCTGACGGGTGGTGTTGGATGATGGCTTCCAAAGGATGTGTTCTGTTCCCCCTCCCTCCTCCCTCCAGCATTTGTGGAAACTTATTCTTCGACCGCCTTTTAACACGATTCCTCAATGCTGTGCCTGACAGCTAGATGTTCAAATGGCAGCTCAGAGAGATGTTAAGACTGAATGAAATCGATGTTAAGCGTATGACAACCTTCAGAGAAAAGTTACAATTCCGCTGAACGAAAGAAAGAGAGAAATTACAGGTGTTTGTCATGTAATTTATTTGTTTTGTTTTGTTCAGTGGAATAGTAATTAAAAAAAACAACTGAGCACATACTGCAGGACTGTTACCTCCATGCTACTGCCAGGCAGAACACATGGCTGGAGCCAGTGGCTCTGAGGGCCAAACTCTATGGGGACCTAGCGGACCTTTGGAGGACTGCCAACTTCGTGCGGGCAACTAGCATCACCATCTGAGTGTTCGAGAAGAAGAGGATTTTTGAAAAGTTTGTTTGAATTTCCGCCTGCAGTCACCTCACGTTGAAATTTTATGACAACCGTTACATGGCCATCTGGGTTATAAACAGCATGAGTTCAAAGCTGTTGATGACTGTCTGTATCTTCAGGTGCAGCGCTTTGGTCGTCCTCTACGTCTTGGAGCCACACGTCATGACCAGCCTGACGTTTGAATGGCGGTGCACCATTGTTGGGCTGTACTGACGTTCCCACAGGACAAGATTGTTCTTTTTTTCAGGATGACAAAAGCCGATCACTGATTGCTCAAGTGCTCGACCTCCTTGACTGGATCTCCTCTAACTGTGACTGGGGTGCTGGCCGTGGTGTTAGTCATGACCCTTGCTTTCTTCTCTCCTTGTTCCTGACCCGTGTCCATGCTGATATTGTTGCACTGCAGGTGGTTTTGTCCTGCATCTGGATGCAGTGGTGTGAGATGAGCACCTGGTCATCAGCGAAACTGAAGCCCAAAGTGTCCACCGTACTGCATTGGTCCTGCGTGTCATAGTGGTCTTCATGATTCAGTCAGTTACCAGGAAGAAGGGGAAAGGTGACAATAAACAACATTGAAGAGCCATGGTTTTGACTTCTGATCTCTCTGATAGATATATGCAATCCTGTGCAACATGTTTCGGCAAGTACGTTGGATCCGGGCGACACACTTCTTTGTCCCTGCTGTCGAACACCGTTTCATGGTCTGCTCCATGTCGACGTGTAGCCTGGTGTTTTGGTTTGCACCGAGTCTGTTCCTGTGGAAAGCTGCCTGCAGGTCTTGGAGTTTGGAATCATCTGCCTCTGTAAATCCCTCAATCCAGACTCTGTTCAGGACTTTGCCTGGCACTAGTTGAAATACTGTCCCTTGGTAGTTGCTGCCAGTGACTGTGATTCCACACCCCCCCCCCTTTTTTTTTTAGCGGCTTATCAATGATTTGTACCTTCTATTCGGTTGGGGATTTGTTTCTGTCCCTAGATTTTGCTGAAGTATCTGTGTAACGTATTGACAGCCCCCTTTTGTTGCCAAAGGTTTTTTTTCTTTTCTTTCTCAGTTTATTTTTTCCCTGCATTTATACATAAATGCACACCCATGTACATAAACCAGTATAGATTAATATGCATAAATCCACCCATACAGCATAGATATATGTGTCTAAATACGCAAGCAGACACAATTAGTTATATATATATATATATATATATATATATATACATATATATATATATATGCATATTACCTCCAAGTGTATTACAAATTTCCATGGGAGTTGCAATTTTAGTACGAAAAACAAACAAAACAAACGACCAAACAAACAACCAAGCATATACTTCACAAATTAGTAGTGATAAAGTAAATTATCCAGTGACAAAAAAAACAAAACAAAACAAAACAAAACAAAAAACAAAACCAGCATTATAAACAGTTAGAGAGGAAAAATACAAAAACACCAAACACAAACAGATAAAATACACGCACACATACA
>CM065743.1:17059768-17087268 GCA_033310375.1 Conus canariensis
GTTTGTCTCACGTTTGGTTTCACAACGACAAATTATCGAGGTTTGAGGGTCTGAAGAACGTGACTGGAGAGAGTGATATGTGTGGGTGATCTCTGAATATTGTAGGAGTTAGAAAATGTGTCTGTATTTTAGGGTCTGGATCGATTGAATGAGAAATCAGAACAAACTCTTAACATTCTTTTCTATCAGCGTCATACGACAATCCACTGAAGCGTGAAAGGTCCCAGTTCAATTCTTCTTCGTAACATCTTGTGGCAAAGTCCCGTTCTCTCAACTTCGAATTTTCTCCACAGAGGCTTCTGACGTCGGATTTCAAGTTCTTATTGTTGCTGTGTTCGGGATTGTAATGTGACAACAGTGGATGCTTTCTTCGTGAAACTCGAAGTGGATCAGCCATTGTGTCTGGCGGGCTATAGCAATTCAAAGCGGCATCAGTGTGTTTCTGCGAGGAACAGTGAAGAATGTGAAGCTGAACTGATAGTTCAGGGGTCGCAATCTTCCTTTTTCCTCCCACCGAGTGTGTAATCAACATCGAACGACTTTACTTTTCTGAAGAAAATGTTGAAATGGATGTATGTAATCAGACTTACTTAAATCAAGAGATATAGTCATGAGTGAAGGAATACACGTCTTTCGAATGGCTACCTGAACACGCTGTTCAGGCGAGAAGTGAAGCTTTCACAGTCGCACCGACTTCTAATCTGTCGTTAAACCATTCATTTACCTTAGATAGAGACAAGGTTTGCAACTGCAAGAAAAAAAAACAACATCTTCAGCATTGCTGGAAATACAGGAGAGACTGTTTCTGACGGCAGTGTGAGCTGGAAGGAAAGAAATAATGACTTTTTTTTTTTTAAAGACAAAAATCATGGAGATAGCGAAGAAAAGAAAGAACAACTAGATAGAAAAAAAAAAAAAAAAAAGACAGAGAGAAGAAACACTAGAAAACAAAGAAAATAATCAGAGAGAAAAAAGGGGGAAAAAAAAACTTCTTAAAAATAGAAAGACAAGAAAAAAAAAATAGAAAGAGACTGGACAAAAATATACAACAAACAAACAAACAAACAAAAAACAACAACAAACAAAACAAAACAAAACAAACTTGAAAGATACGAAAGAGAACGAGAAAGAAAAGTAAACAGAGATGAAAGAAACAAGACAGAGATGAAAGAAACAAGACAGAGATGAAAGACACAAGACAGAGATGAAAGACACAAGACAGAGATGAAAGACACAAGACAGAGATGAAGACACAAGACAGAGATGAAGAAACAAGACAGAGATGAAAGACACCGAAAAGAGGAAAAAGAGGAAGAAGGGAGAAACGAACAGTCGTCACGAACTGGAACGAAGAAGACTGGAACAGAAGCATAGTATTCCCGTCCTAAAGATCAGCAATGACGATATCATTCAAGAGCACCAACATAAGCAGCATTTATTGATGGGAACGATTGCCCACACAGATGAATGTCTAAGTGGCTCTTCTGGATCTCAGACCCAGAACACACGAAACGGGCATCCTTTTCTGCAGAAGAAGTAAAATCAGTGAAACCAAAGACACCTGGTTCCGCAGTCAGCAGGGACGAGAAGTTCATTGCTGGAGAAGAGATCCTATTGCCTCGTACAAGACTGAACGATGGTGAATTGGGCGAAACCTGTGCAGTTCCTGGAAGACGTCAAGGTAGGAAAAAATCATTCTAATTGACGGAAAGCAGACATCTGAGATGTTATGAAAAGCTTCTTGGCTGATTTATCGATATTCCAGGAATTAGACAGAGGAGGGGAAGAAGGGTTGGGGGTTAGGGTTGGAGGGGGAGGATGGGGCACACGGAGAACGGTAGAAAAGACTGGGCGGGTGTGAGGGTGACAGTAGTTGAGGGGAGGGTGATGGAGGCAAAAGAGGCGAGCTGGAGAAAGGGAAGAGGATGGCTGCTGAAACGACAAAATGTTTCATACACATCATTCACATGTGCATACATACAAACAATTATGTTAACAAACCTGTGCATTCGTATGGGTGATACGAAAACTATGTCTATCAATGAAAACTATGTCTGTCAATGAAACATCCATGTTTATTCTGATTGTCTGTAAACAAATATGACAGACATATAATGGCACCAATTTGTTTTAGATTTATTTCCCTCCATGTCTTTTTTCTTGCACTAAATTATCTAGTTTTTTTTTCCTCATTCTCAGGATGTTCTTGGTAGAAAGCAGAACTGGCCCATGTCCACTCATTTTACTGTTGTATATGTGTTGCTTTGCAAGAAGGATTCAAAGAGAAAAGAGAAAAATATCAGGAGAGTCTGGCATTTGAATCTTCATCGTCACACTGGCCATCAGGCGGACTGAAGTCAATGGTCAGGTTTTCGGTCAGATTCAAACCACTGCGGGGCCGCATGAATAAAAGCGGGAGAATTTCCATGCTTGTATTTCAAAGACCAATGTTAAACAAACATCGTCAAATCAGAATCTAGCTGGTAGTTTCATTACCATACAACAGCCAGGACAAAAGACTTGCAGACTCTTGTGCTCCTACATTGTTAATGGGACACACAACACACACCACACACACACACACACACACACACACACACAACACACACACACACACACACACACACACACACACACACACACACACACACCACCACACACACACACACACACAGAAATTTAGGGGTGTGTAATCTATCCTATGACAGAGTGAAGGGTGGCTTGTACATCTAATTTGTATAGACTGTAAGAGAAAAGTTCCACAGGCAAGCAAAGAGTGTTCAAAGGTCTGAACTGTGACAGATTGCGTATTTGTTATTTTTTTTTTCAGTCGGTGTTCAATCTTTGAAAGACGGTGCGAGCAACTTTGAGTGTGTAATTAGGGAGTACATAACGTTTGGGACTGAATCGATATCTATGAACTGGATCAAATCTCCAAGACAATCTAGATCACCTTCCGATAGTTTTCTGCATTTCTTGGTAATGAATGAAAAGCAAAACGATTGTTTATGAAGTCGGTGTTTCTCTCAATTTAAACGCTTTCACATGCACAGAGAAACAATAACGGACAACAACAGAGTTAGTTCATGGTGACAACGATCATATTTTAAATGAACCCGGCTGTTTGCAATATCGATGATGTATGATGGTTCACAGCCAGGAGCAAAGTGCAGTTCACCCTCTTCCGAGTTTCTGCATGAACGATTCTAGAGTCATCTATATTTGGCGAAAAGCCAGATCAGACATGCCGTGTCTAAATTTTCGTGTCACATACTTCTAACGTTTGTCACTTTACGTCACAAAAATACGGGTTTCAGCCATCATTATTGCACTGTATGATTATTGCACTGTATGGTTATTGCACTGTATTGCGCTGTATGATTATTGCGCTGCACGATTACTGCGCAACATGATTATTGTATTGCACGATTATTGCACTGCATGATTATTGCAGTATATGATTATTGCACTGCATGATTCTTGCACTGTATGATTATTGCAGTGCACGATCACTGCACAACATGATTATCGCAGTATATGATTATTGCACTACGCGATGACTGCACTACATGGTTACCGTAGTTTGTTAAGTAAAAAGAAAAAAAAATTCACCGCACAAAGTATGTTCATTCGCTACCACCTTCTGATCAGACTGTCCTTCGTTCAAATAAACCGAGTAAAAAGAAGAAGAAGAAGAAGAAGAAGAAGAAGAAGAAGAAGAAGAAGTACAACAACACAGAAAGACACAGACAGACAGACAGAAAGACAGACAGACAAACAACAGACAGACAGACAGACAGACAGACAGACACACACACACACACACCACACACACACACACACCACACACACACACACACACACACACACACACACACAGAGGCTCATTTCTCTCTGACTTTTCTCGTACCAGCTACAACAATGGAGAAAATCATGTCACTATTGAGTTTTTTCGTACGTGAGTCACACACACACACACACACACACACACACACACACACACACACACACACACACAGAGAGAGAGAGAGAGAGAGAGAGAGAGAGAGAGAGAGAGAGAGAGAGAGAGAGAGAGAGAGAGTCTAATAATTACTCTGTCGCCGTCTGACCAGAAGAAGAACAATCAATACTGCCAGGGCGGTAAGATAATGCCAAATGATCATCACCACGCTCCGGAAAGAAGTGCAAGAAGTAGTTGAAGAACGACAGGATGGTCTGGGACCAAGAAGAAGCATAATTGAGCCTGTTTTCTCAAGGCAGATATTGATCACTGAGTAACAACGGCGCCACCAACACGAGGTGCTCTCTATGAAAGAAAATTGATTTCAAGAAGCATGAAAACAAACGTCAACATACAGAGAAGCCACAGGAACATAAAAACAAACAAACAAACAAACATAACCCCCATAAAATAGTGAGTCTAGACCTCTCTCTCTCTCTCTGTTGTGTGCGTGCGTGCGTGCATGTGTGTGTGTGTGTGTGTGTGTGCGTGCGTGCGTGCGTGCGTGCGTGCGTGCGTGTGTGTGTGTGCGTGTGTGTGTGTGTGTGTGCTTATCAGATGGGACAAACATCAATCCAACAAACAAGATACGTAATCCACGTGAAGAAAAACAGATCTACGTAAAGAGGTTCATAGTCTTAATGAAAAGGACTCGACAGACACCTGGAAAAGAAGGGTTTGGGATGAAAGAAGGAGGAGTGGAATGAAACAAAAGAAGGACGTTTCAGAGTGTGAATATGAATCCCTTCACTGACAGCATCTTGAAATCGTCGAGTTCCGCATTGTGGACCGTACCATTTGTTTGTGCCCGTTTAAAGTCCCACTTTTGTCTTCAGGGTGAAGCTCCTCAGCAGCTAAAAATTGCTGTCGATCGACAGTCCACTCGTGGAGTGTGGCACAGAACACCGCCTGCATTTCTGTGGTATTTTGAACACCATGGGGGGGGGGGGGGGGGGGGGGGGGGGGGGGGGGTGAGGGGGAGGGGGGGCAGGGGGGAACATCACAATGCAATAGACTCTCGAACAGGCAAGCACAGGGCAGAAAAGAGAAATGAAATAAGGAGGTTAAGAAACACACACACACACACACACACACACACACACACACACCACACACACACACACATTCTACAAAAAATAAGTTATTGAATAATAAAAATAAAAGAACACATTTGAGCTTGTGCCTGAGGACCCAAAACAAAAATGAAAGGGAAGCTACTGGGATGCATAAATAAAAAAACAGGAATCAACTAAACAGACTTTATTCGTTTGAAGAAAAGTAGGTCTAAGGTCAAAAGACTGCAGGCAGAAATTAAACATGGAAATGCATGTTGAAATATGAAGCCACCGAGTGAATGCAATACACTCTGAGTAACGAGCCTCAACCTATCGATCTTCTTCGCTCAGGAAACAACGAAACAAATGATAAACAAATCGTGAGGAAAAACAAACAAATAGATTTAAACAAATCCTCATTTACTATGAAACATCTTTAGACCTGATTTCAAGAAAGCCTTCGACAGAGTATGGCATGAGTGCATAAGGCAAATCTCGGAACACTTCAACATTAAAGAGCTCCTCCCCCTCCCTCTCCCCATTAAACTATACGTACGGGAACTGTTGTCTTAAAAAAAAACCCTAAATGAGCAACTACTTGCCAGCCCTGACACACACCACTGTGACTGGATGGGCTATGAACAACATGACACACACCACTGTGATTGGCTGGGCTATAAACAACATGACACACACCACTGTGATTGGCTGGGCTATGAACAACACGACACACACCACTGTGATTGGCTGGGCTATGAACAACATGACACACACCACTGGCATTGGATGGGCTATGAACAACATGACACACACCACTGTGATTGGCTGGGCTATGAACAACATGACACACACCACTGTGATTGGATGGGCTATAAACAACATGACACACACCACTGTGATTGGCTGGGCTATAAACAACATGACACACACCACTGTGATTGGCTGGGCTATAAACAACATGACACACACCACTGTGATTGGCTGGGCTATAAACAACATGACACATACCACTGTGATTGGCTGGGCTATGAACAACATGAAACGAAAGAAAAAAAAAAATGAAATGACACTGCCATTGCTGGGATGAGTGTGTGACTTCTTTAATTTAGAGTCTGTTCACACTTGGTGATGCTAGACTTTAAGAAAAGGAGCAAGGAGAAGGGGAGCGTTTGTAAAAATCTGTTAATTTGATGCATGGAAAGCACTTTTGCTATTTGCACAATTTCTGGTTTGTGGGTTATTGTTTGGATAGAATCATGTACAGTCACATCCACGTTCTATTCTTTATATCGTGGAGTTACTATTGAACAATGAAAAAGAATCTGGTCCACTGATAGAAGGTTCGAAAAATCGAATGCGACATTTTGGGAAAATTTGGGGTTTTCCACGAATTCAGTCGAAGGTTGTATATTAAAGATGACACATTTCGTAGATATAATAAGATTTCATACTTCTCTGGAAGGTGTTCACTGTTCACGCATTTTTTCCCACTAACAAATACATTTCTTGACACATCAAGTTTAAATTACTCTCAGGTGTTTTTCTTAACGCACCATCTCCAGCTAATTTATCTGCTGTTTCATTACCAGGTATGCCACAGTGTGAACACTGCTGGGGTTCCACTGCCAAGGTTGCTTGCTGTCACCTGTTCATTTTCATAATGAAAAGGTGTATATACACCACAACCATGATTCTCCCAGGAGATCAGTAAACGCCTTTCTTCTTTTGACCGACATCAGACTATGACTATAATAGTCACTGGCGAGCATAACATTGATTTCTGCTGTCACAGAATCCGTAGCTAAAGATACTGACTTTTCATTGCCATCATGAGAAGAAATCACAGGCACAAATGTTTTCCTAACTGTAGATATGTTCCTGGTTGAAAAACGCTTCACAACGGTAATTATGATTCTTTTAACAGAAATAACAGACAGTCTACAACAAAACATGTCAGCTGGACAGAGCACTACGCTATCCTATTTCTCTATGGACTCCATGCCACTCTATGCTGCTAATAATTCAAATCGTTGACAGTGATGTCATGTAAGGATCATCATGACAACAACAACAACAACAACAACAACGACAATAACAATAACTATGACATTACTAGTAATAAAAACAACAACAATGATAATAACTTAAGAATTATAGTGGAAAATAAGGAGTGAGTAGATATAAGCATATCACAATCTTAATCGCACAATTAAAAATTAAATAGAAAAAAAGGGGAGACTCATACACGCAGTTAGAAACACCACTACTCCTCAGCCACCTCTCCCCTCCCTCCACCACAGCACGTGCAACACACGACCCGCGCAACGACGCGTTCACTCCACCATTACCACCCGTGCCCCCACGATCACGCGTGTCTGTGGATCGTGCACAACACCTCAACAAGACCAGTGCCTAATAACAGCAGGGTACAGGAGGTGTGTGTGTGTGTGTGTGTGTGTGTGTGTGTGTGTGTGTGTGTGTGTGTGTGAGAGAGAGAGAGAGAGAGAGAGAGTGTGTGTGTGTGTGTGTGTGTGTGTGTGTGTGTGTGTGTGTGTGTGTGTTGTGTGTGTATGTGTGATCAACACCCGGCAAAAAGGCAGTGAAGAGAATTTATGCTATTTTCTATTATAAATTGCCACGTTAAGGAGGGCTGTCCCACGCTCATGTCCAAACGCGTATGCACGGGCATACTCATACTAACGAATGCACCCATTGGTGTACACATACACACGTACACACGGATGAGCGCGCACACCCACATGTGCACACACACACACCCAAGCACACACACAAAACTATAGTAGTGCTACACACAGTGGTAGGTCAGACATTAGCAAAGACCCGTCCAGGAGACTCGTGAATTTTCTTTTTTTTCCCCATGTTTAGTTATTCAATCATTTATTCCTCTAGCTATCAATCCTAAACACCTGTGATGTCATGACTTTGCTGATGTGGTGTAGCGCATATGGACTTAGCAGGCACGCAGTGACACCTCCTGGTTGAAACTGGAACTGAAACTCCGTGTTTTGCTTTCAAAAAGAAATGAACATGTTTTAAAAGAAGATGTACAAGATCTACTCAGAACTAAGTCTCAGCTGAACAGCTGCGAGCACTGGCTGGCAAATATAAGTGCTGCCTCGAAGGTAGCTAACTGACAGCTCATTTGAACACGTGTAGCGCAAAGAGTTGTTCATTTTAGCTGACATCTAGCTGCCTGTCAGCTAGTCATTTGACTGACACCTAGCTGCCTGTCAGCTGGTCATTTGACTGACACCTAGCTGCCTGTCAGCTAGTCATTTGGCTGACACCTAGCTCGGCTGTCTGCTAGTCATTTGACTGACACCTAGCTCGGCTGTCTGCTAGTCATTTGACTGACACCTAGCTCGGCTGTCAGCTAGTCATTTGACTGACACCTAGCTCGGCTGTCTACTAGTCATTTGACTGACACCTAGCTGCCTGCCAGCAAGTCATTAACTGACACCTAGTTGCCATTGACTGACACCTAGTTGCCTGTCAGCTAGTCATTTGACTAACACCTAGCTGCCTGTCAGCTAGTCATTTGACTGACTCAGTCACGGACTGTGTGTCGTTCAGACCATGACTCCATAAAGCACATTACAACGTTCTGCAAATCCTGTGATGCTGTCAAATGTCAGTGCCAAGTGGGAGCGTTACCAAGGTTCCGGTGCAGGACAGGCCTTGTAGACTTCCCTTTCAAGCGAGCGGCAACAGACCTCACAGGACCAGTGAATCCTGTGAGTGATACTGGATACATGTACATTCTGACCGTGAGTGATACTGGATACATGTACATTCTGACCGTGAGTGATACTGGATACATGTACATTCTGACTGTGAGTGATACTGGATACATGTACATTCTGACTGTGAGTGATACTGGATACATGCACATTCTGACTGTGAGTGATACTGGATACATGTACATTCTGACTTCGGGCGATACTGGATATATGTACATTCTGACAATCATAGACAACAGACCTCACAGGACCAGGGAATCCTGTGAGTAATACTGGATACATGTGCATTCTAACAATCATAGACTGTGCCAAGAAATCTATGAAACTGCGGTCTGTAAAGAAGACTGATAGCAGAGATCGCAGCTGAATCACTGGCGGATATGATCAGCCGATTGGGAATTCCTGAAAAAATCCAAAACGATTTCGGCGCCCGCTTTTATGTCAAACTGCATGAAATGACGAGAGGCTGTTCAACATTCATCATGTCACTTCGCCTGCTTGTCATTCATAGTGCAAAAAAAAAAAAAAAAAACTGGTAGAAAAAAAAATCCATATGACTTTAGAATCCATGCTGAGAAAGCTGTGCAGTGAACTGACCAAGCAGTAGCAAGAGTGCATCCAAAAAAAAAAAAAAAAGTCTGATGCCATAATTCCATTCATTACGCACTCTCCCCACCCCCCACGCCACACATCAGTGACTTGTCCCATCTATCACCGGCAATTAAAAGGTTTCATATTCCGTCAACTTTTCTAACAGTGATTACAAGGAGAAGATACACCCGAAGGTGCGGGCGGGACCCAGAGAAGTACTGTCCTCAGCTGCCGAACAAACCAGCTGGGAGCAATCCTGCACCACCCTTGGAAGCCCGCGCTGCGTTCACATTCGGTGCAGGCACACACAAGGCATTCTGTTAAGACGTCAATGGACATAGTTTCTCCCTGGCAGATGCCTTTGTGTAATGGCCACTGGATGAGACACGAAAGAACCTCCACGGGAGCGTTCCCATGGGTGTAGCAGCCCATAGTTCATGACTGCAGAGCCCACCGGCGAAAAGCGCCGCCGTCAAGAAACTGCCGTGTGCATCCCGCAGCCTCACTCGATGCTGTTCCACTGACAGTTGAAGACAGTACAACTTTACACACACGGCCAAGCTTTCACCATGAGGTTCTACGTGCCCTCTGAAGAGAATCCCAGGTCACAGTCTTTCTTGCTGTCAACAGAACTTTCCCTGCAGTCAGTGCGTCTTTCCTCACCGTCACTGAGCCTTTCCCCCAGAGTCGATGACATTCCACAATGATGCAAAGCCGCTTATGAAGACGGGCAGGCCTGCCGCCACGCAGACCAGAAACAGAGAGAGAGAGAGAGAGAGAGAGAGAGAGAGAGAGAGACAGGGTGGGTGGGGTTGGTCGGGGAGAAACATTCGGGAGGAGGTGTGGTGGGGGTAGGGGTGGAAAGGGTCGCATTGAGGGTACGCAGGAAAAGGCTGAAGTTGGGGGGGGGGGGGGGGGGGGGTAGAGGCACACAAAAAAAGGGGGGGGGGGGTGTGAAAAGTAAAGGAGGGACAGCCGGGGTAGGGGAGGAAGGTGGGTACTCAAAAGACAAAATGGACTTCAGATACATAGATCGCATGAGCTTATACAACAGTATATACAAGCCTGTGTATTTGTTTAGATGATACATAGACCATAAACCAGTGAAACCTGCTGATCTATTCTGTGTGTCTCTAATCAGATGCAAAGGATATGCCATGGCGCCAATTTGTTTCAAATACATTTTCTTCCATGTTTTCTCTTGCACTGAATTTTTTTATTTCTTTACATCAAGCAAAGAATGATTTGAAATGAAAACAGTCCTGGAATATATTCTCTCATTTTACAGTTTTAGATGTATTGCTTTGATAGAAGGATATGAAAAAGTAAAAAAAAAAAAAGTCAGTAATGTAATCACATGAAACTGGAATTTGAATCCTTGTCGTAACACTGACCATGAGGCAGATCAAGGTCAATGGTCAGGTTTACGGCCGGATTCAAGCTACTATGTTGACGTTTGAATAGATGGGTAAATTAACTTGCTTGTTTTGAAAAGTTCTCCTAAATTCTCTTCGTTCACATTTAAACTCAAGTTGGAAATCTTTGTTTCAAGTTCCTTTTCCCGTTTTAAATCATTTTTTTTTCTTATAGCATGAATAGGCTATTGTTTTTTCTCTTATTTTTAGTAACACCATTTCAAAAAATAACTGATCTGAAATTGTAAACTGTAGAAGAAAAGGAAACACCCGAAGGTGTGTAAAACATGAGGGCTTCGCAGCCATGACACTATCCTTTATCTTGGCTGACACATGGCATTAAAAACAACTTACTTAACTTAAAGATTCTGAATCTTAAATAAATGTTAGCGAACCGCTAAAAAAAACGTGGACAAACGAATCACAAACAAAACACGACGCGTTTCGACCTCTTAGGTCTTCTTCAGGCAAGACACAAAACAATTAGGATAACGAAAATGAACGAGCAATCACGTATCTTCAATCATTCTGCCGAACGAAAGAGACAAACAAATTACAAACGTTCATTTTCATTATCCTAATTGTTTTGTATCTTGCCTTACGAAGACCTAAGAGATCGAAACGCGTCGTGTTTTGTTTGTGATTCGTTTGTCCACGTTTTTTTTTTAGCGGTTCGCTAACATTTATTTAAGATTCAGAATCTTTAAGTGAAGTAACTTGTTTTTAATGCCATGTGTCAACCAAGATAAAGGATAGTGTCATGGCTGCGAAGCTCTCATGTTTTACACATTGAATGGGGCACAAAAAGATCCAGTCTACGACAGAATGAAGGTGAATTTGTCTATTTACTTTGTGTTTGTATAAAAAATCGATAATTTGTGGCAAAACAAAACATTGATTTACAGGTTCTCCGATTAAAAAGGGAGTGATTTAAAGGAACGAATTAAGTCCCACACTATTTTATATTTTTCATGAAAAGACACACAGACACAGACACACACAGACACACGCAGACACACGCAGACACACACACATACACACAGGCACACACACACACACACACACACACACACACACACACACACACACACAGACAGACACAACCATTCCTCTCTGACTTTTCTCCCACAAGCAAGAGCAAAAGAGAAAATAAACCCCGTACGGGACACATGTGGAGAGAGAGAGAGAGAGAGAGAGAGAGAGAGAGAGAGAGAGAGAGAGAGAGAGAGAGAGAACGAACGAATGTTATTGCTATTAAGCTGTACAGCTCCTTTAGCAAGGCGTCGCGATGTACACTGACAAAACGCGACACGATAATATCATTGACATGGAAACCACAGCAATGCATTTTTTTTTAACATTACATGACACAGTCGTGAACGACAAACTGTCTCTGACATGTGTGCACGATCCGTTCAGCGAAGGACAGTCACCCCAGGTAGAATTGCACCAGGCCGAGGAGAGCGTGCAACCGCCGTAGAGCACGTGCTTGCGTCTCTGTGTGTTGTGTGTTGCTGGCACGTCTTCCTTTGCGCAGGTGGGAGAGTTTAACACGTTCTTCCCATGACATGTTCTTGTGTTCCTGCTTGACAAACCAGAATAGACAGTCGTCTTCCGAACTCGGATCGCAGGCGAACTGTAAAACAATGTCATCCGATTCGAACAGTAACACACCCACGCCATCTGACTGGTGAAGCACGATCTTTCGGAATGCTAAGTTTCTGTGCTTATCTCTCAACCGTCTCTGAACTTGCCGGTCAGTCAAAGTGCCAACATAGTCTTTCACCACACCTGTGTCAAAGCCTGCCACAGTTCTCTCGATAGAATGTTCGAGGCCTGTGTCGATGACAGAGTGCCGGATCTCCTGGTTAACGATGTCGCACTCAGACTGACTGGAGTAAGAAGGCAGAAGACTGTCTTGAACATTGGACGTGTCAGTCTCGCTGTCAACATCTGTTGGCTTGATGTGTTCAATAACATCCTGTGTAGTGCACTGTGTACTGTGATCTTCAACTTCTGTGTCAAACAAGGCTAGTTGATTCACTACACAAGCGTTTCCGTTATCTGCACCAACCTGTTCAAGCCGTGTATTTTGCTGCTTTGCTCTTTCCTGATCACGTCGCACCTGGCTGGGCGGTTTCTTTCGGTAATATTGAACTCGCGTTCCTCGATTCAAGACGGGATCCGCCATTGTTGTTTTGACAGGGACGGCTGGCTTCAGTCGTAGAACGACGACGGTGTTGCTGCCTTCACCTGTAATTTTCCAGCTTTACACTGTGTTCTCAGTTAGCAGGGCGTTCAGGGCTGTCCCCACAGTCGCTGGAAGTCCAGTAACTGGCATTGTCAAAGACTAATCGAAAATAATTTTCGCAGCTTAGACAAATGGCGCCCTGTCGCTTCGTGTCAAACCACGTGACCCCCGAGAGAGGGAGAGAGAGAGAGAGAGTGAGTGAGTGAGTGAGAGAGAGAGAGAGAGAGTTATCATTATTGTGTTTCCTTACCAAAGGGAGAAAAACAAAAGCTGGCCAGCAGAGTGGATACGATCTCTGATAGTATCACTTTCCAGGAAAGGCCACTACAGAAAAGCCGCATGATCATACACGACAGTCACCCCAGCAAAACAAACAAACAAAAAACAAACAAACAAACAAACAAAAACAACAACAAAAAAACAAAAAAAAAACCACGTCAGTTTCAAAGAGAGATGACTGCGAGCGGAAACTGAAACAAACTTAAAAAGAAAAATTACTATTCTGCTGAACGAAAGAGACAAACAAATTACAAGTTTTAATTTCAGTTTCATCAAGGAGGTGCCACTGCGTGCGGACTAGTCAATATACGCCACACCACATCTGCTAAGTTTCTATACCACACTGCGCATGATTTAAAGCTGATGGATAAATGAATGAATGACTAAGGTGAGAGAATTGAAGAAGAGGGTCACGTGCCTACGATTTAGCAGATGTCTGACCAACGCATTAGCCCAACACGCTGTTCAGACTTTGAGTACCCTACCTAACATTGGCTGTGCAAGAATTATAAGATAAAAACACAACGCGTTTCAACCTCTTTCGTCTTCTTCAGGCAAGACAAACGACATTGAACCAAATGAAAACGAAGAACGAACAATCACTTCTCTCCTCAAATCGGGCGCAAAATGGATCTGGAACGTATCGAGCGCAAAATGGATAATTGTTTGTTCTTCATTTTTATTGTCTTGAATGTCGTTTGTCTTGCCTGAAGGAGACCAAAGAGGTCGAAACGCGTCGTGTCTTATCTTTCAATTTGTCTCTTCCTTTCGGCAGAATAGTAATTTTTTCTGTTAAAACAATGTCAGAAAATCCTCAACAGACTAAAGAACGAAGTGAAAGAAGTACTAACTGAAGCACAGGCAGATTGATACCAAGAAGAATGGTAACTGGGCAGATTTTCCATTTGCAGAATAATGAATAAGACGTAGTGGCACCATCAAGAACAGACATACAACAAACTTCATTGGCTGCAAGAATCACAACAAACTTCATTGGCTGCAAGAAACACAAAAATACATGTCGAAATTCTGAGATATACAACAAACTTCATTGACTGCAAGAAACATGAAGAGATATGTCGAAATTCTGAGATATACAACGAACTTCATTGACTGCAAGAAACATGAAGAGATATGTCGAAATTCTGAGATATACAACGAACTTCATTGACTGCAAGAAACATGAAGATAAATGTCGAAATTCTGAGATATTCAACAAATTTCATTGACTGCAAGAAACATGAAGATATATGTCGAAATTCTGAGATATTCAACAAACTTCATTGACTGCAAGAAACATGAAGATATATGTCGAAATTCTGAGATATACGACAAACTTCATTGACTGCAAGAAACATGAAGATATATGTCGAAATTCTGAGATATTCAACAAATTTCATTGACTGCAAGAAACATGAAGATATATGTCGAAATTCTGAGATATTCAACAAACTTCATTGACTGCAAGAAACATGAAGATATATGTCGAAATTCTGAGATATACGACAAACTTCATTGACTGCAAGAAACATGAAGATATATGTCGAAATTCTGAGATATACGACAAACTTCATTGACTGCAAGAAACATGAAGATATATGTCGAAATTCTGAGATATTCAACAAATTTCATTGACTGCAAGAAACATGAAGATATATGTCGAAATTCTGAGATATTCAACAAACTTCATTGACTGCAAGAAACATGAAGATATATGTCGAAATTCTGAGATATACGCCAAACTTCATTGACTGCAAGAAACATGAAGATATATGTCGAAATTCTGAGATATTCAACAAACTTCATTGACTGCAAGAAACATGAAGATATATGTCGAAATTCTGAGATATACAACAAACTTCATTGACTGCAAGAAACATAAAAATATCTGTCGAAATTCTGAGATATTCAACAAACTTCATTGACTGCAAGAAACATGAAGATATATGTCGAAATTCTGAGATATACGACAAACTTCATTGACTGCAAGAAACATGAAGATATATGTCGAAATTCTGAGATATTCAACAAATTTCATTGACTGCAAGAAACATGAAGATATATGTCGAAATTCTGAGATATTCAACAAACTTCATTGACTGCAAGAAACATGAAGATATATGTCGAAATTCTGAGATATACGACAAACTTCATTGACTGCAAGAAACATGAAGATATATGTCGAAATTATGAGATATTCAACAAACTTCATTGACTGCAAGAAACATGAAGATATATGTCGAAATTCTGAGATATACAACAAACTTCATTGACTGCAAGAAACATGAAGATAAATGTCGAAATTCTGAGATATTCAACAAATTTCATTGACTGCAAGAAACATGAAGATATATGTCGAAATTCTGAGATATACGACAAACTTCATTGACTGCAAGAAACATGAAGATATATGTCGAAATTCTGAGATATTCAACAAACTTCATTGACTGCAAGAAACATGAAGATATATGTCGAAATTCTGAGATATACAACAAACTTCATTGACTGCAAGAAACATGAAGATATATGTCGAAATTCTGAGATATACAACAAACTTCATTGACTGCAAGAAACATAAAAATATCTGTCGAAATTCTGATCTGACAAATGAACGTAAAAAAAAAAGTAGTCAGCCTCGACCTTTTTTAAGGCTGAAAAAAAAAAGAAGAAAAAACAACAACCAAAAAGGAAACAAGGAAGACATTTACAACAATGGGTAGAAAAACGAGTCCAGTTAAACAACCCCTCAGTCACTTTATAGGTGACTTGACAAAGACTCGAAAAGGAGGAGTTTTGATGGGAAAGCATGAGCGATAAAAAGAAACAACAGAGCGTTAAAGTGTGCACATTCAGACCTTCATTGATAGCGATGAGTGGCGTTGCGTTTTGTATTGTGAACTGAACCAGTGGTTCGTGCCCGCCTGGAGTCGTCTTTCGACTCCAGGTTGAAACTCATCAGTAGACGTACTTTGTTGCTGTTGTGGCAGTCCACCCATAGTATGCGACACAGAATGTGACCTTGAATTCTGTGGTATTCTCAACACCATGGGGAGAACATTACAATTCAACGGACTTAAAAAAAGGAAAGAAAAGAAAAGAAAACAAAACAAAACAGCAAAGAACAGAAAAGGGATATAGAAGAAATTGATAAAAAGGCATAACTTACTTAAAGTAAGTTATGGATAATTCAAATAAAAAGAAACTACGTGAACCCATGCTTAAGGATTAAAAAAAAAGTGTAAAAGGGAAGCTATTTAATAACGGTTTGAGTTGAAGAAATTTAAAGGTATGATGACTGTAGGCGGAAATCACAACATGAAACTAAATGTTGAAATACCAAGTCGTTCAATATGACATAACAAACGTAACAAAAGTAACGAGCCTCGGCCAACGGGTGTGTGTGTGTGTGTGTGTGTGTGTGTGTGTGTGTGTGTGTGTAGGCGATGTGACACACTTACAAAATAAAAGACCGCCTTTACAAAAAAAAAGTAACAAAACAAAACAAAACAAAAAAACAAACAAACAAAAAAACAAACAAACAACAAAAGACAAAAAAACAAAACAAAAAAAAAAACAGAAAAAAAATAGTAAAGGTGGGGGCGGTGGAGGCTTAAAAAACAAACAAACAAAACACATCTCCCCGTAGTCGACTCCACAATGGTGGGCAACGTGGTAATCTGGTTGACAGAAAACTCGACATGTTGGTTTAAGAGCTTGCAGGCAAGTGTTTCTTTCCTTCTCCCTGGTGACATTCCATTCAGGGCGGTGCCAGGCATTGTGGCGACCACGCCCCCCTTTAGTCCAGGCTGAGATCCTCATTCTGGGGCTAAGACAATGAAGGTTTCTTCCTTCGGTTCAATGACGATTTGGTCCCCTTACCGGATCTTGCTGAAGAGGCTGTATACAGCACGTTGACAGCCGCCCCTATAGCAGCTTTCAGGGATTCTGATAGGACCTCATCTAGTCCTTCTGTATGGCTTTTCAGAGTCGTCATAATGACTTTCTTTATCCTGCAATAATGCCCGGATCTTGAAAAGAACAATCAATGCACAGAGCATGCTGAACGAATCGCAGTACATGACACGTGTGACACAACCGCTATTATAGTAACTTTAATAGTCCCCTGCCATTTCCTTTGTCACATATGTAATTAGAAGCAATTGGACACATTATAAGCACTAGCTTGTTGTTGTTCAAATTTTGACATGTCTTGTAAAACTATATGATTGCAAATTCGAAATAAATTGATTAAAACCATCTGCTGTGACACTTGTGTCTGTGACACGCATTCCGGAAGAGACATATGCGCACCAAACGAAATCAGTATTGTGACACAGCGGCTTTTATGGCTATTGTGTTGGTGAAACTGATTCCTGAGAGAAATACACGGACCAGACGTGATCAGTATTGTTTACATCAGGGAGAAACTAACTCGGACAACCTGTTGCACGTGCACATTAATCAACTCTCCACAGTTTGGTGGCGCAACTGATGTGACTGGTATAGTAATTCTGTACATCGCTGACCAGAGAAACGAGAGATATGGAAACCAGAATCGATCATTGACAATTCTTTCTTTCCCGCTGAGTGTCCAGATAGACTAAACTGCTTCTCTTACCAAGTATAAACGTGCACAATATATAATTTACACTTGGTAAGAGACGTGATAGCGCCCGTCTTGACACTCAGAGCGAAAGAAAGAATTGTCGAAGGAAATATAACACTCTTAGAACCTGAAGGAAAGAAAGTGCGGCTAGTGAAAATGGGTGAACGGCGACAGAGAGAGAGAGAGAGAGAGAGAGAGAGAGAGAGAGAGAGAGAAGAGAGAGAGAGAGAATTCAGATTCAGTTTCAGATGATTTATTCACATGACAGGCCAAGGCCCCTAATAAAGGGATGTGTGAACATTCATAGCACCCTAGTCGTAAACGATGGAATTAAATTACTGAACAAAACACGAATGATTCGGGGGAAAATTTTTTAAGAAGTGTAAAGTTCTCTATACTTAAAGGATTTGAACAAAAACAACGAAAGATTGTTAACAACTTCAGCAGAAGTAGATGAACAGAGTAGGCTCAGTTTAAACAAAGATGTCTGTCGGCAGTATTAGGGTTTAATAAACTTTTCTCTAATATTCATGAAGAGAGAGAGAGAGAGAGAGAGGAAGAGAGAGAAGAGAGAGAAGAGAGAGAATCCCGATCAATCGTAAAGAACAACGAAGTAGTTGAGAGTTAATGAGATGTGTTTGACACATTCCCGAGAATCCGTTCATGTGTGATGTGTGTGTGGTGTGTGTGTGTGTTGTGCGCGCGCAGCGCGCCGCGCGCGAGAGAGAGAGAGAGAGAGAGGAGAGAGTGTGTGTGTGTGTCTCCATCTCAATCTCTCTGTCTCTCTGTCTGTCAGTCTGTCTGTCTGTCTGTCTGTCTCTCTCTCTCTCTCTCTCTCTCTCTCTCTCTCTCTCTCTCTCTCTCTCTCTGTGCGCGTACGTTCGGGTTCATGTAAGTTGTGCACATGTTTTGGAATGAATTTTGCTACACACACACACACACACACACACACACACGCACGCATGCACGCACGCACGCACGCACACACACACCACCACGCACGCACGCACGCACGCACACACACACACACACACACACACGCACACAGACAGAATGGCTATACCGCTCGAAGTGATATGTTCAGTTAAACTGACGTTTTTTTTTTCTCCACTGTTATTTTACTAATACTGGAGCGCCCTGTGCACATTCATCTTTTTCGTCCTCCACGATCAGTATCTTGTCATAGTTCATACCCATCACCTAACCCACCGATTTCCACTCTCCCTTTCCTTTGTTTTCCACCCCCTCCCACTGTGTGTCATAAAGGCCAGCTTTAAATCTAAGCTTTATACGCAGTTGTGCAATAAAGCAAAGCAAGTTGTCGCTTGTACGGAAGCCCTGCGAAACAGGTTAAGAAATTTCTTGTTTGAATTACGTTTCTTCTGTCTTTTTAGACCATCAACTTTTTTTTTTTTTTTCTCCAAAGTATCGTTTTGTTTGTTTGTTTTTGAAGAAATCTTTGGAAACTAAAATAATGTTTAAGTGAAACATGGAGAAAGGAATGTTTAATGATCAACGAGGGCGATAACCTCTGATCTCATCGTGAAACCAATAAAGGCACGTAACTCCAAATGATGCCGTTTGAAACGATGTTGAGATGCAGGTGTCTACATCTGTGAATAAACGATTTTGATTTACTTCGTTTCTTTCCAAAAGAATTTTTCGTATTTTGTCAAAATTTCTTCTTGATTTAATTTTCAAGCAAAAAAAAAAAAAAAAAAAAAAAAAAAAAAAAAATCCAAATGAATGAGTCATAGATCACAACCTTGTTGATGTTGAACACAAACTTTCCCGATCAACAATCAAGTGCAGGTGGCAACAACCAGGTGATGTATGATTCCGCCTATCTCTTCAATGACGTCAATCGTATATTGTGGCTATTTGTGGCTCCTGTGTTGCTGGTGCTGGGTAGTTATGGCAACGTGATGACCATAGTGGTGATGCGTGCAATGCGGGCTTCAGAATCCACTGGCTGTCTGTCTGTGTACTTCACTGCACTGGCTGTGTCTGACCTCTTTCTCCTCTGGACCATCGTGTTGTGGTTTTGGCCAGAAATGGTTTTAGATTTTCCACTGTCCTTTTACCATGACCTAACCTGCACAACTCCTCTCTTCGTCATAGATGTGTCTTCCATGGCGTCAGCGTGGTTTTTAGTGGCTATGACGTGTCAGCGAATGACGTCAGTGGTTCTGCCACATCGTGTGGAAGTTTTGTGCACAGTCAGAAAAGTAAAAATCATATCTGCCGCCATTTTGATCATTTCGTGCATGGCAAACCTCTACATTTTTTCTTTTCGTGTCGAATACTTTGGGGAGGGGTACCCATCATGCGTCAGCAGTGACGAAAATATTGCAAACATATTTGGCTTCCTGTATTTATGTTTGGTTTCAGTGGTCCCTTTTCTGTTCCTGATGATTGCCAACTCTATCCTGATCTACGGAGCCTTACAGTCCGTGAAGATGTCTGGTAAAATGGCAGGGCATGGAAATTCGCACATGTCCACACGATCAGCGAAAGTCTCCTCCATGACAACAACACTGATTCTGACTTCAGTGGCATTTCTGCTGCTTACATTGCCACGTTGTGTTTTGTGGATCTATTTCTGATGATTGGCTATTACAAGGGTGAAGTTGATGATGAAGCTCTGAGTAAGCAATTGACTTTGGCAGACAATATATGTATCATGATGTGGTTGACTAACAGCTCCATCAATTTTTACATTTACATTTTGAGTGGCAGGAAATTCAGACAGGAAGCCAAACGATATTTGTGCTTCTGTGTCAAACAACTGAAGAGGTCAGTGCTTTAAGTTTCGGAATAAAGTATCAACCATACTGTATGATTTTTACAAGCAGAACCATATTCGTAATGGAGAGAAAAAAAACCTCTACAAATAATTAGTCGTTGATAGTTTTATGTGTTTATGGTGATTTAATCTATGTTTATGATGTTAGATTCTGACAGTTTTAAATATTTTGTAGATATATGAAAATACTTATTAATAAATTTACAAAAAAAAATCATGTTCCCAAGATGCTGAAAAGTATGTTCCAAAGGATGAGGTGTGGGAGGAAGGGGAGGGCGAAGGGCGGGGGGGGGGGGGGGGGGGGGGGGGGGAGTGTGGCAGGTGAGAAGGACAGGAATGACCGTTTAGTCCACACAAAAAGTGTCCGGACTGCCCAGTATGGGGACTGAACTATTGGGAAAAAAAAAAAAGATTTTTCGGAATCCATATATTCACACCTGACACCAGAAACTGCTGAAATGGGCAGGAAAGCTTGATACTGACACCTGCTCCTGAGTGGAAAATCAACCTGCCAACAGGTGCTTCAGGCACTCTCTCTCTCTCTCTCTGCACCCTACTAGACAGGGAACTAAAGACAAATCACAACGTCACATAGTGAACTCCGTACCGGTACTGGTAGACAAGAATATCTCCTCAAAGGCACACCAGACGCCTCCAACGTCCCTGGTAACAAGCATGCGCCTCTCTAAGAATCCATTTCCAAGACCATTCTAGAGGGTACGTTGGCGAGCGGACATTTTAGGTGAAGAATGTAAAATTCCTAACTTTGCAACTGAAAGAGGGCTTCTTCAAGGTGATCCTATACCGGGTTATTTCTTTGTGATTTGTGCGACAATACTGGCATGGGCATTTTGTGATGGTTCAGAAGTACAAGAAATCTTGGCATCAGATATCGTCTTTCAAATGAATCACATCGTCCATCACAATTTGACTTGCTGCTTTTCATATGGTTGTAGGTAACTGCTCTATCACAAATAATGAATTCTTACTTCGTTACATCTGACAAGATATATTTTTATATGGCTAGTCTTGGTTCTGTATATAGTAAGATACTCCGCTGCTTAAACACACACACACACACACACACACACACACACGCACACGCACACACACACACACACACACGCAGTCACGCACGAACACACACAGACGAACGCACGCAAGACACGCGCGCGCGCGCGCGCCACACACACACACACACACACACACACACACACACAACACACACACACACACACACATGCGTGCACACGCTCGCTTTCATGCATACACTGAGAGAGAGAGAGAGAGAGAGAGAGAGAGAGAGAGAGAGAGAGAGAGAGAGAGAGAGAGAGAGGATACTAACACATCCCTCTGAATCCAACTTGTTACCGTACTGGTGGCAATGAAATACCCAACACTGCTTGATAGCAATGAATGAAAAAAAAAAAAAAGCATCCAATGACAAATGACAGGGAAGACTTTGGTATTTACTAAAGAGAAAACGAAGACGTGCATCTCCACAAAGCGATAAAACTTTATATATGACCTAGCAAAGTACATACTTAAGCACTCAAATGGTAACTTCCGTACACTAACTCTCTCCAGCTATTATTAGCTAGTCACAAAGTCAGCCGATGAAAGAACGCCATCTGTCCACTTCACTGTCTTGGAGATGACAAAGAACCAGAGACAAATATTGTCATGGGAATCATGAATCGAAGCTCTTGCAACTTGCTTTGTTTCTAAAATGGAAACAGGGATGCTGTATTCTATCGAGCGCAGCGGTGGGGGTAGGAAGGGAAGCAAGAGAATCTATTGTACTCTGAATGCTGGTTCCCGGTTAATTATTTAAAGGGAGAGAGAGAGAGAGAGAGAGAGAGAGAGAGAGAGAGAGAGAGAGAGAGAGCCGGCCAACCAGACACACAGTGTGGTAAATAGGATAGTAATTAGATAGACAGATGGATAGATGGATAGATAGATATAGGTAGATAGACATAGGTACAGGTAGATAGATATAGGTACAGAGAGATAGAGATAGATCGATAAATAGATAGATAGATAGCTAGGTAGATTGGTAGGCAGGTTGGTCGATAGACATACATACATACAAACTTATACATAGATGAATAGATAAAAAGATGGATGGATAGATAGGTAGATAGATCGACAGATAGACAAATAGACATAGATAGATAGATGGATAGATAGAGAGATGGAGAGAAAGACAGAGAGAGAGAGAGAGAGAGAGAGAGAGAGAGAGAGAGAGAGAGATGGAAAGGTTGATAGACAGATAAAGACAGACAAACAGACAAATATATTGATAGACAGACATAAAGACAGACAAATAGATGGATAGATAGATAGATAGATAGATAGACAGACAGACAGATAGATAGACAGACAGACAGATAGATAGATAAATAGATAGATAGAAAGACAGACAGAGAGATAGTGGATAGATAGTTAAACAGATACATACATACGTACCATATATCTGTGGGTGCCTTTACAAACATTACTTCAAATGCATTATCAAGAAGCCAAACGCTCACAGATACGTAAACGAAACACACTAGGGCCGTACACACTTCTTGTACTGTCATGAGTAGGCTAGATCAAGGCTCAGACCATTCTGCGTGAGTTCTTGTCCGTAGACCATTGTTGTGCACCGGCTAGAGACAGACAGACAGACAGACAGACAGACTCACAAGCACACACACACACACACACACACACACACACACACACACACACACACACAGACGCGCGCGCGCACCCCCCCCCCCCCCCACACACACACAGCATACACACATATACGATCATGCACACACACACACACACACACACACACACACCACACACACACACACACACATATGCGATCACACACACACACACACACACACACACACACACACACACACACACACACACACACACACACACCCATCAGGTCATTCCTGTAGACTTTTTTTTTTTCTTATTCCAATGTAAGTTAGTGGTGTGGGACACATCCACCCACCCACGTTTCTGTATTTTGCATTTTGTTTGTTATATGTATCTTTAACATTTCCTCTTTACTGTTAATGCAGTGTTCACAGTTTTCATTACCTCACACATTTACACTCTCACACACTCACACACACTCACAGACAGAATGCACTCACTCACGCACACTTTGGTCTAATATCACTTATGGTGAAAAGACGTAAAAACAAAGAACGAACGAACGAACACACACACACACACACACACACACACACACACACACACACACACACACACACACACACACACACACATAGAGTGCATGATAGAACCGTTCTTCGACAACCTGCAGACGTTTAGGTCTCACAAATATCTCCTGACAAAACCGAAACCATGTTCCACCTCTTTCTCTCCTAAGCTGCCAGCCTTTCGCCTCATCATCTGTTGTCATCAGCAACACAGAGATCAAGGTCATGGACAAGCTCTGTCTAGAAAGCAATGTGAGGAGTAATGGGTTTCTGATGGTAGAGGTCATAATGAGAATCGCAAAGGTCAGCGCTGCCTTTGACAGGCTCACAGAGAACCTGTGAGAAAATCATGACATGAAAGTCTCCATCAAAACCGCAATAGCAAAGACAGGTAGTACTGTGCTGCCACACGAAAGAATGAATGAATTACAAACACTATGCGTTTCGACCTATTTGGTCTTCTCAAGATGGGGCAAATAAACAGTCACAATGTATCATTGTTAATATCATCGTTCTTTCCATTATAACCATATTACTGTAAATATCCTCCAGCTCAGTTCTCCCCTCTTCTGCTGTTAGTATCTTGATTATTATCACTGTAATTTCTAGGAACGTTATTGTGAGCTTTATTATCATACGATTATACGACCACTATCATTATCATTGCAGTTAGTAGCAGTATGATTATCTTTGTGTCATCATCATTCTTGTTATCATTTTAACACGTATTATCTCCCCTTCAGCCTTGTTTTCATTCCGTAACCTTTATGCACCCAGTTGGAAGAGATCAATGACTGTCTGTTGGTCTTTCGTTGTCACTGTCTTAATAATGTTTTTTGGTCTCGTCTGAAGTAGACCAGATAGGTCGCAACGCGTTGTCTTTGTTTGTGTGTACTTTGTTTATTCCCCTTAGTTTGGCGGCACAGTATTTCTACCTTTGCTCCTGTTTGAACTTGCACGTGCAGTCACCCTACTTTGAGAAAACCTGAGTTCCTCAGTTCTCTGCTGTGTTGCTCTCAGACCTGGAAACCCACTGACGACAACATCGAACAGGTGCTCTGAGACCTGGAAACACTGACGACACATCGAACAGGTGCTCTGAGATCTGGAAACACTGACGACACATCGAACAGGTGCTCTGAGACCTGGAAACACTGACGACACATCGAACAAGGTGCTCTGAGACCTGGAAACCCACTGACGACATATCGAACAGGTGCTCTGAGACCTGGAAACCCACTGACGACATATCGAACAGGTGCTCTGAGACCTGGAAACCCACTGACGACACAACGAGCAGGTGCTCTGAGACCTGTAAACACTGACGACACATCGAACAGGTGCTCTGAGACCTGTAAACCCACTGACGACACATCGAACAGGTGCTCTGAGACCTGGAAACACTGACGACACATCGAGCAGGTGCTCTGAGACCTGGAAACACTGACGGCACATCGAACAGGTGCTCTGAGACCTGGAAACCCACTGACGACACATCGAACAGGTGCTCTGAGACCTGGAAACACTGACGACACATCGAGCAGGTGCTCTGAGACCTGGAAACACTGACGACACATCGAACAGGTGCTCTGAGACCTGGAAACCCACTGACGACACAACGAGCAGGTGCTCTGAGACCTGGAAACACTGAGGACACATCGAACAGGTGCTCTGAGACCTGGAAACCCACTGACGACAACATCGAGCAGGTGCTCTGAGACCTGGAAACCCACTGACGACACATCGAACGGGTGCTCTGAGACCTGGAAACCCACTGACGACACATCGAACAGGTGCTCTGAGACCTGGAAACCCACTGACGACACATCTAACAGGTGCTCTGAGACCTGGAAACCCACTGACGACACATCGAACAGGTGCTCTGAGACCTGGAAACCCACTGACGACACATCGAACAGGTTGGAAAAATTCACCAGCGTGTGTTGCACAAGATCTGCACAATTAAATGGGGAAGTGAAGTGTCTAACCTTCAGATTCTGGAAAAGTGTGGAAACCCAGGCATCGAGTGTCTGTGTACACATCAAACCCAGGCATCGAGTGTCTGTGTACACGTCAAACCCAGGCATCGAGTGTCTGTGTACACATCAAACCCAGGCATTGAGTGTCTGTGTACACATTAAACCCAGGCATCGAGTGTCTGTGTACACATCAAACCCATGCATCGAGTGTCTGTGTACACATCAAACCCATGCATCGAGTGTCTGTGTACACATCAAACCCAGGCATCGAGTGTCTGTGTACACATCAAACCCAGGCATCGAGTGTCTGTCTACACATCAAACCCAGGCATCGAGTGTCTGTCTACACATCAAGGGTCGGCTGTGATAGACAGCAATGTGATTCTAAACAGGAGTTAGTATGGCTTCACGTCTCTGAATATTCCATGGCAACATGTGATTCTAAACAGGAGTAAGTATGGCTTCAGGTCTCTAAATATTCCATGGCAACATGTGATTCTAAACAGGAGTAAGTATGGCTTCACGTCTCAAAATATTCCATGGCAACATGTGATTCTAAACAGGAGTAAGTATGGCTTCAGGTCTCTGAATATTCCATGGCAACATGTGATTCTAAACAGGAGTAAGTATGGCTTCAGGTCTCTGAATATTCCATGGCAACATGTGATTCTAAACAGGAGTAAGTATGGCTTCACGTCTCAAAATATTCCATGGCAACATGTGATTCTAAACAGGAGGAAGCATGGCGTCACGTCTCTGAATGTTCCATGGCAACATGTGTGGTGCCTGCGTGCCTCAGTGATGGGCCTCTGTTCCCACTTTGGTAAGTGACCTGCCAGCTGATTTTTTTTTTTTTTAGACTAACAGGAGTCTTTCCCATCATAAACGAGAGAGAGGAGAGAGAGAGAGAGAGAGAGAGAGAGAGAGAGAGAGAGAGGGGAGGAAGAGAGAGAGAGAGAGAGAGAGAGAGAGACAGAGACAGAGAGAGAACGCAGATCACACACAAACGCAGACAGACACACAGACACACACACACACACACACACACACACACACACACACACACACACACACACACACACACACACGACGTATAAGACAAGAAAAAAAATGCGCGGAGCATTACCCATTGATCTGCCAGATGAAAGCAACGAACACCGAGGTAACGAGCCTCGACCCATGGGCTTTCTTCAGGCAGGACAACCAACCAACCAACCAACCAACCAATCAACCAACCAACCAACCAACCAACCAACCAACCAACAAACACACAAACAAACAAATAACAAGCCACAGAAATAAATACAGTCAGGACAAGAAGTTTAGATAAACAAGTCTTCAATCATCAAGAAAATGACTTCATGGGGAAGGGAATGAGAGGAAGGAGGGAGGAACAGAGGAGATGAGATGAAAAGAACGATGATTGAATACAATCTCTTCACTAACAGCAGTGCGAACAATTACTTTCGGTATTTTGAACAGAACCTTTCGTTTATGCCTCACGGGTTATATCACATCATGATTCCCAAATTTGCTGGG
>CM065743.1:17092268-17099768 GCA_033310375.1 Conus canariensis
AAACAGTTCCACATCAGGTACGCCGCGAAGGGACTGTGCTTGGCCGCATGGAACTGTTCCACCAACTGGAAAACAGTGCCTTGCTCTTGCATTGTACCTTCAAGGTGTAAAAGTTGTGGATGAAACTGGAAATTTGTGGATGAAATTCGACTGTGTGGTTTCCGTCTTCCCAACTGAGCCCGTAGCAAACTCAAATCTGTATAGGAGCCGGTTGGGGCACAAAAATCACACATGACTCTGATGAGAATCGAACCCACGACTTTTCAGCCCGGGAGGCAGCGGCGGAAACCACTTAGCCACGGCGGCTTGTATCCTGTGCCTTCTTGGTCTCTCTACGAGCCAAGACCGTAGGACCGTAGGGATGTGACGTGTCATCACTAGAGCAGTCACAATGCCAGGACAAGATGGAAACCTGTTTCCCATCAGGTACGCCGGGAAGGAATTGTGCTTGGCAGCACGGAACTATTCCACCCACGGGAAAAGAGTGCCTTGCTGTTGCATTGTACATTAAGGTATGACATTTGTGCTGCAGAGGGACCATCGCCCGCGAACCTATTCAAACTCAGATGCATTCACCCATGAATGCGACAGACGATACATAATACATTAATTATATATATATATATATATATATATATATTATATATATATATATATATATATTATATATATATATATATTTGTTATATTAAAAGCAAGTTAAAATCAACCTGTTAAACCATCTACAAATTTGTTTCACGCTGTGCGGTCGTCAGGATGTGATGAGCTTGTATTGCCAGTGCCACGTATATATATAGCTAGCTGGTTTGCTGTTGTTTTTTCCCGTGCTACATGTGTTTCTCAGGTGTTGGTTTCATTCGCTGATAGGAACTTCCATCTGTGTCTACAATTGTTAACCATTTCTGTTCTAACATTTAGAGTTGCCAACTGTGGTTTACATAGTATAATGTATTTCTCTGTAAAGCATAGATTACATTTTTTTGAAATGTTGTTGTATGGTGCTGCTCTTTTTAAGATTTTCCAAGATATGTTGTAGTCTATGTTTTTATCTTTAAGTTTTCAAATGTATTTACTCAATTCTGTTTGGTTTTTGCATCTTTCTTTGTTGAATGATTGTTTATGGTTTGCATATCTAGTTTTGAATTGGTTTTGCATATCTAGTTTTGAATTGGTTTTCAGTGATACCTACATATGTTTCTTTTGCGTTCTCTGATGTTACAGTGGCTTGGTACACAATGTTGTTGTAAAGGCATTTGTTGCTTAGGGGGCACTGTTCTTTTTTGGTACAGTTACAAGATTTCCTTTCGTTACCCTCCTTTTTCTCTGTGCTGCTTTTTTTCATTTTGTTTGCTGAATCGATGGCATTTTTAAGATTCGGCATACATGAATATGATAATTTGATGTTGTTTTTGTTGAATATCTTAAATAATTTATGGTCTTTTGGGAAAGATGATGTCAAGATTTTAAAGAATTCTTTCCCTACATTTGTTTTAACTCTTGCATCATATGGGGGATTGTACCATATGATATTCCTTTTCCTGTTCTTTCTGCATCTTTTTGTATCATTGTCTGGATCGTATCGTAGTTTGTAATTGTAGCCACTTTTATGTAACGCCTCTTAGTATTCAGCTGTAGCATTGTTGAATACTGTTTCGTTACATGACAAATTGGATAGTCTTTTATTTATGCTTTTGGGTATTGTTTTCAGTATGGAGGGTGGGTGATTGCTTTTGATGTTTACATAAACAGGCGTGTCATTTGGTTTCTTGTATGGTTTATATGTGTGTTGGTTGAGGTCTAACGTTATGTCTAAATAGTTCACTATCTTTTTGTTTGCTTCTATTGTGATTTTTAAGTTTTGGTTGTGGAAAATTTTACACAATTCTTTTTTCTTATTTTCAATATTCCTAGGGTTGTCATTCAGAGCGGCAAGGCCGTCATCCCTGTACAGTCCAGTTTGTTTTCCAAGTTTTTTTTTTTGAATATTGGATAACGTGAATAGTCCGACAAGTTCGCAAGTTTCGGCACCATCATATGATCCCATTGTGACATCGAAAGTTGAATTCCTGCTTGTGTTCTTAATCCAGGTTTCATTTTTACTGTGCAGTAAAGTTTTCTTTGTGTGGAAAATTATTTCCATTTCTGACCCTGATATTTCTGTGTACTTGTTGGCAAATTTTATAGCTTTAGTTAGTAGCTTTTCATCTATAGATGGGCAGAAATGTACTATGTCAAATGTTATAAAAACTGTATTTTCTTGTTTATTGAGTTTTTTAAACCATTGTATTACTTCATGTGTTTTTCCAGAGATTGAGTTCAGTGTTTTCTTTTATGTTTTTTATGGTTTTCTCTAAGATTTTTTTTAACTAATTTTCCCTAGTTCAGATTTGGAAGGGTTTATCAATCTGCATGTTGGGTTGTTCAAGAAATTGGGTTTGTGGTCTTTAAGTGTAATGAAGGCTTCTCTAGCTGCTGTGATCTCTACTCTGTCACTTAGGTCCATTTGGTGTACAAGTTCCTTTTCTTTCTTTCTGATATGATCATATGTAGCCTTGTCAGCCTTTCTGTAATTTTTTTGGATATTTTTGTCAAGGAGTTTTGAGTATTCTTCAGGTTCTATTTTGTAAAAGTTATTGGTTTTATCCGCCTTCACAAATATTTTGTTGTCATTTTGAATTTGTTTAATTTCCTTTTCTAACGCTGATTGGAATTTGCTATTAGATTTTTTGAATTCTATGTTGGTTAACATTCTTCTCATTTTTTCTTCAAATGTTTTCATTTCTTCAATGGCTGGTGGTACTCGCCATGACTTGAAGTCGTATGTATTTTTATCCTCTTTTTTAGCGTTGGGGTTTAAAAAGAAAAAAGCTTTCCATCTCATATTTTTGATGAATTTTTCCGTTTGTCCTATCATTTTCTTCATGTAGCACTGGGGTTTAGCTAACAGAATGTTTTTGATGGATTGTTTAAAGTTGATTTTTTCCATTTTAAAATTTGCTGATTCAAAGTGCTCAACGTATGGAGCAGTTAAGAGAATGGTACTGAGGATCAGCGCAATCTTGAAAACATTGCTCAACCACAGTGGGAGCGACATTTGTTATATTAAAAGAAAGTTAAAATCAAGCTGCTAAAACCATCTACAAATTTGTTTCACGCTGTGCGGTCGTCAGGATGTGATGAGCTTGTATTGCCAGTGCCACGTATATATATAGCTAGCTGGTTTGCTGTTGTTTTTTCCCGTGCTACATGTGTTTCTCATGTGTTTATTCGCTGATAGGAACTTCCATCTGTGTCTACTATTGTTAACCATTTCTGTTCTAACATTTAGAGTTGCCAACTGTGGTTTACACAGTACAATGTATTTCTCTGTAAGGCATAGATTACATTTTACATTATAAAAAAATGCTGATAAACAACAAGAGCAGCAACAGCAGTAATGATAGAAGTAATGATGTTATTGATGAGAATAGTTACAATGGTAAATCATCAATACAATCATCATCATCATCATCATCATCATCATCATCATCATCATCAACATCAACATCTTTGTCAATAACAACAACAACAATAACAACAGCAACAACAAAACCACAGTAATAGTAATGATAATAGTAATGACAATAATGATGATGGTAATAACAATAACAATATTACCACCACCACTACTAGTACTACTGCTACTAGTTCTCGTACTACCTTATTGCTACTACACTTACTCTTACTACTACTACTACTCTTACTACTATTAGTACTGCTACCGCTAGTACTACTACTATTACTTCTACTATCACTACTACATCTACTGCTACTACTACTACTACTACTACTACCACTGCCACCACCACACCGACCACTACTACAACTGCTACTACCAATCCTACACAAATTGGCCTAAGAAGCCTTGAAGTCATCAGCCATAGTTAGGGATCATTCCTCACTGGAGGCTGCCACCACATCCGTCTACCAACAGTCCCTCCGAACTGGCCGTTATCGACGACTTTTGACCCAGCATACAACTGGCAGGAATGTGTAGAGGTTATCGGAACCACAGTGTAAAGGTTATCGGATCTACAGTGAAGAGGTTATTGGATCCACAGTGTAGAGGTGATAGGATCCACAGCATAGAGGTTAACAGATCCACAGTGTAAAGGTTCTCAGATCCACAGTGTAAAGGTTACCAGATCCACAGTGTAGAGGGTATTGAATCCACAGTGTAGAGGTTATCAGATCCAGAGTGTAGATGTTATCGAATCCACAGTGTAGAAGTTATCAGATCCAGAGTGTAGAAATTATCAGATCCAGAGTGTAGAAGTTATTGGATCCATAGTGTAGAAGTTATTGGATCAACAAGGTAGAAGTTATCGGATCCTCAGTGTATAGCGGTTATCAGATCCCTAGTTTAGAAGTTATCAGGTCCTCAGTGTAGAAGTTATCGGATCTACTGTGGAGATCATTGGATCCACAGTGTAGAGGTCATCGGATCCACAGTGTAGAGGTCATCGGATCCACAGTGTAGAGGTCATCGGATCCACAGTGTAGAGGTCATCGGATCCACGTTGTAGAGGTTATCGGATCCACGTTGTAGAGGTTATCGGATCCACAGTGTAGAGGTTATCGGATCCACACATTAGAAGTTATTGGATACACAGGTAGAGGTTATCAGATCCACAGGTAGAGGTTATCAGATCCACAGTGTAGAGGTTATCAGATCCACAGTGTAGAGGTTATCAGATCCACAGTGTAGAGGTTATCAGATCCACAGTGTAGAGGTTATCAGATCCACAGTGTAGAGGTTATCAGATCCACAGTGTAGAGGTTGTCGGATTCACAGTGACCACAAAAGCAGGGCATGAAAATTCAAAGAGTTTGACGGGTTGTTTTAGAAAAAAAAATTCTTCTAACGGTAGATAAGGAGAGAAATAATTTCATGATAAATCCTGCCCCTCTAAATGTAAACTTTTTTTTAAAAAACAAATTTTAAAAAGTATTCTTAATAGTTCCGCCGAACAACGTGGACAAACGAATCACAAGACAAAACACAACGCGTTTCGACCTCTTACGTCTTCTTCAGACCAAATAAACAACACTCAGGACAACGAAAATGAAAAACAAGCAATCACTTGTATTTGACAAATTCAGCACAAGATGGGCGTTGAAAATCGTCTTACATAAGTACAGAGAAAGCTACCAACAACCGTAGAGTCAGTTTACGACAACAGCTATCACAGCTCGAACAAATTATGGTTTCTGTTATATGTACAACATTTATCCATTAACAACTGGGGTTAAATTGCAGTTCGCCTTCTTTTGACTGTCTGAATCAATCTTTCTGAATCACACACACACACACACACACACACACACACACACACACACACACACACACACACACACACACACATGTCCGCACGCGAATACGAGCGCGCGCGCGCGCACGCACACACACACACACACACACACACACACACACACACACACACACACACACACACACACACACACACAACACACACACCACGTACGGTAAGGTAAGGTAAGGTAAGGTAAGGTAAGGTAAGGTAAGGTAAGATAATGTTGCTTTGAGCCCAGCCGACTGCAAAGGGCCTTATCAGGGCTGTCACCGTGGTGAAATCAACTCATACAACCCCCAGCAGAAAACAAAAACAACAACAACAACAACAAACAAAAACAAAAAACAAAAACAGAAAACAAACAAACAAACAAAAACCCTCAATCAAACAACACCTTAAAAATACACCTTCTAAGAACACATTGGAAATTTTGTTAACAATCTTTCTTCTGTAAAATCTGAGATCAGATGAAAAATGCTGATGTCTTTCAGGAATTCAAAGGTCACATCAGATGGGACATCTCTGAACATGGAGTCTGCTGTTAAGTGTTTATGTCTCACATCATGCTATTCCTAATGTTCTGAAAGGATATGTTTCATTGTGAGTGGTACATGACATGCAGACACATACACATACATACATACAAGAGGCAAACCAGTTTTTTTTTTTTACCATACATATACATACATACAGACAAGAGGCAAACCAGTTTTTTGCCATTTATAACCGTGAAAAGGGATTTAGACCGGGACTGTGCTTTTTTCTAACCCCACTCTCTTGTTTATAACATTTAGTGTTACAGAT
Organism: Conus canariensis; assembly: GCA_033310375.1. Taxonomy (NCBI): domain Eukaryota; kingdom Metazoa; phylum Mollusca; class Gastropoda; order Neogastropoda; family Conidae; genus Conus; species Conus canariensis. Next base: position 17,098,427 of record CM065743.1, read on the forward strand.
TGCTGTAATTTAAATATATCTAATGATCTAGTGATTACCGTCGGGTGGTCCTTGATGAACTTTAACTTTGATGTGGTGTTGACGCATGTTTCGTATGTAATACATTAACCTAGATTATTTTGACTGCATGTAGAATGCTGTAGTGCTATTCCCTTTTTGACCCGTTTCTTTGTTGTTGCTGGTGTTGTTGTTGTTGTTGTTGTTGTTGTTGTTGTTGTGTGTGTGTGTGTGTTGTATTTTGTGTGCCATTTATAAGAACACTGTAACCCCCCCCCCCCCCCCCCCCCCCACTTCCTGGCAGGAAGGCCAGTTAGGCTGATTTGAACGAAACTGTCAAATTGTCAAATTGTTTCTTGTCCGGCCTTCAGTGGTCGACATCAGCGCCGGGTGTGACGCTTTCGTCTCTCTCTCTCTCTCTCTCTCTCTCTCTCTCTCTCTCTCTCTCTCTCTTCTGCGAGAGGAGTTCCTTTTGTCTCCCCCCATTCCCCCCCCCCCCCCCCCCCCCGCCGTGCGGCCAGGTACCCTGGAATAGCTGGAGAAACAGACGCGTGACTTACTTTCACGCTACAGGTATTATGCATCCGTGGTGAATGGGGAGCAGGAGAGTGTGCGTTGAGTGGTCTGGGGGAACAAAATGAACTTTCGATTTTCAACCTTGAAAACAGATTCCCCCTCAACACTGTATGATGAAAAGAAAAAAAAAAGAACTGGAAGCAACGACTTCTTTGTGCGGGCAGAAGGAAGAAAAAAGAATTACGTCATTGAATACTTAGGCCAGGACTGTGTCCCAGCAATAAAACATTTTGGAGTAAGAGGATCGGTTTCTTTTTCCATTGTGAAATTCTTTTTGACCAGCTGGGCGCTGAGTGTAGGCCTAAGGTGCTTGTTTTTGACTTTGAAGGAATCCTCTCCTCAGACTTCAGTGGATTCCTCCCAGATCGGTTCATCGTTTGTGACTTTTCCAGAGGGGGATTTATGTAAAATTCTTGAAAATTTTGAGTCATAAACATTTTTTTTCTTTTTTTTTCGGTGTTGATCCTGAGCTTTATGTCTGCTGGTAGTGTTATTATCTTGTCTGGCATCTGGTTACAGCTGTATGACAGGAACTGCTGACTGTCAGTGATATGGAGATCTTCAAACAGATCCAGAGGTTCCACTATATTCCACTGAATCTGTTTGTTGATGTGGCCTTTCCGATCTAAGAGGAAGAGGAAAGGCGACAGAACACAACCTTGACGTACTCAGGATTTCACCCTAAAGGTGTCTGACAGTCGGTCCTATGCTGTCAAACACCCCGTGGTAGTCAACACCATGATGAAGCAAACAGTCCTCCGAATGAGAC
>CM065743.1:17104768-17107268 GCA_033310375.1 Conus canariensis
CCTGCCTCACGTAGGTGGTCCATGTCTTGCTGCCGTACGGGAGAGTGCTGAGGATGCAGGCCTGATAGACACGCATCTTGGTATTCTCTGTGAGCTTCTTGTCCTACACCCTTTTGGACAGCTTGGCCAAGGTTGCTGCAGCTTTTCCTATCCACCGGTTGATCTCTATGTCAAGTGACAGGCTGGTAGAGATGGTCGACCCAAGGTACATGAAGTCCTCAGTCACTTCCAGGGTGTAGTCATTGATGCTGATTGAGGGTGCATGGCTTGCATCCTGTGCGCTGACGTTGGTCTTCTTCAGACTGATCGTGAGTTCAAATTCTTTGCATGCATCAGCGAACCTGTCCATGAGTCTCTGCAGGGCCTCTTCAGTGTGTGAGGCAAGCGCTGCATCATCAGCAAAGAGCATCTCTCTGGTGAGGATCTGGGACACCTTGGTTTTGGCTCACAAGCGGGTGAAGTTGAACAGCTTTCCATCAGAGCGTGTATGCAGGTAGATTCCATCTTGCTAGGAGCTGAAGGCCTTCAGAAGCTTGGAGAAAAAGATGCCGAAAAGTGTCGGCGTGAGCACACAGCCCTGTTTTACTCCGCTTGTGATGGAGAAGGGTTCTGAGCAAGACTCATCATACATAACTGTGCTCTTCATGTCCTCGTGGAAGGAAACCACCATGCTGCACAGCTGAGGAGGACAGCTGATCTTCTCCAGGAGACGGAAGAGGCCTTTTCTGCTAACAAGGTCGAAAGCCTTCGTTAGATCGATGAATGCCAGATACAGTGGCATGCCCTGCTCTCAGCACTTCTCCTGAAGCTGGCACACTGAGAAAATCATGTCAGTTGTTGACCAGCCTGCCCTGAAGCCGCACTGGGACTCTGGGTACACTCGAGCAGCCAGTGTCTGTAGCCTGGTGAGGAGAATGCGAGCGAATACCTTCCCGACTATGCTCAGGAGGGATATCCCTCTGTAGTTGTTGCAGTTGCTGCGGTCACCTTCGCTCTTATAGAGAGTCACAATGGAGGCATCACGCATGTCTTGGGTGACTGCACCCTCCCTCCAGCACAGACAAAGCAGGTCGTACAGGGGCTGCAGCAGCGCTGACTTCCCACCCTTGATCACTTCAGGTGGAATGCCGTCACTTCCTGGTGCTTTTCCTCTGGGGGGCATGTCGATGGCTTTGCTGAGTTCCTCAAGCGTTGGCACCTGGTCCAGTTCTTCCATCACAGGCAAGTCATCGATGGCGTCAAGGGCAGCGTCAGTGACTACTGTTTCCCTGGAGTAGAGCTCTGAGTAGTGTTCAACCCATCGCTTCATCTGTTGATTACGGTAAGTGATTGTCGTGCCTGTTGAGGACTTCAGAGGAGCAGTTTTCTTCACTTCGGGTCCAACTGCCTTCTTGATCCCATCAAACATACCACGAACATTTCCGCAGTTGGCTGAGCGCTGGGTGTTCTCCCACAGTTGCAGCCAGTAGTCAATGGCACATTGTCTTGCGACCCTCTGTGCGTTGCTCCGTGCAGTTCTTAATGCTGTGAGCATCTTCTCACTGGGGGATTTCTTGTATGCCAGAAGAGCGTTACGCTTGGCTTCAATGCTGGATTTTTCGGCGTAATATCTGTGGGTTAAGCCAGGCTCTGTCAGTTTCAAATTCGTTACACAGAAGCTTATGACCTTGGTCCTAAAGTTCCAGCCCACCTACTTTTCATGACTGCAATTGTGAGAACACATAGAGAATTCTTCTGTGGATTTGTTACTGATTCACAACTTGTGACGAGAGTTTTGCAGTATTTCAGACATCAGTGTGTTTCTGTAAGAACCAGGGAACATCGTGAATGGGGGTTGACTGCCCAAGGACCACAACTCTGATTTTTCCCCCTGTAGGTGAGATCTGGCGTTAGATCTACGTTGTTGGTATTTCTGAGGAAAGTATGCACATTCAATTTTAGTGCGAGTACATAAGATTGAGATACTGTGGAAAAGCATACGTCATACCGAATTGTGACGCCAATTGCTGTCCAGAAGTGACGTAAAATTTCCAAGGTCTTACAAAATTACTAACAAGAGAGAGTTGTGCATTCATAGTAATACGTTTACATGCCCATAGATCCAAACAGATGCTGGTCATGGAATCAACTTGTCTGACACAAATGCTTTGTGTGTGCATTTGTATTAGGTGACTAGGTTTTGAAAATTAAAAAAAAAATCTTTATTTCGAAATTCAGAGGGTACAAACCAGATGTAATGAATACAAATACAGTGCATTTTCGATTAAGTACAACGAAATGATTGGACATAACTCATTACCAAGTATTCACAGTTGTTTGAACCTCAAATCACAAACATTTACGAACAAGATTGTGACTAACAAAATCATATTCATATTCGAAGTGATTGGACATAATTCATTAACAAGTTATCATTGTTGTTTGCACATCAAATGACAAACATTTATGAACAAGACAACAACTAACAAAGAAATAAAAAGAATTATTTTAAATCACAACA
>CM065743.1:17114768-17119768 GCA_033310375.1 Conus canariensis
GGGTGTGGTGTAGCGTATATGGACTAGTCCGCACGCGGTGACGCCTCCTTGATGAAACTGAAACTGAAACTACTACTATTACTCTTACTACTACTAGTACTGCTACTGCTAGTACTACTTCTACTATCACTACAACACCTCCTTCTATTACTACTACTTCTGCTACTACCACTGCTAACACAAAATTGGCTAAAGACGCCTTGAAATCATCAGCCATAGTTAGGGATCATTCCTCACTGGAGGCTGCCACCACATCCGTCTACCAACAGTCCCTCCGAACTGGCCGTTATCGACGACTTTTGACCCAAACATACAACTGGCAGGCATGTGTAGGGGTTATTGGATCCACAGTGTAAAGGTTATTGGATCCGCAGTGGAGAGGTTATCGGATCCTAAGTGTAGAGGTTATCGGATCTACAGTGAAAAGGTTATTGGATCCACAGTGTGTGTGTGTGGGGGGGGGGGGGGGGGGGGGGGGGGGGGGGGAGGGGGTATCGGATCCACATGTAGAAGGTATTGGATCCACAGTGTAGAGGTTATAGGATCCACAGTGTAGAGGTTATCAGATCCAAAGTGTAGAGGTTATCGGATCAACATGGTAGAGGTTACTGGATCCGAAGTGTAGTGGTTATCAGATCCACAGTGTAGTGGTTATTGGATCCACAGTGTAGAGGTTATCGGATCCACAGTGTAGAGGTTATTGGATCCATCGTGTAGAGGTTACTGGATCCATAGTGTAGAGGTTATTGGATCCATAGCGTAGAGGTTACTGGATCCACAGTGTAGAGGTTATCGGATCCACAGTGTAGAGGCTATTGGATCCACAGTGTAGAGGTTACTGGATCCACAGTGTAGAGCTTATTGGATCCATAGTGTAGAGGTTATCAGATCCACAGTGTAGAGGGTATTGGATCCATAGTGTGGAGGTTATCAGATCCACAGTGAATAGGTTATTGGATCCACAAAGAAGAAGTTATCAGATCAACAGCGTTGAGGTTATTGGAATGACAGTGTAGAGGTTATCACATCCACAGTGTATGAGTTATGGGATCCACAGTGTAGGGGTTATCAGATCCACAGTGTAGAGGTTATCGGATCCACAGTGTAGAAATTATTGGATCCACAGTGTAGAAGTTATCGGATCGAGAAGGTAAAGGTTAACAGATCCACTGTGTAGAAGTTATTGGATCCCCAGTATAGAGGTAATCGGATCCACAGTGTAGATGTTGCTGGATCCACAGTGGAGATGTTACTGGATCCACAGTGGACATGTTACTGGATCCACAGTGTAGAGGTTATTGGATCCACAGTGGAGATGTTACTGGATCCACAGTGTAGAGGTTATTGGATCCACACCGTAAGGGTTAACAGATCCACAGAGTAGAGGTTATTGGATCCATAGTGTAGATGGTATTGGATCCATAGTGTAGAGGTTATTGGATCAATAGTGTAGAGGTTATTGGATCCATAGTGTAGCGGTAATCGGATCCACAGTGTAGAAGTTATTGGATCGACAGTGAAGAAGTTATCGGATCTACAGTGTAGAGGTTATCAGATCCACAGATTAGAAGTTATTGGATCCATAGTGCAGAGGTTATTGGATCTACATGGTAGAGATTATTGGATCCACAGTGTGGAGATTATAGGATCCACAGTGTAGAGGTTATCAGATCCACAGTGTAGAGGTTATTGGATCCACAGTGTAGAGGTTATCAGATCCACAGTGTAGAGGTTATCAGATCCACAGTGTAGAGGTTATCAGATCCACAGTGTAAGAGGTTATCAGATCCACAGTGTAGAGGTTATCGGATCCACAGTGTAGAGGTTGTGGATCCACAGTGTAGAGGTTATCAGATCCACAGTGTAGAGGTTGTCAGATCCACAGTGTAGAGGTTATCAGATCCACAGTGTAGAGGTTATCAGATCCACAGTGTAGAGGTTATCAGATCCACAGTGTAGAGGTTGTCGGATCCACAGTGTAGAGGTTATCAGATCCACAGTGTAGAGGTTATCAGATCCACAGTGTAGAGGTTGTCGGATCCACAGTGTAGAGGTTATCAGATCCACAGTGTAGAGGTTATCGGATCCACAGTGTAGAGGTTGTCGGATCCACAGTGTAGAGGTTATCAGATCCACAGTGTAGAGGTTGTCAGATCCACAGTGTAGAGGTTATCAGATCCACAGTGTAGAGGTTGTCAGATCCACAGTGTAGAGGTTATCAGATCCACAGTGTAGAGGTTATCAGATCCACAGTGTAGAGGTTATCAAATCCACAGTGTAGAGGTTGTCGGATCCACAGTGTAGAGGTTATCAGATCCACAGTGTAGAGGTTATCGGATCCACAGTGTAGAGGTTGTCGGATCCACAGTGTAGAGGTTATCAGATCCACAGTGTAGAGGTTATCGGATCCACAGTGTAGAGGTTGTCGGATCCACAGTGTAGAGGTTATCAGATCCACAGTGTAGAGGTTGTCAGATCCACAGTGTAGAGGTTATCAGATCCACAGTGTAGAGGTTGTCAGATCCACAGTGTAGAGGTTATCAGATCCACAGTGTAGAGGTTATCAGATCCACAGTGTAGAGGTTATCAGATCCACAGTGTAGAGGTTGTCGGATCCACAGTGACCACAAAAGCAGGGCATGAAAAGTCAAAGAGTTTGACAAGTTTGTTTTGAAAAAAAAATCTTCTAACGGTAAATAAGGAGATAAATAATTTTATGATAAATCCTGCCCTCTAAATGTAAACTTATTTTAAAAACAAATTTAAAAAAACTATTCGTAAGAACTCCGCCGAACAACGTGGACAAACGAATCACAAGACAAAACACGACGCGTTTTGACCTCTTACGTCTTCTCCAGACCAATTAAACAACACTCAGGACAACGAAAATGAAGAACGAGCAATCACTTTACATTTCTCAAATTCGGCACAAGATGGGCGTTGAAAATCGTCTTACATAAGTACAGAGAAAACTACCAACAACCGTAGAGTCAGTTTACGACAACAAATAACACAGTTCGAACAAATTATGGTTTCTGTTATATTTACAACATTTATTGATTAACAACTGGGGTTAAATTGCAGTTCGCCTTCTTTTGACTGTCTGAATCAATCTTTCTGAATCCAGGACACAATAATAATAGTATGCAGTCATTTTGTGTCAGATTAGGCAGATTACATATTCCAAGTCTTAATCATGGTGGAATATACCCCAGACCTCTGTCAGTATGCAGCCAAAAAACAGTCTTTAAATAATGATAACAATAGGACATTCCGTAAGAAGGAACTTTTTCAGCAGAGAGAATACATTCATTCCAACTGTGTCATTTGCTATCAGACTTCCTTTCTTTGAAACACACACACACACACACACACACACACACACACACACACACACACACACACGCACGCACGCACGCACGCACACACACACACACACACACACACACACACATGTGCGCATGCGAATACGAGCGCGCGCGTGCGCGCGCACACACACACACATGCACACACACAAAAACACACACGTACACATGCACGCACGCGTGTACACACACACACACACACACACACACACACACACACACACACGCACACACACACCGAGTTTTTGCACACGAGAGAGAGAGAGAGAGAGAGAGAGAGAGAGAGAGAGAGAGAGAGAGAGAGAAGAGAGAGAGAGAGAGGATACGAATTCTTATGTCACTTTGCAAGGAAGACTTTCGCAAATGAGAAAATGTCACGCATCGGTTGTCTGCTCTTTTTGCCTTATTGTCTTTTGCGTTTCTTTTCTTTTTTTTTGGTACTCCCAGTACTTTAGAATGGGAACGAAGAAATTCTCTCTCTCTCTCTCTCTCTCTCTCTCTCTGTGTGTGTGTGTGTGTGTGTGTGTGTGTGTGTGTGTGTGTGTGTGTGTGTGTGTGTGTGTGTGTCCGTGGTCAAAATATGTTCCACTCGCTCCAGACAAAACAACTCGGCCGATCTTTGAAAATTTGTAGGTATGTTCATTATGGGTCACGGATGATGCCCGATGTTTTATTTTACCGTTATATCTGTTACTAACGGCTATAACGGCCCATAACGGTTTTTCTTCTTTATGGAATATCTTAGAAAGTACTTAGCCGATCTTTCTGAAAATTTGTAGGTATGTTCATTATGGGTCACAGATGATGGCCGATGTTTACCAGAATAGCCGTTACTAACAGCTATAACGGCCCCAAACGGTTTTTCCTCTTTATGGAATATTTGACGCGCATTCCAGACAAACTGTGGGTACTTTTATATGCTTTGCATCTTGCTTTTTTCAAAGTTTCTTCTTTCAGTCATACTGATCGGGTTGTGAGCCCCTTTGACCCGTGAAGGAGTTCACTGGGACACACGCCCCTATTGACAACTCTCAGCTCTGGCACTGTTGTGTGTGTGACCTGCACGAGGGCCCAGTGTCTGTACTCCCCTGATGTGTCACACTTTACCTGCCAGATGGGTCCAGGTGTGTCGTGTATGATGATTGACCTGTAGCATCTTCTTCTTTTTTTTAAATTTGATATTTCTGTGTTATTTTCATTTTGTCCTTTCTTTTCCAAATTGTCAGGATTATTCCTCACAGAAAAAAAGCTTCTAATATATTGTTTTATCAGCCGAACCTGGCCCCTGCTCCCCTCCGACCTTCGAACACAGCCCCTGTTCCCCTCCGACCTTCGAACACACACACACACACACACACACACACACACACACACACACACACACACACACACACACACACACACAGGTGTTTATCTGTCATAAAAACTTATCTGGAATCAACATATAAATCATATACTTGATAAAGCACGAAAAGCATTAAATTTTCTCAAAATTATAAGTAAACAACGCTGGGGTCAGGATACTAAAGCACTTTTATGTCTTGCAAACTCACTTGTTCGATCTCGTTTAATATATGCCCAAGAAGTTTTCTTTAATGCCCCCAAGCACCTATTATCCAAACTTCAAAGTATAGA
>CM065743.1:17124768-17137268 GCA_033310375.1 Conus canariensis
GATTTTTTCTGACACCTCCATATTTCTAATGGAGAAAACCGTCAATGAATAACTGATGGTTGCTTGGTTGATCGTTCAGATACAGTCTATGTATGATCATGAACGCTCATGTTTTCTTACTCTTCCATATTCTGATTGAAGAAAACTTTCCACAAATAAATTGTGGTTGATCCTTCATCGATAATGTTTGTATACCTGTCAGTGCTCATATTCTATAACTAAATATTCATCAGTTTTTATAATGTAAGACTAGATAAAAGAAAAAAAACAACTTTTGCAGAATCACCAGATTAATAGTCCAGTATCTGTACAAAAATGTATGTTCTCCAGAAGAAGTGGACGGTGCAGAGGAGAGGAGGGGGCCGAAAGAGGATCAGGAGTGAAGGGGGGGGGGGGGGGGGGGGGTGGGGGGTTTAATCAGAAACATGCATGACACAAAAAGTGCCTAAACTGACCAGTTTTAGGATGGAATGTTTAGGCGAGAACAAATCAAGACTTTCCAGAAAACACCAGCATCCAAAACCAGCGACTGTAAGAATCCGTGTTTTTGTTGTGTACAAGAATTAATCTGACGGCAGACACCAGAGCGGAGTTTGAGGATGGGTGCTTCTTCAGACATCCTGTCTCCATCCTATACATAGGGCAAACGACTGTGTCAGTCAGTAAATTCATTCCTAATAGTGGCAAACAATATCTCCAAATGGACATCAGGTGCCATAATCTTCCCTGGGACAAGCACGCTTGTCTCCAAGAATAACCTACCTGAGACCATCCTTCAGAATCCATGGTAGTGGGGATATTCCAGAGAAAGAACATAAAAGTCCTGCACAGTATGTCCCAAACCTTGTTCTTGAACGAGGATGTTGCCAAGGTGACCCTGTTCCACCTTATCTGCTTTCCTCGTCTCAGAAATACTAGTACGCAGATTTCGTTAGGATATGGAAATAAAAGAAATCTGCACACGAGAGATCTTTTACGTTCTTATCAATTATAAAAAGAGGTTTGCAAGACGAGGACAGAACATTGTATGAGCAGTTTTTGTACCACTGAAGCAGTTTGAGGGCACCTTAGGTAAGAAAATATTAATCCAGAGTATTGAGCATTTAAAATAACGTTGAATATAACCCCCCCCCCCCCCAAAAAAAAAAAAAAAAAAAAAAAAAAAATCAAACAAAACTGTAAAAAAAACCCCAAACAAACAAAAAACAAAACCCATTGCTGCCCAGAAAGTGTCATATCAGAATCTTAGAGTGCATAAACGTAACAGACAATTGTGATATATAAAAAACCCGTATTTGCTGCCCTTGAAATACTCATTTAGCGTGCACATAAAAAAAAAATCACCAGAACTAAAGGTTGAATCAACTCCTACTTTGATAAAAGTAACTGCAAACAAGGCATCTTCTTACGCACTATGATCTTCAGACATATTGCCATGGATTATGGAATTTCTTAAACTATATACGTTTTAGGGTAAAACATACAGGACTCGAGTGAATTATTTAGATCATGTGACTTTCGTACGATCCCTTAAAAACTTTTTTGTCTGGAAACACGAAAATGAATGTTTAAGTACTGGGTCACTTAATGAATGCAAGAGACACTGAAGTAACGAGCTTCGACCTATCAGGCTTCTTCATGCAGAACTAGAACAAATAAACACGCAATGGAAATTAACGTACAGTGGAAAAAAATGAAGGTGCAGAGGAACAAGTCCTCAGCCGTTTGACTTAATATGAATTGGTTAGGGAGGGGGGAGAACGAGAATAGATAATGTCTATTTCATGTTTTGACATTCGACTGCTGTCGTTATACTTTGACCCCCCTTCCCCCCACCCCCTCTTTTTTTTTTCTTCAAAATGATTGTTACCTTGTAATTGTTGTCTCCTGTGTGTGTATCATTTGTTTTCAATTCTTCAGCTTAGACCGAGATTTATTTATTTATTTGTAATTATCGGACTTGTTTTTGATATGATTTTCAAAAAATCGCTTTCTTCTACTCCCCCCCCCCCCCCCTTTTTTTTTATATTTTTTATTCTTTCGTGACCCGTTCGAGAATCATTTTGATATGGTGTTTTCCCTCTGGTGTTGGAGACGCCACAGAATAAGGGGGCTGGGGGGGGGGGGGGGGGGGGGGGAGGGGGTTCTGTGTCGGATACCATAACCACCTTTTAATCGACTTGTCTCTTGAATAAAAGTAACTCCCCTTTGGTCTGTTTCGGATCCTGAAGCACAGGCTTATACACGTACCTTTTAATAGTATTATTTATTACTTACTTTTGGTAAAGTGTGTGTTTTGTCCCCTGGCTTTCTTCCATTTTCCTTTTAAATCCTTTGATGGCATTTTGGGAATCCTTTGGATTGTGGTGTTTTTTCCCGTAGTGTTAGAGAGGCAACAGAATTAGGGCTGTGTGTGTGTGTGTGTGTGTGTGTGTGTGTGTGTGTGTGTGTGTGTGTGTGTACGTGCGTGCGTGCGTGCGTGCGTGTGTGTATGTGTGTGCCTGCGTGCGTGCGTGTGTGTATGTGTGCGTGCGTGCGTGTGTGTGTGCGTGCGTGCGTGCGTGTGCGTGCGTGCGTGCGTGCGCGCGCGTGCGTGCGTGCGTGTGTGCGTGCGTGCGTGTGTGTGTGTGTGTGTGTGTGTGTGTGTGTGTGTGTGTGTGTGTTGTGTTGTGTTGTGTAAACGAGTGTTGATTGTAAAGCGCTTAGAGCTTGGTGTCTAGCCGAGAATAGGCGCTATATAAGTATTCATTGTTGTTGTTGTTGATTACCATGTGTGTTCTGCCACAGCCGCCGAATACCGTGACTACTGAAGAGTTTTGGAGAAAAACCTCGACTCTGATCGGGCAATAAACAAATGGTTCTGTTCAGAATACGCTAAAGCAACTATTCTCATTGTTGTCAGTGAAGGATTTAATATGTGTACTTCAACGTCGTTCTCCTTATCTCATCTGTTCTCCTTCTCCCGTCTCCCAACCGTATCCTCATGAAGTCTTTTTCCTAATGACAGAAGACCTGTTCACCTGCGCTTGTTTTCCTGATCGCATGCTTATTTTTGTTGTTTGTTCTTGTCACGGCTGAAGAAGGTCAACAGGTCGAAGTTCGTTACCTCTGTGTTTGTTGTGTCGATCTGGCTGCTCGGTACTTCAACATTGATTTTCCTGTTTTGACTTTCGCCGGCGGTCACTACATTCCCCCCCCCCACACACACACACACTAAACTGACCATAATCTTTTAATCGAGTTGTCTCTTGAACCAAGGTAACATCCCTTGGGTCTGTGTCGGATCTTCAAGCACGGGCCTACATACGTTCCTTTATTTGATTAGTTATGACTTACATTTCGATTTTGTTTTTTCACTTGGCTTTCTTCTATATCCTTTTAAAGTCCTTTGCTGGCATTTTGTGAATCGTTCAAAGTGTGGTGTTTTCCTCGTGATGTTGAAAATGCCAGAGAATGATGGAGGGTGTTCTGTGTTGAATACCATGGATGGACTGCCACGACCACTGAAGACCGTGACTTCCAATAAATTCTCATCCAAGAGAAAGAATCAACTCTGGTCGGCCATAAACAAATGGTTCTGTTCAAAACACGGAAAGCAACGATTCCCATCGCTATCAGTGAATATGTGTGATTGAACGTCGTCCCTCTCATCTCATCTGTTCTCTCTCTCTCTCCCCCCCCCCTCCCCCCGTCTCCAAACCGTATTCTCATGAAACCTTTTTTCGTAGTGACTGACGACCTGTTCACCTGCACTTCTCTCGATAACATGTTTATTTCTGTTGTTTGTTTGTTCTTGTCATGCCTGAAGAAGGTCAATAGGTCGAAGGTCGTTACCTCAGTGTGCTTTAAGTTGATCTTGTCGCTCGTACGTCAACATCATGTCTTTACTATATTACATTTTGAAACTTTTTTTTTCAAAACTGACCATAGCCTTTTAGCTGAGTTGTCTCTTGAAACCAGGTAATTTCCCTTTGATCTGTATTGGATCCTCAAGTATAGACCTACATATGTGCTTTCATTGTTGATTTATTCATTGTTAACATTTGGTAAGTTGTTTTTTCCATTGCATTCTTTCGTTTACTTTTTTTTTTAACCCTTCGCCAGCCCCATTTGGGAATCATTCGGATTGTCGTGCTCCCCCCCCCCCCCCCCCCCCCCCCCCCCCCCCCCCCCCCCCCCCCCCCCCCGTCCGCCCATGGTGTGTAGACGCCACAAAATGATCAATAGTGTTTTGTGTTGGTTGCCATGGGTAGACAGGCACCACTGCTGAAGACACTGACCACTGAACAGTCCTTAGCCAGAACAAGAAAATCCACTCTGTTCGGAGACCGTGACACTGAACAGTTCCTGTGCACAGACGAAGTTCGATTCTGGTGAGGCATGAACGAATGGCTCTGTTCCAAACACCGAAAGTAAGTATTCGCACTGCTGGTACTGAAGAGTTAGATAAAGAGATGACATACACGCACGCGTCACAGTGGTGCCGTATGCTTCGGAATAGTCTTTTAAGTGCAAAAAAACTTCCAAAGGGTTCTAGACAGTGTTTCTGCAATGTTCCATATAGTTTGTTTGGTCGTAGTACGACATGGTTCCGGAGCTGTCTTGGATGTTCTGTGAATTTTGATTTCCACAGAGCGTCATGGTTCCAGAACATTCAAGAAAGTTCCGTGCGTTTTGACTTGACTACATCACGTTTTGATGCCCGAGGTTTTTAAGAATATTCAAATTTTCCTTACTGGCATACAGCGCCATGTTTCTCGAACATTCGAATCCATGAACTTTAAGTAAAGGTGGTTTCATCATTTGAGAGAAATTCCCCTGTGAAGTATTCCAATAAGAGGACACATCTTCAGTATATGTTACTGTACCAGTTATAAGAATATTGATTTTTTTTCTTCTTCTGTTGGAAATAAACACTTTTCAAATCGTTACCCAAACAGACCTTTTCTTTCTCTAGATTTGATTCAACAACAGTTTATGTCCAGCTTTCGTTACCACACTTGTCAGCAATGTATGTTCACCGTAGTGTCAGGAACAAGAGTTGGATTCTTCGACGTAACATCTGCGGGGCAAGCCAGGCTCTTTCAGTTTCAAATTCGTTACACAGAAGCTTACGACCTTAGTTCTAAAGTTCCAGCCCAGCTACTTTTCACGACTGCAATTGTGAGAACACACAAAGACTTTTTTTCTGTGGATTTGTTACTGATTCACAATTTGTTACGAGAGTCTTGCAGTATTTCAGACATCAGTGTGTTTCTGTAAGGACCAGGGAACATCGTGAATGGGGGTTGACTGCCCAAGGTCCACAACTCTGATTTTTCCCCTGTAGGTGAGATCTGGCGTTAGATCTACGCTGATGGTATTTCTGAGGAAACTGCACATTCAATTCAAGTGAGAGTACATAATACTGAGATACTGTGAAAAAGCGTACATCATACTGAATTGTGACGTCAAGTGCTGTCCAGAAGTGACGCAAAACTTCCAAGGTCTTACAAAATTACCAACAAGAGAGAGTTGTGCATTCATAGTAATACGTTTACATACCCATATATCCAAACAGATGCTGGTCATGCAATCAACTTGTCTGACACAAATGCTTTGTGCGTGCATTTGTATTAGGTGAGTAGTAGTACACGAACCATTCGTATGGAGTTACGGGCGTGTAACTGACTCACCATGCAGGCAACAATGACCTTGGCTTATGAGCTGCTATTTGCTGCTCCCTGCATCATGTAAGATTTCCTTTGTTATAAAGATATTGTTCGTCGTTAAGCCATATATATATAAATATACTATCCCATGCCCAGCTTTGCATCAAAATAAAATCTCTCTCATTCTGTGTGTGTGTGTGTGTGTGTGTGTGTGTGTGTGTGTGTGTGTGCGCGTGCGTGCGTGCGTGCGTGCGTGCGTGCGTGCGTGTGTGTGTGTGTGTGTGTGTGTGTGTGTGTGTGTGTGTGTGTGTGTGTTGCGTGACCAGAGAGAGCTTACAATCACTGGAGAAGATTGAGGGGGAGGAGAACCACAGCGCTATAAAGAAGGGGATCAGTGAAAAAGAATGCAAAAGAAAACTGGGTCAGGCAACAGTCTGAAGACATTAAGAAAACGACACAAAGAGAGCTCTGAAGACTGTAACAAATCTTGACCAAACAAAAGCAAAGTGAACTCAGCGATACTCAGCACAACGACGGCCGTTGTTTCACACATGAAAGCATCGTAAAAAGGTGAACTGACTATTGACTATTGCTGTGAATTCTGTGACAAGCAGCACAAAGAAGATCCAAGAGTGCTGAAGCAGGGCTACAGGTGCAGGATTGCTCCCAGCTGGTTTGTTTGGCAGTTGAGGACAGTACTTCTCTGGGTCCTACCCGCACCTTCGGGTGTATGTTTTTCTTTTCTTCCAGGATGGATCAAATAGGAGTGACTTTCCAATACTCCGTGAAGAAGTCGCAGCTCCAGTAAAATCACTAACTGATAGGAATGTTGCGAGCATCAACCAAATTCCTGTAGAGCTCTCGAAACACGGCAGAGAGGTAGTGATATTATAACTGCCGTCTACAACAAAATCTGACATCCTGGACAGTGACCTACGCCATGATTTCAATAAAAAAAATTTTGCCCTTTCAGACAAAGCAAACATTATTCTGACAGAATTGCAGCACTGCATTACAGCCATAAGTATATGCCGATACGTCTAAAGAACAGGATGAATTCTGCAAAGGCAGAAGTACTGACAAACAGATCTTTAACCTGCGTATTCGTTGTGAAAAGCAGCTCCAACACCAAAGCAGAGTTCCTACATGTCTTCATGGACCTCACGAAGTCGTTCGACAGAGTGGGGCAAGAGGGGTTATGGGCGAAAATGAAGACGTTTCACATCAAGCAAAAGCTTATCAACACCATCTAACTTCACTCCAAATCAGTCAGTACTGTGCGCATGCATGGAACTGTAGGAAAGTGGTTCCATACTTCAGTTGGAGTTCATCAGGGCTGCTTTCTATCTCAAACACTTTTCAACATGTTCCTGGATAGCATTATGACTGATGCTCTTGAAGATCAGGTCTGCACAGTCAGCGCTGAAGAAACAACCATCACGAAACTTCGATAGACACATGAGAGACTGGCAGTGAACACGAACTCGCAAAGCTTGTTAAAAGACAAGACAAAATGTCCACACAATATGCTATGAAAATCAGAGCTGAGAACACCAAGCTAATAGCCAGCCACATAAAAACCATTAAAACTTATGTTACTGTCTATGGTCAGAAAGTAGAAACTGTTCGCTACTTCATTTAACCGGAATCCATTAATAGCAACAAGGAATCTGAACCAGAGATCCTCTTATGGCTCGCAGAAACAACATCAAGCTGTCTAGATCAAGACCTGTATACAAGAACAATAACATCTCCATGAAAAACAAAACCAGGCTCCTGCGTTTATAAGTATATTCTGCCTTCTTGTATGCATACAAAATATGGACAATCATGGCAGGTCTGGAGTGAACAATGGACAATCACGGCAGGTCTGGAGTGAACAATTCCAAGCCATGAAAGTGGTGTGTCATTGCAAGATGCAAAACATAAGATATTCTGAATGTATAATCAGTGGAGTTCTCAAACCATCAGACCATATAAAAATGTACTGACATCAAATAATATTAATAACAAAGCATTTATAAAGCGCCTTGCAAAAGGTTCTAGGCACTGATAATCCACACTCTCCTGTACACAACGGGCTGCCTACCTGGGTAGTGCCGATTGAAGAGCTGTCTGCCGGCGTTTCACTCAGTCGTTTCTCGTGTCATCCAGTCAAGCTCGTTTACTCAGTATCCTTACTTCCTTAATTCTTTCAATTACTCAAGCAAGGTGCATGCTATGTGTAACAGGTCATTCATACCAACGGCCAAGACTAGCCTTCTTTACCGAAAGTTGGCGATGGGATTTTACGTGTGCGCAAGATGTTATGCATGCGTTCACGCACCCAACCTTGGTTTATAGTCTCATTGGAAGGGCTGTTTGGGAAATGGAGTCAGAACCAATTTTAACTCCAAGGGAAAAATCCCCCTGTACCGAAATGGCACGGCAGAGATTCGAACTTGCAACCCCAGGATCACCAAGATTACGAGTCTGGCGCTCTACCGATTGAGTTATTCTTAACCCAGCTGAGAAAACCAAACTACACTGGTATGTAACAAGATCCAGTGACTTTCCTGAAAGAATCCTTCAGAGAACTGTTGTGGGTTGGAGACGGAAGTGAAGAGAGAGAAACATCAATGGACTGACCAAACTGAAGAATGGACAGGAGAATATTTACAGTGAGCCCAGCCTCAGCACACAACTGACCGAATGGAAGGAACGCGGTGAACTGTTCTTCTCTGTGGCACCTCAGTATCTCCCCGCCGAGCTAAAAAAAAAAACAAAAACACGATGCAAAGCATATAAACGTACTCCCAGTTTAGACCTATCTTGACTAGGCGTGTAAAAAAACGTCACAATCAAACCTGCGTCATAATAAAAAAAAACAACACATCACAATCAAATATGCGTCATAATGTATTTCGTCATGAGATAGGAAATCAGCGAAGTACTTTCAGAGATATTCAATAAAGAAGAAAAACCGTTTTGGGCCGTTATAGCCGTCAGTAACGGCTATTCTGGTAAAATAAAACATCGGGCATCATTCGTGACCCATAATGAACATGCCTGCAGATTTTCAGAAAGATCGGCCCAGAAGTTTTGTCTGGAGCGAGTGGGACACATTTTGACCGCGGACACACAGACAGAGAGACTGACAGACAGCATTTCTTTGTTCCCATTGTAAAGTACTCCCTGTTCTATAAGAACTGGGAGTACAAAAAAAAAGAAAAGAAAAAGAAAAAAAAAAAAAGAAAGAAAGAAAGAAAGAAAGAAAAGAAAAAGAATAAAAAAAAGAGAAGAATGTAACATGATCTGCTTGTTTTTTCCAGATTGTCAAGTTTGTTCCGAGGGCTCATTAAGACCAATAGATTTGATTTTGCTTTAAACGTGTTGTGCTCCCTATGACGTTATTTTGTGTATGTTAGACTACGTGATAATTCCGTAATATGCCGGCAATTGCAACAGCAATGGCCTCCTGCGTCTCAAGATGTGCGCTACTCACGACCTTATCATCACCAACATCTGTTCCGCCTCCCTACCCGCAACAAGCCATCATGGATGCATCCACGCTCCAAGCATTGGCATCTGATTGATTATGTCAACACCAGGAAGAAGATGTGCGAGACGTGAGAGTGACGAAGGCCATGTGTGGTGCCGACTGCTGGACTGATCATCGCCTCATTGTGTCAAAGTCTAAACTCCGCATCCTGCCCATGCAAAGACCCCAAGGTCAGAAGACTGCAAAGAGGCTCAACGTCTCCAAGCTCAAGGATAGTAAAGTTGCAGAAGATTTCTCCAATGACCTAGATGGTAGGCTGCCCAGGACATGAGAGGATGACCACAGCAGCATTGAAGAGCAGTGGGAGGCCTTCAGAGATGTGGTCTACTTTACTGCCCTCAAACACCTCAGACCAGCAACCCGTAGAAACCAAGACTGGTTTGATGAGAATAACGCAGAAGTGCAGACACTGCTGTCAGAGAAACACCAGCTGTTCAGAGCGCACCAGAATGACCCCACATCACAAGCTAAGAATGATGCCTTCACCAGCGCAAAACAAAAAGTGCAGAAGAGGCTTCATGAAATGCGGGATGCCTGGTTCAGCAAAAAGGCTGATGAAATCCAGGGCTACGCAGACAGTCATGACATCAAGCATTTCTATGATGCTCTGAAGGCTGTGTATGGACCCCAGTCCTCCAGCCCCTCCCCCCTCCTCAATGCAGATGGGACTTAGTTGCTGACAGAAAAGAAGCAGAATCTGGAGAGATGGGCTGAACACTTTAACCAGGTTCTCAACCGCCCTGCCTCAATCAACGACGAGGCCATTGCACGCCTACCTCAAGTGGAGATCAGGCAAGATCTTGACAACCCCCCTCCACCCCCCCTCCCACAGAAGAAGTCAGAAAGGCAATCAAACAACTTTCCTGTGGCAAAGCGCCAGGATCTGATGCAATCCCTGCCGAAGTTTACAAATCAGGATCCCAGCCTTGACACAGAAGTTGACGCAGCTCTTCCAGTCCATGTGGAATGAAGAGAGGGTCCCACAACAGTTGAAAGATGCCAACATTCTCCATATCTACAAGAGAAAGGGCAACCACCAGTCCTGCGACAATCACCAAGGCATCTCTATCTTATCCATAGCTGGGAAGATCTTGGCTCGTGTCCTGCTCAACCGCCTTCTACTACACCTTGAGCAGGGTCTCCTCGCAGAAAGCCAGTGTGGCTTTCGTGCAGAACGTGGAACTGCGGACATGATATTTGCTGCACGACAGCTCCAGGAAAAATGCAAAGAGCAGCAGAGCGATCTGTTCGTGATCTTTGTCGATCTGACCAAGGCCTTCGATACGGTCAACAGAGATGGCTTGTGGAAGATCATGGAGAAATTTGGCTGTCCCAGCAGGTTCATTACGATCGTCCGACAGTTCCACGACGGCATGATGGTGAAAGTACTGGATGATGGAGACGCGTCAGAAGCCTTTCCAGTAACCAACAGCATAAAGCAAGGCTGCGTTCTCGCCCCTGCACTCTTCAGCGTGGTCTTCTCCGCCATACTGACTGATGCCTTCCGTGACTGCCAGGGTGGTATACACGTCAGGTACAGAATTGACGGTGAGCTGTTCACCTCAGGCGACTGCAGGCTGTTACAAAGGTGAAAGAGACCGTCATCAGGGACTTCTTGCTTGCTGATGACTGCGCCCTGAATGCCAGCACAGAGCAGATGATGCAGCACGAAATGCACTGCCTCTCACGAGCCTGCGACAACTTCGGTCTCACCATAAGCACCAAAAAGACCGAAGTGATGTATCAGCATGCGCCAGGTAAACCCTACCAGTAACCACACATCACGGTAAAGGGACAGAACTTACAGGCAGTTGACAACTTCACCTATCTGGGCAGCACACTCTCACGAGCTGTGAACATTGACGCAGAGGTCAGGAACAGGATTGCCAAAGCCAGCTCTGTGTTTGGGAGACTCCGTGAAAATGTCTGGGAGCGGAGAGGACTAAGCCTTGCCACCAAGCTGAAGGTCTACCATGCAGTGGTACTAACCACTCTCCTCTATGCCAGTGAGACCTGGACTGTCTACAGCAGACACGCCAAACAGCTTAACCATTGTCACCTCAGCTGTCTCCGCAGACTCCTACACATCAAGTGGCAGGACAAAGTCCCAGACACTGAGGTCTTGAAAAGGGCCAGCATCCCCAGCATCTGCACTCTCCTTCAGAAATCCCGAGCCAGATGGTCTGGCCACATCGTCAGAATGCCAGACAGTCGACTGCCGAAACAACTGCTGTACGGAGAACCGAGTCAGGGCAAGCGCAAAGTTTGGGGGCAGAAGAAACGTTTTAAGGACTGCCTCAAAGTGTCCCTCAAAGGCCTGAACATCAGCCTCAACACCTTGGAGTCGCTTGCCCTGGACCACCCAGCCTGGCGAAGCAGCATCACAAAGGGCACATATACATCGGAGAAGAGACGCACAGCAGAAGCTGAGAGAAAGCGAGCCGCGCGCAAGGCCAGAGCTACCTCCACCTCCACTGTAGCACCCACCAACATGTGTCCCACATGTGGGCGTTCCTTCCGGGCCCAGATCGGCCTCACCAGCCACCTGCGGACCCACACTCAGCGATCTTCCATCTGAGATTGAAGTCATGGTCATCTTCGAAATCGAAGGACGAACATTTCCGAAGTTTCTTAAGCGCCCTAGAATCGGTCCGAAAGAGCAAGAAGCTTCCAGAAGGTTTAAGAAATTGCTTCTAGAATATTTCAAGCATTTGACTGGTTGTACCACATGATCTGTTCTCGAACTTTCTTAAATGTTCCCAGCATATTGATTGTGTGTGTGTGTGTGTGTGTGTGTGTGTGTGTGTGTGTGTGCGTGTGTGTGTGTGTGTGTGTGTGTGTGTGTGTGTGTGTGAGAGAGAGAGAGAGAGAGAGAGAGAGAGAGAGAGAGATCTATACATCATGACGTCCAAACTTATTAGAAAGTTTTATACATTGTTATTAGCTATACTACGTCACAACACTAGACATTTATAGAATATTCCATGTTGTCAATTGGTTACGATGAGCCGTGTTTCTTGATTTTTCGATTTTGTTAAACCATAAAAACTTACTGGAATGGTTGACGGAGAATGATCTGTGAAGATCGTTAGAGAATAAGTCTCTAGTATGGCGCCACAGGAGTGATCATATGAATACTGATCTGCAAGTCTTCCACCAGAATAGAGACTTCGAAATGTTTACCAGAGTCGGTCTGAATCTGATTCAACATATGATTAATGCCTGCCCTTTCTTCGTGCCTTACTAAGTGTTCTATGTTCACTGAAGTGTCGAAGAAGAGAATTTATTCTTTGTCGTAACTCTGCCCA
>CM065743.1:17142268-17157268 GCA_033310375.1 Conus canariensis
GCATTACTTCCCAGGTGGCTGTTGGATATCTGGGGAATATTTTTTTGTGCAGTTGTGTGTGCAGTTCCCATGGAAACGATATCCCATATCGTGGGCTTGAAGCCATATTCAAAGCCAATATTGGTGCTTGCAACGCTTTCTGAAATGTAAATAAACACAACAGCAACGTGACGAGGACGTAAAGACGGTTGGTCTGTTTGAATAGGCTGTATACGTTTACTGCGTTGCTTTACATGTTACGATGTTTGCGAGTGGATGTTTTTCTTTAAACAGGACTGACAAGGTGTGTGTGTGTTCGCTGATGCTTTAACGTTTCAGCAAGCTGAATGGACCCGTTCTTCCGATGTGTGTGTGTGTGTGTGTGTTGTGTGTGTGTGTGTGTGTGTGTGTGTGTGTGTGTGTGTGCACGCGCGCGCGCGCATGCGTTCGTGTATGTGTGAGAGTGATGTTTTCAGACTAGTATGTAACATTCATTCTAAACACAGTGTCCCAGACATGAACCGGGTGTGGCCCAACCCCCCTAGAGTGTCAGGAGATAAGGGCCGAAACACTTGCTTGAAGGGGGCTTCTCTTCTGAGGACTCTCTGCTGCCACGTCCAAATTTGTATTCTTCATTTAGTTCAGATTCTCAAAGACAATCTGACATTTTCTGGTGATGTTTGCTTCTCGAGTTCCCGCGGATTTTTTTTTCTTTTTGTTTTTGTTGTTGTTTGTGAACATCCGTTATGACGCAGTTTCATTCGTTAAAATGATGCCATTTGTTGACATAAGAAGGTCAAGTCTGACGTCATGAGGTTCATGGTTTCACTTTTCTACTTTTGTTCCTTTTTTTCTTACTAGTAACGCATAATTAATGAAAGGCTATGTTCAACAAATTGCGGTGGGCCCATGTGTTTGTTAGTGTCTGGCAATTTCTATTGACATTTGACGTTTGTTTTTTTACTTAGCCCATTTTTACGTTTAGAACAAAGGTGACAGCCCTGATAGAGCCTTTTGCGGTCAGCTGGGCTATAAGCAACATTACTTTACCTTACCTTACACTTAGAATGTGCACCAGACGTCCCATCATAGCCTAGTGCAATGGTCAATGGACATACACTGAACATCGCAAACACATGCTGTTTCATTTTTACTCCGCGTTGCACGGAAGTAGCTTCAGGTCAAGCGGAGTTGTCTATAGTAAAAGTTGCTGCACGTTTCTTCTACAAATCGAACTGACCATGGGAATTGAAGCAGACTCTATTACGCCAGCAAACAACGAGTCAGATGCTGAATTCTTTTGTGGTTTGTTTTCCTTACTGCGTATATCATTCTCTGTCTGTCTCTCTGTCTGTCAGTCTGTCTCTCTTTACCCAAACTTTACTGATTTCTACACCATTCATCTCTCTCTCTTTCTGTCTGTCTGTCTGTCTCTCTCAACCTGAAATTATCTCTGTCTCTCTCTCTCTCTCTCTTCGTTACAGGGATGTTTTTTTTTTTTAATTTAGTGTAACCTTCACACAGGGAAGTATTATAATGAACAATACCTTCAGCCGCGGTTATCTGTGTTTAATTTTGCCCTTTTTGTCTGTTCTGGATTGTGTCTTAGTGGTGGGTAGTTTCATCTGCCAATCTTTATCAGCGGTAATTATAGAAAGAATATTGGCTAAATTTAGACACTGTTTTTTTTTTTTTTGCTCCTCTGAAAATGTTGTCACCAAGCGATGCACAAAGTGCATACACAGCTGATAAAGAGTTAATGAATCAATTCACCTCAAACCAGAGCTGTCAAGAACCTTTGCATTTCATTCAGCCATTTGTCTATTATGAAATTTTTTTCTCGATAACATGCGGCTTTGTTTTGGTTTTGTTTTGTTTTTGTTTTTCCCTTTTTTCAGAATTACCGATGATTTGCCATGACTGAGAAATTGCCATTTGACCATGTACGAGATCCTTTCTCGTAAGTCATGTCCGCTGACAGGAAATTATTTTTCACCAATTCGAGTTTGTGGCTGACCATAAATTCCTGTGTTAATAGACTTATTTCTCAGTATTTTTAACAGAATAAAGCGCAAAACGATGTATCCGATGTATGCAGAAGGCCTGGAAGCATTCACCCTACTCAGGTTTTGGGCCAAAGTCAAGTCAAAGGTTGAGTTTTACGTTCTATTGGCCGGAGGCCCTTAAGGACAAAGTAGACGCACAGACTGAAGTCTGCATTTCTAGTGGCAGTTGTTGCTGGCAGTAGTGATGTGTCTGGTTTCGGATTGGGGTTTTCGCCTGTCGCTCTCTTTGCTCCTGTGAACTCAGGTGTAACGATCCATTTTTAACTCCCCTTCACTTTTAACTCCCCGGGAGTTAGAATTAGCACGTGCTAATTTTAACTCCCCGGAGTTTAAACAAACCACGCCAGAATGACTCCCTCCCTGTTTTAGATTCACTCCCCCACCCCAAAACATTCAGTTTTATGTGTTAGTCACGATATGAGAAATAAACATTTAATATACACCCCCTCCCTCCCTCCCTCCCTCCCCTCTCTCTGTCTGTCTGCCTGTGTGTCTGTCTGTCTCCCTCTCCCCCCCCCCCCAACTTTCTTTCAGTCTCTTCTTCACTCTCTCACTCTCCTTGCTGGTCTGTCTGCCTTTTTGCTTGTCTGTCTGGTTGTCTCTCTTAATCTCTCTCCCTCTCTCTTTGTTTGTCTCTCTGTCTGCCTGTCTATTTGTTTATTTGTCTCAGTGTCTCTGTCTCTAGTGTCTCCCCCCACTCCCCCTCTCTCTGTTCGTCTGTTTTTTCTTTCTTTCTTTTTACCCCCCCCCCCTTCTCTCTATCTCCTTCTCTCTCCCCCCTCTCTCTCTCCTTCTCTCTCTCTCCCTCTCTCCCCCCCCTCTCTCTCTCTCTGCATGCTTCTAGTCAGCTTTGTTTACTATTATTAGTGTTTATCAAAGACAGATTGGATTAATAAGCTTTTATGTTAGCCTATGATCTTTATCCTTGTCAAGTAAAGTTTTCAAGTGTCATGTGTCAAGTGTCTCTCTGCAGTGTGTGTGTATATATGTGTGTGTGTGTGTGTGGGGGGGGGGGGGGGGGGGGGGCGAGGGGGAGTTAAAATACGCACGTGCCTAAACTAACTCTCTGGGAGTTAATTTCGATCAAGAAGTGTTGATCCAGATTGATTCCCAGGGAGTTAAAAAATACAAATGGGGGAGGGAGGGGGGGGGGGGGGGAGTCGTTCTGGCCTTATGCCAGGAATGACACCCCCCCCCCCCACTGCACCAAGAATACTGGCTGCATCTATGGAAAATGAATAAATAATTGAGTAGTTTGTCTTGTTTGTCTTCCGGGACCAGGCTGCTTCCAATTTAGTAGTGGGGCGACCATCCCCAACCCGGCGGGTCCCCGGGTGGCGGATAGGGGAATAGCCCTCAGATATGGGGGTTAGCTGCGATATAAGTCAGGCTTGCCTGGCTGAATAAGTAGTCCCGGACCAACTGGCGATGTTCCTATCAGGACAGGGTGGGTCAACAGGTGGCACTGTTGTCCTCACTGAAATACCCCATGTGTTCTATGACGGGCTCATCATGCGGTCAAGAGGCGCGGTATAACCTCTAGCCCCGGGGTGCGATCCTCGGAGAAACAATCCCCCCTGTGCTCACAGGACAGGACGTATGGGCCATGAGCTAAGGGTGAGGCACCCCGAAAGAAAACTCCAGCTGAAGACGGAGGTATCGGGCCACTGGCGCAAATTAAACCACGATACCACGCATTCACGCTTCCATGATGATGCAGTCCACAGAATTTCGATGTGGCGCTCGACCTTCGGAGATCCGCCGGGGATGTCGGGAGCCAGGCCCTATGCCTCAAAGGGGCCCACCCCAAGCGGTCGGTGGTCAGACAAAGAAATTCTGCATGCCAATGCGACGAAGAAGGAGACCTCATCCTCCTGCTGATGCCAAGCAAACAGTACCACCCAGAATGCTCAACATTCTCCAGTAGAATGCAGAAGGGGTGCATAAGAAGAAACTTGGCTTGGCAGAAAGGATGCATCAGGAAATATCGACATCGCATGTGTCCAAGAGACACATTTGACCGTAAACCATCGCTTTTAAGTGAGGGGTTACGAGACCATCAGGTTGGACCGTGAGGAAAGAAACAAAGGAGGGGTGCTTGTCTTGGTGCGGAATTCCATCGCCGCACAAGAACTCAAGATCAACACCAATCAACAGGCAGAGATCTAAGGGGTTGATATAGTCCTTAAGGAACACATCAGGATCTACAATGTCTATTGCCCTCAAGATCGTGATCTTTCCCTCACATGCATGAACATCCCAGACAACAACTGCGTGGTGGTGGAAGATTTTAACAGTCACTCAGAGAGATGGGGCTATGAGGAGACGGACAAGAGAGGCGAAGAAGTTGAGGATTGGGAGATTGACACACATCTTCATCTCATCAACCAAGAAGATGATGAACCCACCTTCTACTCTAGACGCTGGATGACCACATCAGCACCAGATCTAGCGTTTGCCACCAACGAGCTGTTCGTCAGGACCACAAGAACAGTCCTCAACCAGCTTGGAGGAAGTGACCACAAGCCCGTGAAACTCTCTATCAACCTCAACTTGCAGGCTCCACAAGCAAAGTGTTTTCCCCGCTGGAATTATAGAAAGGCGGACTGGACTCTCTTCGAGACGCTCACAGATACATACACAAAGCCAATCAACATCAGGCAGAAGGACTCAAACAAGATGGTTCAAGACTTCACAAAGGCCATCTTGAAAGCTGCTACAGAATCCATCCCAAGAGGAGCACGTAAAGACTACAAGCCCTACTGGACGGTGTGACGTCAACGTAAATTATGACGTCAACTTAAAATGACATAGGTAACTACATGACGAAAATAATAATATTGGACGAGAGAAGAGAGCAAGAACTAACGGCCGAGGCTTTGGTGTCCAGCCTAATTTATTTTGTTTTAATCGTCGTTTTCTCCGTAGTGTTACTATGTGGAGAGGCTGACTTTCAAGTCAGTAGTACGTTGATATTCACTGTGTATGTGCGATACTTCTGATCCATCGGTGCTCAACCAATCATGACTGCAAATCCCAAACGGACTATGAACATGGACCAAATGGAATATCCATGTGTCTGTGGAAAGCGTTTCGCTACCACCCGTGGCATGAAGATCCACAGAACAAAGATGGGATGTGTGAAGACTCATCTGAATGAGCAGCAGCGCACTGCATCAGCAGATAAGACGTCGGAAGACCAAGGCCAGGATTTAAACCACAGTGCCAAGGACATCCACGCTGTTGGTTCGGATGAGGAATTTGCAGAGGCCCTCGATGCCAGGCGCCTGAAACTCAACCTGCCACGAGCAAACGAAACTGAAGATTGGGAGAAACTGGATGCAAAAATCGTCCAAAGACTCGATGCACTGATAGGGAAAAGCACCCTGGAACACAAACTAGCCACATATGGGGACATTGTGTATGCCACATGTAGAGACGCCTATGGAGCAAAACTACCCAAAGAGAAAACACCTCCAAAGAAATCCAGACGCCAAGAAAAGATGGACAAGATCAGGGTCCAAAAGAAAAACCTCAAGATGCAAATGAAGACCGCACTGCCAGCTGAAAAACAAGGCTTGGAAAAACTGTGGAAAGACCTGAAAGAAAAACACAGCGCCCTCAGCAAAGCGGAATCTGCGAGGAAGAGGAAGAGCAAAAAGAAGAAGACACAAGAGCGCTTCTTCAGAGACCCCTTCCAGTTTGCCAGAACACTGTTTGAGCAGCCAAAATCTGGGACCCTAAGTGTGGACAAAGGAGTTCTTGAGCAGCATCTGAGGAAAACATACTCTGACCCACAGAGCAAAGCACCACTCGACATTCAAGGTCTGGTGTGGCCAACCAACCCTGAGGAACAGTTCAATGGCAAGCCTCCAACGTTGGCGGAAATCAAGAAGGTGGTCGACAAAGCCAGAGCCAAATCATCACCAGGGCCAAACGGAATACCTTACCAGCTTTACAAGAAATGTCCCAAGGTGCTGGAGTGGCTCCACAGGCTGCTGCGATCGGCTTGGAGAAACCAGAAGATCAGCGGCCAGTGGATGACGGCAGATGGTGTGTACATCCCCAAAGAGCAAAACTCAAGTGACATCAGCCAGTTCAGGCCAATATCACTACTGAACGTCGAAGGGAAAATCTTCTTCTCTGTCATGGCAGCAAGGCTGACCAAGTACCTGATGGAAAACAAGTACTTGGATGTGTCAGTCCAGAAAGGTGGCATCCCAGGCGTGGCTGGCTGTGTAGAACACGCCACAATGATCTGGGACGCAATCCAAAAAGCAAAAACAAAAAGAGAGACCTGGACGTAGTGTGGCTTGATCTGGCAAACGCATATGGATCTGTGCCCCATGAGATGATACAGTTGGCTCTTGAGATGTACCATGTGCCAAAGAACATCCGCGACATGCTCAAGAAGTACTTCAATGGCTTCTCAATGCGGTTCTCTACCAAGGAGTACACAACAGACTGGATCAACTTGGAAGTGGGTATTGCAATGGGCTGTGCAATTTCCCCAATACTGTTCGTGCTGGCAATGGAACTCATCTTGAAAGCAGCAACAAACAACGCGAGACAAACAGACTTTGGCGATGGATACAAGATGCCTCCTCTCAAGGCCTTCATGGATGACACTACAGTGATTTCATCCAGAGAAGACGAGACACGTCATGTGCTGGAGAGGCTGGACGACATAGTTGCCTCATCCAGAATGAAGTTCAAGCCAAAGAAATCACGGAGTCTCTCACTGAGGAAAGGAAAAGTGGCCGGATCTGTGGTCTTCAGTGTTGCCAACCAGGCCATTCCAACAGTCACAGAAGAACCAGTCAAGAGCCTTGGAAGATGGTATGATGATACGCTGAAAGACACACAAAGAGCAAAAGAAACCAAGCAGATGGCGGAGGAAGGCTTGGAGACCATTGACCAGTGTGGGCTCCCTGGCAAATACAAGGTCTGGTGTCTGCAGTTCATGCTGATACCAAAGCTCCTATGGCCTCTGATGATATACGACATCTGCACCAGCATAGTGGAGGCAATGGAAGCCAAAATCAACAAGTTCACAAGGAAATGGCTTGGTGTCCCACCCTGTCTGACTGACATAGCGCTGTACTGTCGCCAAGCAAAGCTGAAACTACCACTGAAATCCATCCTGGAGGAATACAAAGCAGGGAAGATCAGACTTCAAAGCATGCTGGAGGACTCAGGAGACAAGGTGGTAGAAGCAATCAAGCCCCAGCTGAAGACAGGCATAAAATGGAAAGTTCAATAGGCGATGGATTCTGCAAAAGAAAGTCTCAAGATCAGAGAAATAACAGGACACACACAGACCAACAGACAAGGACTGGGGGTGACCAAAACTGAATGGTGGTCAAAGGCCAAAGGAAAAGCCAAAAGAGACATGATGATTCAGGAGATGAGAAAAGAAGAAGACCAAAAAAGACTCCAAAAAGCAGTCCAGCAGAGCCAGCAAGGGCAATGGACAACGTGGGAGAATGCACTCCAAAGAAGTCTCACTTGGAATGACATTTGGCACATGGCCCCTCTCAGGATCAGCTTCATTCTCAGATCTGCATATGACCTTCTGCCCTCAAATGCAAACCTGGTGAAGTGGGGGAAAACAGACGATCCTGCATGCCCCCTCTGCCATGAAAAACAAACAGTGGAGCATGTCCTAAGCTCATGTAAAGTAGCCCTGGCTCAAGGAAGGTACACATGGAGGCAAACCAAGTGCTCAAAGAGATTGTACAAGTAGTCTGGGCTAGTACCAACACCACAAAAGGGAAAATCAGGACTCCAAAAGCACCCGCAACATTCTTCACGGCAGGAGGCAGCAAATCATGGCCAAGAACAACAGTGCCACTCGAAACATGCAGGCAGAGTCTGCTGGACGGGGCAGATGACTGGGAGTGCACTGCAGACCTCCCAGAATGGAAGAGTCACCCAGAGATCATCAGCAAGAGTGGCATGAGACCAGACATAGTAGTCCACTCTAAGTCAACCAAGCAGCTGATGATGATCGAGCTCACGGTGCCATATGAGAACAGAATGGAGGCAGCTCAAATCTACAAGACTGAAAAGTATGCTGATCTGGCAAACAGCCTGAGGAGAGAAGGCTATCAGGTCAAAGTCCTCACTGCAGAAATTGGAGCTAGGGGGTTTGTAGGAACGTCTGCATACAGCCTCATGAAACAGCTCTCAGTTGCAGGGAAGGAAAAAACCAGAGCCCTGAAAGCAATGGCAGAAGCGGCAGAGGGGTGTTCAAGCTGGATCTGGTCAAGGAGGAACAAAAGTGAACTTCATAAGGCTTAATTTCCCTACAAATATCAGGTGTCCCTGTGGCTCAGTGGTTAAAGCGCGAGTCATTAAGTGGAAAATGAGCATGTCCAGAGGGTCATGGGTTCGAATCCCAGCCATGGCTCGTCCCAAGATGGGAAAAAAAAGGGGCAGCAGAGGGACATCCGGAGTCATGAACCGGGTGTGGCCCAACCCCCCTAGAGTGTCAGGAGATAAGGGCCGAAACACTTGCTTGAAGGGGGCTTCTCTTCTGAGGACTCTCTGCTGCCACGCTCTCCACGAGTTTCTTTCTACTGATGACGGTACCAACGAAATATGTACCAGGAAATTTAATTGTTATAGAAATGTTGTGAATGCTGTGTCGCCGAGAGTGACTTAAAACTCCTGCAAGAATATTTATGTGTTCTAATTGTACCGCCTCATGTGTGTCGGTGGGCTGAGTATATTGATGTGAACATTGTAATATCAATACACGGAGAAGCTAATTACTTTGTGTTTTAGATCAACAATACGTCGAATCGAAGTTTATTGTGTTCTATGGGACTTTGCTGAAATCGTGTTCTCCTGGGATTCAATATTGATTGCTGTTCCTTGTGAATCTGCAGTTCTTCAATGGTTTACTGTGCCTTATATTAAATCTGCGGTTCTTCTTCTGAAAGTTCTACGTGATTTATTGTGCTTGTTGTGTGGAGACTCTGTTTCTTCTTCTCCATCGCTTGTGTTTGTGAACGGCTGTGTTTACCGTGTGGGGACCTTGGTTATCCTTCTTGTCTTATTTTAATGCTGTAGACTGTGGCTTGGGTACTGTGGAACCGAGTGCGTTGATTGTATATGTGAGACACTGTGGACGGCGCCGGCGAGATCTGTGAGTGATATCAAGATATGTACTATGATATGCTGATATCTGATGATTGAAGTTCCTATGTATTGATATCTTGATCTATATGCTATGTAGTGACATGTACTGATTTGTACCAGTTCACATGAATGTATGTTTGATTGTTCAGGCAGCATAATTATAAAGAAGAAAAAAAAAATCTAACTCGTGTGTTGCCTGGCCATCCATGTGCGTTTGGTGTGGGTGTGCGTAGGGAATAATTATTACACGCATCCAAACTTTTGAGAGCGAGAGTCAGACAGCAAAACACGCACCGCACACCATCCGTAACAGACGGAGGAACTCCAGAATTTGGAAGATGCCGTTACGGAAGCCAGGGACCGAGCAGAAAAGCAGCCATCACTGGAGAACAACATAGCGCTGAAGGAAGTAACTGCCAGATACAAGCTGTCCTGCGCACAAGCTGCAAGAAAAAGCTGGCAAGAGAAAACTGAAAGCCTAAATCTCGACAGGGATGGCAGCAAGCTGTGGAAACTGGCTAGAACCCTCTGTAATGAAACAAGTCACACCACTATAACAATACAAGAGAATGGAAATTACCTCTCTGGAAAGAAAGCAGCAGACCACTTCATAGACGTCTATGAAAACATTAGCAATCTGGAAGTCCCTCCTGAACATAGAGCTGCAGTGCACAGGGCCCAAGGTGAACTTCATGAGGAAGAGCCCCAAGAGGAAGTCATGATCACAGCTTTCACAGAGAAGGAGCTGGAGGAAGCGTTGCAGAGCCTCAATCTGAAGAAGTCACCTGGACCAGACGAAATCACAAATGAAATGATTCTGCATCTTGGGATGGAGAGCAAGGCAGTCCTTCTAAAAATCTTTAACTCCAGCTGGAAGACAGGATCAGTACCACAGTGTTGGAGGGAAGCAGACATGATCCCCATTCACAAAAAGGGAAAGGACAAGTCGAAGGCTGACAGCTACAGACCCATCAGCCTTACAAGCTGCTTAGGAAAGCTGATGGAGAGACTTGTCAACGCAAGGCTTGTCTGGCACCTTGAGGAGCATCAGCTGCTGAGCCCTGAACAGGCAGGCTTCCGCCAACACAGATCATCATCACGCAAAGCATTGAGGACGCTTTCCAAGAAAAGAAGAGCACGCTTGCTGTCTGGATTGACATGGAGAAGGCGTTCGACAAAGTCTGGAAGGACGGACTTAGGCTCAAACTACGGCGATGTGGTGTGTCTGGAAGGATGTACACCTGGATCAGCCAGTACCTACACAACCGCCAAGCCCGAGTCAAGATTCAGGGCCAGAAAAGCAAGAAGAAGGTGCTGAGACAGGGAGTACCACAAGGAGGAGTCCTTTCGCCAACGCTGTTCTTCATCTTCATAGATGACATCGTCAGAGAACTGCCAAAAGGGGTCAGAGGAGCGATCTACGCATATGACCTGGTATTTTGGTGCTCTGAAGAGTACACCACTACAGCACAGGTACGCCTCCAGACTGCGCTCAACAAGATCAGCGACTGGACCAAGGAATGGCTTGTCTCTGTCAACTCAAGCAAAACAACTTACACAGTCTTCAGCCTATCCAGCAAGAAGCAAGAGGCGAAGCTGACACTAAACAACCAAAGGCTTGCAGAGGAACCCACACCTACCTACCTGGGAGTGACCTTTGACCGCAGGCTCACTTGGAAACAGCAGATCACCAGATGCTATAGCAGGGCCAAGTTGAGACTGGCGATCATGAGGAAACTTGCGGGGACGGACTGGGGGGCTGACGAACGTATCCTGAAGAGACTCTATACAGGGAGAGTCCGACCTGTAGTTGAGTACGGGACGTCAGCATGGGCATCAGCTGCAAAGTCTAACCTCGACCATCTCAATAAGATACAGAACCAAGCTCAGCGTGTCATACCTGGCGCCATGAGATCCACCCCAATCCTGAAGATGGAGGAGACCACTGGGCTGCAGTCATTGGAGGACAGAAGGGACACAAAGATCCTCATCCAGGCAGCAAAATTCAAACACCTTGAAAACCATCCAATGAACAACAGAAGGAGCAGACCCACCAAGAGCCGGTTGAAAAGAGGCAGCTTCATTCACCAGTCAAGACGCCTTGAAAGACAAAGCCCAGTCTTGATGGAACACGAAGCAAAGCCTATCTCGGCAAATGTCACCCACCCATCTTGGAAGAGGCAGGTGTTCCCAACAGTCGTCACCAGCATTCCCGGAGTGGAGAAGAGAGGAATACAGTCAGACACCCAAAGGAAGGCCCTGGCCATGGAGTATATCTGCAACCAGTACCCCCAGGAAGACTGGACCCATGTCTTCACAGATGGTTCCGCCACAGAAGCAACGAGGGATGGTGGAGCTGGAATCTTCCTCCGATACAAAGACGGAGATGAAGAAATTGCAATTCCAACAGGAAAATACTCCACCAACTTCCCAGCTGAGCGAGAAGCCCTCTGTGAGGCAGCCACAACAGTCTTGCAGAACTCCACAAAAACAACAGGGCAGGTGGTGGTGTTCTCTGACGCTCTCTCCGTGCTCCAAGCCCTCAAGAACTCCCGCTGCAAAGAACAGAACCATCTCACTTCAGCCCTTGTTGCCCTGAGTGCCAGAGTGGAGAAAGTGGTGATACAATGGGTACCAGCACACTGTAGCATCAGAGGCAACGAAAAAGCGGACATTCTGGCAAAAGACGGTGCACAGAAGGAGCAGGCCAACAACCTGGTGTCATACGATGAAATTAGGACAATCATCAAGGCACAGCAAGGAATAAAATGGCGCCTCCTGCATCCCAAATACAACCCAGAAGACACATACCATTTGCTGGGACGACGGGAACAGGTCAAGATCTTCCGCCTGAGGACTGGACACAATCGCCTGCTCCACAACATGCACACAAAATTTGGCATTGGACAGAGTGGAGAGTGCCCTTGTGGTGAGGGACCAATGACAACTGACCACATCCTTCAAGTCTGTACGACGTATGCAGCATCCAGGAGAAAGTACTGGCCAACACCGACAGCAGTAGAAGCCAAGCTGTATGGCACCCTGGAGGAGCTGCGACGGACGGCAGCCTTCATCGAGGACACCGGGCTGCTCATCTAACGGGATGGCGAACGAGGAAGAAGAAGTTTGTCTTGTATATATATTCCAAATCTTGTGTGTGTGTGTGTGTGTGTGTGTGTGTGTGTGTGTGTGTGTTGTGTGTGTGTGTGTGTCTGTGTACGTTATGCACGGCCACAGTTCTCAACCGATCAACACCAAATTTGGCATCAAGCATCCTTGGTACCCTCGGAAGGTCATGGCGCGTCTTTGCGTTTTGAATAACCGTCCATCAATGAGCGCGAAGCGCGACTCGAAGTGCGAAGCGCTGAGTACGGCCACAGTTCTCAGCAGATCGACTTCAAATTTGGTATCAAGCATCTTTGGCACCGTCGGAAGGTTATGGGGTCCTTACTTTTTGTATAAACCTCCACGAAGGGGTCGAAGCGCGAAGCGCTGAATCGGTCAAAGTGCGGGGTCGAAGCGTGTGAGCGCTAGTGTGATATAAGCTTAAAATAGAGACAAATAGTACCTTCACCTTCCTGAAATTATATTTAAGAACCTGACGAAAATCGACCTAGAACTATAAAGCCCAGTGCCCTGCAGAACGGGTGCTGGATGCCCAGGTCATCCACTAAAAGGACGCTAACTTTCAAATCACATTGGCATAGTCACACCACTTCTCAAAGTAAAACTGAATTGAATCAGTTGAGAAACAGCTGAGTTATAAGGTCCGTTTTATGTTTAACACACTCGGACACACACACATTTGCATTGTAATTTTCTTCATCATGGTTGTTGCCATGCTAGAATGAAAGCAGGGTAGTGACTTCCCATCTCCTAGGCCTTTTATCCTTTGTAAGATTTATATAAAAGACAAACATGAAAGGGGGGGGGGGGGGGGGGAGGGGGGGCACACAGACAGAGACGGAGACAACCGGACAGACAGACAAATACACCACCAGATAGACAAACAGAGAGAGAGAGAGAGAGAGGGAGAAAAGGAGAGAGAGAGAGAGAGAGAGAGAGAGAGAGAGAGAGAGAGAGAGAGGAGACAGACAGGCAGACAGACAGAGAGAGGGGGAGGGAGGGGGTGTATATTATTTCTCATATCGTGACTAACACATAAAACTGAATGTTTTGGGGTGGGGGAGTTAATCTAAAACGGGGGGGGGGGGGGGGGGGGGGGGGGGGGGGGGGTCATTCTGGCGTGGTTTGTTTTAACTCCGGGGGAGTTAAAATAATTAGCACGTGCTAATTCTAACTCCCGGGGAGTTAAAAAGTGGAGGGGAATTAAAATGGATCATTACACCAGTTCACTTTCTGGTGTTGGTCAGCCGTCTGTGAGCGTCGATTTTCTTCGCTACCCCCCACACCCTTTCCAAAAGCTTGTCTTTAAGGCCACAAGGCGGCTTTCTTCATGCTCGGCTTGCGATGGTCCTGTGCCGCGTGAGACCGCAATAAGACGGAGGGTACGAAAGTCACTGCAGAGCTGCATGAATCCCTTCTATGGTCCAACGCTGACTACGGATGAGACGGCAATTTTTCAGCCCAGCCTCAAAAGCATGGTATCCCAGGCCATGGTAATGGCAGACAGGCAGCGTTCCTTCGCGCGATCGCCCAAGATCTTTAAGAGCCATCCCCCGGCGCCATAGGCTAGGCCCGCCGTCACCCATACGGCTGGAAGGTTCGCTGTGCCACCTGATACTGTCCTCTCACAGCAATGCATCCGAACTATCACAACGCCCAGGATACCCAAGAATGATTATCATCTGTTGTCCAGAGAACAACAAAGAAAGCTCAAGGTGCTGCCTTCTCCAGTCTGTCCTTGTGGGCAGAAAGAACAGTCAGCGGAGCAAGTGCTCCAAAAATGCCCATTGCATGAACAGACAAGGAGAGAGGTGTGGCTAACAGAGACAGCTCTGATGACGAAACTCTACGGCAGTCTACAAGAGCTGGAGAAAACGGCACTATTCATCTCAAGGACCGGACTGACCGTGTAGACCAAGGCGTTGCAAAGAAGAAGAAGAAGAAGAATTGCCCCTCAAGTGAGAAATACCATCGTTATTTGGTGTTTGCTGCTATGCCACCTCGCAGAGAACTGGGCCCTATTCTGTTCCACTTAGTATCGTTCGAACTGGCTCAGTCGGTTTCGCACCCTCCTGCTACAGGAAATATTCCTTGATGTATACAGATCTGCTCCAGGCATCAGCGGCAAAATGTACCAGGCTCTTCCCTTTTTGCATAGCGTTTTTTTTTTTTTTTTTTTTTTTGAATCACTTTGGTAGGTTTTGAGTCAACGTGCTGACAGAATTACCAAAAACGCAAAAACTCAACGGATACCAGTGAAAGTGTAACTTCTTGGAGGACATAACAGTCGTAACGTTTTCTTTCATAGAACTGCGTTAGGTTTCAACAGAACATGTCATGCAGAATTGCCGGAACAACGCTTGGGAGAAAATTGACGTCATGTGTGAAGCCGTCGGATTATGCCCCAAATCGCTCAAGTTTAAAGAAGATGCAAAGCATATAAACGTACTCCCAGTTTATTGTCCTGAAAAACGTCACAATCAAACATGCGCCTTAATGTATTTGACGTCACAATCAAACATGTGTCATAATGTATTTGTTGTACATGTCAAGAGATATTCCATGAAGAAGAAAAACCGTTTTGGTCCGTTATAGCCGTTAGTAACGGCTATTCTGGTAAAATAAAACATCGGGCATCATTCGTGACCCATAATGAACATACCTAAAAAACTTTTTGAAAAGA
>CM065743.1:17167268-17182268 GCA_033310375.1 Conus canariensis
ACAAGAAGCCAAACGATACGTATGTTTGTGTTTTAAACAACATTAGAGGTCAGTGCTTTTGATTCTGAGAATAAAGTATCAACCATGTCGTGTAATATTTGCAAAACGCTATCATATTTATCATGCAGAAAAAAACCCTGAAAATAATTTGTGATTGGTTATTTCATTCATTTGCATTCTCACACTATCATATTTATCATGCAGAAAAAAAACCTGAAAATAATTTGTGATTGGTTATCTCATTCGTTTGCATTCTATCATAATACGGTCTGCCTATCCTGCATTTCGTTCGTTCTTCAATTTAACGTCTATTCACATAAAGTGATTTTAGACAGAGTTAGGGAAATAGCGTGTGTATGCATATGTGTGTGTGTGTGTGTGTGTGTGTGTGTGTGTGTGTGTGTGTGTGTGTGTGTGTGTGTGAGCGTGCGTGTGTGTGTGCATGTCTGCGCGCGTGTGTGTGCATGTGTGTGTGTTGATGGACCGATAAGAGGTCTGTTACGAGCAGTTAGCTATATATAGTGATTCATACTAAAATTCTTTACAAATTAACATTAGCCCAAAGCAAGTATTAAAACATAAAGGAGTACAGGATATCTGGTATAACCAAAATGTTAGGCGCTCATATATGTAGGAACACTTGTTACAAAAAAGAGCCCATTGGACTAATCATCAAGGAATTAACAAAAGAAACAAGACCTGGTAAGTTCTGGAAAATACACATGCCATCAAGTCGCAGGCAGTCAGGATTTTCCTTTTTGAAATATGCGCAGTGGAAAAGAAGATGCTGGGTTGTGAAACTTTCAACTGCTCGCAGATGCAATTTAAATTTTTGCGAAATTTTGTACGGAAAGCGTTTAGCTTAAGCCTGTAAAACAGGGATTCAAGTTTTCGGTTATTTTTTTCAAGTACATTTGCGTTGGCCAATTGATAATTTTAGCCGCATTGCTAGAAGAAAAAGTAGCTGACTGGGATTTGTCACAGCAGAGCAAATTGGAATGAGGTAGATGTATTTTAGTAAGAACCAAATTTTTGTAGGCTTCATAAACCTTTTCAATACACGTCTTTTTTTTAAGAGACCATATCCTTCATATAAACACAGAGGAATGTTGATTTCTATGGATTCATTGGACTTTCGTGCTCCTTTTCTGGCAGCCCAGTCAGCCCACTCATTACCAGAAATCCCACAGTGAGACAGGATCCAGCAAAAATCAACTGTTGTACCTCTTGATATAAGAATACTTACAAGATGTTTTTGTTTCTGAAATTACCTTACCTCGATTTTTTATAGCAATAGATTCAAGGCCTTGTAGGACAGATTTAGAATCCACACAGAAAAGTGTTTTGCAGATAGTGAGTGGAGTATCAACAAGAAAGTTAAGCGCCATTAGAATTGCCACCAGCTCAGCCGTGAAGATAGAATACCCCTTCCCGAGATGAAAGATTTTTCAACTTTAAGGGTAGGAATAACAAAACCAGTTCCAGCTTTTTTATTTAACAGTGATCCATCGGTGAAAACTTTAAGGTGATGTGAATAATTACTATCGATATGAGATTTGGCAAGAGAGGACAATATATTATTGTTAACATTCTTTTGTAGATCAGTATATTTATAATCAAAATATGCGGTGTGCAATTCCCAATTTGGAATCGGGGATACAGGAAAACGATCAGCGATATTCTTGGGATCAATCTCAGCATCTTTCAATAATTTTGAGGAATATGTCATTATAGTTGTATTAGATTTAATAGATCTAGCTCGCTTTGGGAAATGGATATCTGATCGTTAAGCTAATTCATCTTTGCTTGAGTTCTGAACAGATGAACTACATAGGATGAATTTAGCACAGGCCAAGTTTCTATAGTCGTCAAGGGGCAGAACTCCGGCTTCGTAATACGTTCCTGATGCACTGGCATGAAATGGGACACCTAGTGCGAGTCTAAATGCCTTGCAGTCTGTGCTTTGCAACTTTTTAAGTAAATAATTTGGTGCGCTGAAGAACACTTCTTGTGCTCATGATAATTTTGATCTTACGAGAGATGTCGAAAGGTGTACTAAAGTTTGTGTATCTGCACCCCAATTTTGTTTACTGATCACTTTAAGAAGATTAAGACATTTGCTGGCTTCGTTGATAATATGTTCAATATGGTTGTTCCAAGTTAATTAGGAGGTAATATTTACTCCTAAAAATTTTATCTCGGTGACATAATTCAATACATTGTTATCTACCTTAAAAGTAGGAATATTGCAAGTACTTCCACCAGCGTCAAATAACATCATGTGGGTTTTTTCTGCTGATAAACTAAGGCCGTTTTCAAACATAAATATTGCTATGTTATCTAGGTCACGCTGATATGTTTTTTTGTTTTTTTTTTAATGAAATTGAAAGATCTGACTGAAGTTTTCTTCTTTAAAGTTACGTTCATCCACATGCAAATATCGTCAGCATATTGCACCAAGGAGCAGTTTTTAGATAAATGCTTTGGGAGATCGCATATTAGAATATTAAAAAGTAGTGGAGCGATGACCGATCCCTGAGGAATGCCCATTTGTAAATATCTCTTGCTGGAATAAACATTTTGTATCTTTGTTTCTATACTTCTATTGGTCAGAAATGCTTTGATATAGTTATATACATGACCAGAAAGACCAATGGTTTTCAGTTTATATAAAAGTCTCTCATGCCAAACATGATCATATGCTTTTCTGACATCAAAGAAAGTTGCGAGGATATTTTTTCTTCTTGCAAATTGTTGTTTTACATGAGTCGTCAATTTTACCAGATGGTTTATTGTTGATCTGCCTTTTCTAAAGCCTGCTTGTGTAGCCGGAATTATACTACGTTTCTCACAGTGATATACGAGCCTACTTAAAACAATTCTTTCCATTAACTTACACGTGTGAGAGGTGAGGGCAATCGGACGGTAACTATTTATGTTGGATCTAGGTTTGCCCTGCTTTAAGATCGGTACGACTACAGATTCTTTCCAAACAGAAGGGATACTTCCATCTTGCCAGCATTTTATTATGATGTTATGAAGAAACGATACAAAATTTTCTGGCAGGTGTTTTAACATCTTATTCGAAAGTGCATCCAGACCAACCGATTTTTTTTGTTGGTAATGATATTATTGCATTTCTTAATTCCTGTAGAGTGATATCCGCTTTTAGATAATGGTCATTTTTTCCTTCTGGATCACAATACATATCGTTATTCTTTGAGTTTTCCCTCATAGCTTTGCATTTATCAGAAAGGCTATTTGTGGAACTATTCTTTGCAAACAGATCTGCGAACGCTTCGGCTTTTTGAGCAGCAGTTGGAAATTGCTCATTTTCTAAAGTAACTGGATAAATTGGAAGATTCACTCCCTGTTTCATTTCATGGACCTTTGTCCAAACTTTTTTTAGCGCCATGATGATCAGAGACTTCGGTGAGACAGAAGGACGACCAGTGGTCCCGTTTAGCTTTTTCAATGACTCTGCTGCTCATATTCTTGGCCCGTTTCATAGTGACGTGGTTTTTCGGCTTGTCTTTAACATATTCTTTGTATTTTAGTTTCTTTTCATCAACAGCACGTTTGCAGGATTCCGTCCACCACACATTTCCGCTATGAACTGATTTTCTTTTGTGGTTAGTTTTTGGAATGGATTTGGTTGCAGCGTACAAGACCGATTCAGAAAAATGTGTGTACATAGTTTCAACATCCTGGTTTTCAAGAGTTGTTACATTAAAAGACATTAAAATAGATTTGAATTTCTCCCAGTCC
This sequence comes from Conus canariensis, assembly GCA_033310375.1. Taxonomy (NCBI): domain Eukaryota; kingdom Metazoa; phylum Mollusca; class Gastropoda; order Neogastropoda; family Conidae; genus Conus; species Conus canariensis. The sequence continues at coordinate 17,171,037 of CM065743.1, forward strand.
GCTCGTTTGTAATTATATTTTGGAATTTTATCAACTGTGTTGTCTTGTGCTACTGTAAAACCTCTGAGGGATATGGTAATAGGGAGATGGTCACTTCCCAAAGTGTCTTTATCAACCTGCCAGGAACAGCTAAGAGTTAAAGATGCAGAGATGAAAGAAAGATCAATTGCTGAGGATCTATGGTTAGGAACATCTGGCAGTCTAGTGACACGCCCATCATTTAGAAGGTACAGGCCAGAATCAAGAATATTTTCTACCAGGCGATTTGAGCTAACTTTAGAGCAACAACTGTCCCAGAAGGGAGCATGTTCGTTGAAATCGCCGGCGATCAACCACTTTTGATTTTGCGCGTCTATAGTACGTAACCAGTCAGTGTTACAGTCAAATACTCCTTTTGGGAGGTATATAGAAACTATGTTTAGTGTTAGCGACTTATCGAATCTTACACACACTGCACATGAGTGAATATTTGCAGCATTTTCTGGAACCGGTGATGTTATTAGGTGGTAAGACAAATGTTCATGTATGTAGATGGCTGTGGACACTTTTTCGCCTTTAGCAGTCTGTTGACACACTGGGGGATAGAAAAAGTTTGCCAGTCGTGGTAGTTTATCACTAGACACATTTAGTGACTGCAGAATTAAAATGGAGAATGAATTATCTGCAATGTGCTCTTGAAGGTGGGAGATGTTAGTTGCCACCGAGCGACAAATCCACTGCAATATGTCTATTTTGGGCTCTTTAGCCATAAAAAGTCAAAACAGTAACAAAAATTACTAATGCTTTTAGAAAAAAAAGTAAAATAAACAGATGAATGCAAATGGGTGGAAACGAAACTATTCAACTAGAGGAGTCCGCAAAGTCATGGACTTAGGTGGGAGAAATCAGTTTAACTGGGGTCAAAAAGATATAACAAAAATGACGATGTTAAATGCAATCAAAGCATTGACACTGTTGACAGAAAGACAGTCATGGAAACCAGCGGAAGAAGTCAAGCTGTGGCGGTGGCACCGGAGCCATGTAGCTATAGTGGTGCCGGTACTGTCGCCATGGACGGGGTCCATCATCCCTGTAGGGTCTGCTGGGGACAGGTCGTGCAGATCGTCTTGGTTTGGACCAAAACAGGTGGTGAAGATGAAGACCCAGGTTCCCAGCAAAGACATTCAAACCTCGTTTGGAAGGGTGGATGTTGTCCTGCATGTACTGGGCCTTGTTGCTGACATTTCCATGAGATACAAACGATACGTTCTTATCACCATGAAGACTATCCTGCATTTGTCTTGTCATCTGTGAGCATGCCTGCAGTCGACGTGGTACACTTCTTCCACAATTTTCCTCGGCGAAGCCAAGCATACACACATCATGCTGCTTTTAAATTCTATCATGCTGCTTTTAAATTTTATCATGCTGCTTTTAGATTCTATCATGCTGCTTTTAAATTCTAGATGTTATTGGCTGTTCTTGTTGAACTATCAGATCAACAGATCAGTTGCTATAAACTGTGTGTTTGCAGCAACAGGGTGAAGGAAGGACGTGGTAAGGGGAAGAGAGGAACACCGAAAACGGTTGTGTGGACGATGCAACAACTTTGCAGCTGGCCACTTAGAACAGTTTAGATTTTCCCAGAACGTATTAACGTTCAAAATCACCACTTGTGGAATCAGTCCTTTTGTGTGGGCATTGGAGTTACTCACTGACAGCAGATCAGAATAGAAAATCGATGTGTTTGAGAACAGACGCTTAACATTTCCCTTTGCATCCCATGCACAGACCGTTGGCCAAACCACTATGTCACACAGTAAATCCATACCTTCTTAAAGTCATCAGATGACATAAGCTTACCTAGTACAGACATGTGTGTCTTCAAGAATCCCCACCAAACACTATCCTGCAGGATACATTGAAGGTTGGATGGTCCAGAGGAATAATGTGGAAGCCCTGCACAGCGTAATGTCCCCAACATGTCCCAAACTTGGCACTTCAGAGATGTCACCCAAGTTCCGTATAAAACGTTTGGAAAACTTCTGAGGGTAAAGACATAAACCAAATCTGCGTATCAAACGTCTTTTATGAAGTGAACCAGTTTATCCTTACTGATACGCTCAGTAGAAGAGGAGTGAGAAGCACACAAAACATTTTTTAAAATGCTGAAGGAATTTGAGAGTATCCTAGTGTCATAGTTTAGTTACGAAAAAAAAAGGTTGGCTAGGACGAAGAAAAAATCCAAAGTTACATACTATATAGGAGTAAATATGAGAATGGAACCTATCTAAATACAGACAAAAATCTGGACATATGATTTACGAATGATCCCTCGAAAAGGATGGAAATCAAAGGACATATTTTTGGATGTCAAGACACTCATTTATGACATTTACATGGGCAAAAGAGACAAACACACACAAGGCAAGATAGCAATATCAAGCATTTTTATTCTGTAGAAACTCGTATATTTATGGGTACTCCAGACACAGACATACAATGTTGAAATGATTGTAGTAATAGTTCATGTGAGATGAAGAAAAAAAGGACAAACTTGAAAGGAAATAATAAGCCAGTTATACTAAATTATATATGTTTTTTCAAGGACTTCAATTGGAAAATACTTTAAATACAACGTCGCTCGGAAAATCGTTGTGAATTTTGCAGTAGATGTGTTGAGTTCTGCATGACATTAGGTTACCAAATGACGTGATTACAGACGGCCTAATAACACCGTTAAGTTTCTCTTTGGTCCTAGACTCGTCCCTAAATGCAAGAAGCTTGCAGACAGTTCCGGAAATTGTTTTTTACGATGTTCCATGTAGTTTGATTCTCGAACTGTCTTGAATGTTCTGAACATTTTGACTGGCTATAATAGGTCATGGTTCTAGAACATTCTGCAAAGTTCTATGCATTTCGAACGGCTCTTCAGAATATTCCATGTATGTTGACCAGCGCGCTGCACCGTGTGTCAAGAGATTTAGACTCGAGAAACTTTAATAATAGTGAGTTTCAGTTACGTGAGAGAGAATGATCTATGACAATGATTAGAGTTAGAGGAACATTTCCGATGTGGGACCTCCGTAACAGTAATATGAATAATGGTTCGTGAGTCTACCGTTGCAAATAAGCTTCCTAAGGATTTCAAAATTGTAACACAAATAAACCTTACCTCTGTCTGGATCTGATTCAACGCCCAAGAACTACCTGGCAGACTCAGTGTTTCTTGATGAACTTTCTAATCTTCTGTCTTTTTATTAAGTACATCAGTGGCTCCTACATCATTGCTGGTGACTTCAACATACATTTTGAGCGTCGAGTTGACACTACCACCGCCAAAGTTGTTGACCTGCTGGACTCATTCGGTATGGTCCGCGGACACACTTTAGATGGCATCGTTCACAGGGCAGACCAGGCCATGATGGCATGGTTCACAGGGCAGACCAGGCCATGATGGCATCGTTCACAGGACAGACCAGGCCATGATGGCATCGTTCACAGGGCAGACCAGGCCATGATGGCATGGTTCACAGGGCAGACCAGGCCATGATGGCATGGTTCACAGGGCAGACCAGGCCATGATGGCATCGTTCACAGGACAGACCAGGCCATGATAGAATCGTTCACAGGACAGACCAGACCATGATGGCATCGTTCACAGGGCAGACCAGGCCATGATGGCATGGTTCACAGGGCAGACCAGGCCATGATGGCATGGTTCACAGGGCAGACCAGGCCATGATGGCATCGTTCACAGGGCAGACCCGGCCATCTTGAAGTCTGTCATCGCAGACCACGCCCTCCCATCCGACCATGTCTGCCTCGTCTCTCTGATCTGTCACTGTCTGACCCTCCACTATGTCAAACGTGTGTGCAGGCAAGATGACCTTTCCGCTGCGCTGACCCTTAGTTCCGATTTCCTACTCTGCCTCCCAACTACTACTGGTGAACTGAAACACGACCTTCGTGGACAGGTGGGTCAACGCGCTTCCGCTCCAAGACATCTAGTCTTAAAGCGACCGCCTTCACCTTGGTTCTCCTCCATAAGGCCACAGCTGTTAAGAGGCCAGGCACGACAGGCGTAGAGCTGAGGGACAGTGGCTTAAGTCTAGGTTAACTGTAGTTAAGTAAATATTTAATGTGGATAACAAAACCGTTAAAGGTCTCATTCATGCTTTGTTGAAATTCCTGTTTGTAGCCGTCATGTATCCTCGCAAGGTGTACATGACTGCAGAAGATCTCCATGTTGAGTGGGAGAAGTAAAATACAAACACAGTGCAACAGGGAGAGTGTCATATCTGCTGTCACGGTAGTTGTCCATTGTCCTGTGCAAATGTGCTGCTAATGTCGCGTTTGTCTTATTTACCTTTTGAATTTCTTTTATGGCACATCTTACAGACCTCTTCAAAGAAAACTGGATACAAAGCACATACTCGTGCTCGGTGTTCTTCATATAACACAGCCATAGTCTCTGAATAGAGTCAGAAGAAGTTAATTATAATTGTTTACTGACATAAACGGTCAATTTTCCAAGCAAATCTTAAATAAATGTTAGCGAACCGCCCAGAGAACGTGGACAAACGAGTCACAAGACGAAACACAACTAGTTTCGACCTCTTAGGTCTTCATCAGGTGAGACATTAACGAATAAAACAATGCACTTAGCTTTGATCGCTTCAGATCACTTCGTAGGGTTCAGCGCAAGGAAGAAGGCGTTGAATCAATTTTCCAAGGATCAGCTTGAGTGCATTTCTAGAGGAAGACAAGAGAGAGAGAGAGAGAGAGAGAGAGAGGAGAGAGAGAGAGAGACAGACAGAGAGAGAGAGAGAGAGAGAGAGAGAGAGAGAGAGAGAGAGAGAGAGAGAGCCATGAAGAATATTGACAAAGCATGTGTGCCATGCTACTAAAGGCAGACATGGAAGAAGCCTCAGCTCCATAGAGCTGAAGCGAAGGCCAGGAAGGAAAACAGACTTTATGCACACACACGTTCAGGCCCTGACTGGGAAGCGAACAGACAATGTATGAAAGAACCGTTACACTTCATTTGAAATGCGTTTCTCTGGCTTGGCAACAACATCCCTAATTGAACAGCTTCTGAACGAGGTGTAGAATCAGGTGCTACAAAATAAACACACACACGAAGGTGTCAGTGTGACCCAGACAAGTTCTGTCCTCAAGCGCCGAACCAACCAGCTGGGACCAATCCTGCACCACCCTTGGAAGCCTGGGCTGTGTTGACACAGGGCGCAGGCACGTGCAGGGCATTCCATTAAGACGTCAAGGGACGTTACTGCTCCCTAGCAAATGGTTTTCATCTTCTGTTGGAAACCTTGTTCGATGTTCTGAGTTAGGAGTGCCATATGTTCTTTGGAGGCTTCTGTTCTTGTGACAGACTTACTGTGTGGAGCATGTGAGTCTGATCTTCTCCAGCTGATAAAGGAGGCGCCTATTGACCATTCGGTCCAAAGTCTTACCCAGAGATGCTGAGAAGACTCATTTTTCCCTAAGCTTTTTTTTCACTGTCTGATGGCACAGTTCAGTTCTTGAGTGGTGAGGTCTGAAGTCATTTCAGCTGTTGGCGTTCGCTTTTTATTTTCCTTCTGACATCAGTTTTTGTTGTTGTTGTTGTTGTTGTTTTTACGAATCTGTCAGAGCTTTATGGTTTCCATCTCTATGTTGAAAATACTGGAGGGGTGGGGGGTGGGGGGGGGGGGGGGAGGGAATGTTAATAGCAAAATCTTTGTATCTGTTCGTTCTTTTCTCTTTGATGCCGATCGTTATTTTTTGTACATAAACTTACGCGATAACCAACAGGTAAATAGTGTTCGCAACAATAATGGCTCACAGGTGAATGATGCACACTTTATAAGGTGGAAGGTTCGGTGCAGCAGTGGAGAAGCATTTTCTTTTTTTCTTTTTTCCTCTGTTGATTTCTCATGGTTTTTTTGTTGTACACTTTGAAGCAATGTTGGAGTCAGGTATAAAAGGCAGTGAGGAGAAAAGAAGTATGAGCCATTCAAGTAGAGTGTGAAGTAACACATCACAGTTTTCGTTTCCTTCCACAGTGCCTTGTTTTAGGACATTATTTACCTTGTGCTGTAACTGTTTACGAAGGCAACTGCATGATAAAGCAAACATACAATTCAAAGCAGATAAGAGAAGGTAAACATGTTCTCAGTCACCCTGGATATGACTGAATACGGGTTTTGAAAGGACTGGGAAAGCATAGAACATGGGATGATAGAAAGGGGACTAAACTATGAATATCAAATCCTTCACTGTCAGCATGTGAGTACAGTTTGTTCACGGCGTTAGTGGTCGCCTGTCTCGTTCAGTTTGACCGTTCCCTAGGAAGACTTCTTTGATGCTGCATATTCTGAAGCTTTGTCTCCCTCAATCTGACGAAGGCCTCCTAGAAATCAACACAGTTGTGGAGCAACTCTTGTCGGCTCTGTTTCTCATTGACCATTCTGCATTTGAAAACGTGCCCATGTATGTTTCTTCTTGGTCTGGGGCTGTCATGTTTTTATGCCAGTAATTCTTTTGTTTCGTTCTTAAGTCTGGTGAGGATGGTTCAGCGTGATTTAATTGGGCTGAGTACTGTCGCTTATTTCCTTTACTTTTGATATTTTCGGAGTTTATACCTTTGTTGGAAAGTGGTACAGTGAAGGACCGTTTTCATTCTGCTAACCGCAGTTTGGTTTCTATTTGTAGAACGAAACAATAAAAAAAAGGTGACTCTCTCTCTGTCTCCGTCTGTCTGTCTGTCCGTCTGTCTGTCTGTCTCTCTTTCCTATGCTGGGTTTCTGTATTGATGACAGAGTGAAGAGAGTTGTAGACCATTTGTTTATATTGATCTCGATGTACTACTCCTCACAGCCCATGTGGAGCGTTTCTGAACTGTCATCAAGAGCGAGCCTGAAAGCTGCTGTCTGCGCAAATACAACTTACGGGTATGGGTCAGAGTGAATTTCGCTGTCTGTCTGTCTGTCTGTGTCTGTGTGTTTCTTGTCTCTCTCTGTATCTCTGTCTCTGTCTCTCTCTCTCTCTCTGCCCGCTTGCCTATATGTCTGTCTGTCTGCCTGTTCGTCTGTCTGTCTGTTTGTGTTTGTCTCTGTCCATCTGTCTCTGTCTACCCGCCTGTCTGTATGTCTGTCTTCTGTCTGCATGTCTATCTGTTCGTCTGTGTGTCTGTCTGTGTCTGTCTGCCTCTTGTCACTGTCTCTCTCTCTGTCTCCCGCCCGCCTGTCTGTCTGTCGGTCTGTCTCTTTCTTTCTCTTTCTCTTTGTCTCTTTCTCTGCTATGTCAACAGTACTGTGCTTAAACTTTTCTTCAATGCACACATAATGTCACGTATCAATTACGCTTCAACAGTGTGGGACGGGAGTAGTGACGTCAACAACAAAAAAGACTGAATTCTCCCCATAGACGTGCAGCAAAACTACTCCATCCAGCTGTATCTCTAACAACAGACGAAAAACTAAAAGTGCTGAACATCTTCCTCTGAGTAAGCAATTGGAATTCAACAAGGCATCATTTGCATTGATCAATACAAAACAAGCCTAGCTTACTCTGGACCGTATGTCTAGAACTCACTTCCACCGAATCTACAAAATACGAATACTTTAACACTTTTCAAGAAATATTTGCATAAATAGTAATTTGATTATTCGATTAAAACGATAAGCGTCAATTCGCAAAGTCTTCTGTTAAGCGTACTTTGAATATATCGTCTAAACATATAACCTGCTTCGTTAAATCGCTCATCCCCACTCCCACTCTGTCTACCGTCCCTCTTCTCCTCCCCCTACCTATCATTCTCTCTCCCCCCTCCTCTGACCTCTCTCTGCGTAGTTCTGTTTGTTCGTTTATTTGTAAGTTTCCTTCTGTTTCACCACCCACCATGTCATTCTTACTTTTATGAATAGTTTGCTTATCATTGTAGAATAAGATTACAGTGTTGCTATGTCGAATTGTCAGTATGAATGATATGTGTTGAAATAATGTATGCATGACAAGGACAGATTGTAAGACTAGGCTTTGGCCTAAAATCTTCATCCTTGCGTATTAAAGATCAATCAATCAGTCAAACAACCAATCTCTCTCTCTCTCTCTCTCTCTCTCTCTCTCTCTCTCTCTCTCTCTCTCTCTCTCTCTCTCTCTCTCTCTCCACGTCCGCACCTCTCTGTCTTCCTATTTGTATTCTTATTTCTTGTTCTTTCGGCTTCTTCTTTCCCTACTTCTTTGACGAACTAGAAAAGCTATCGACATCTCTTTCATAACATACGGAAAAGACATCTGAATTTCCTGTTTCGAGAAAATAATTGTTTTAACTTCCAGTACACCTAGAGAGAGAGAGAGAGAGAGAGAGAGAGAGAGAGAGAGAGAGAGAGAGAGAGAGAGAGAGAGAGGTCATCAACAATGTTTCGAAAATGTTCTAAGTGTCCAAGCATACTAAAATGTCTTCGAGGATATCGACAATAGAAAAACTACTGGCACACAAAAAGAGCACAAAGATTCCAGCTATCATAAGAATAGCATGGCACATGGAACCTCGCTGTAATCGCACCACAAATCTTGATCATGTCATTTCCCAGAAAAGTATATGTTTAGGTACAAGAGACTAACAGTTTATTATTATATGCTCTCCATCGCCTGTTCTGAAATTTTTACATTAACTTGCAGCTGGCAATGCGGACTTAAGACAGTGGGTGAACTCTTCGAATTTGCTCTAAGAATGCTTTCAACTTATTCCTTGAGGTTGGAAATGTTTCACTAGCTGAATGACACGGTATTGTATTCATCACACGCACACACACATACACATGCACGCACGCGCGCGCCCACACACACACACACATACACACGCACGCGCGCGCACACACGCATATGCACATATACGCGGACACGCACACATACTCACATACTCGCTTGCATATACACACAAATATATGCACATGCACACACGCACATACATACGCGCGCGCACACACATACACACACAGGCACGCATCGGCACACACTCACATACACGCATGCATATAAGCACAAATCTCTCTCTCTCTCTCTCTCCACACACACACACACACACACACACACACACACAAACACACAACACACACACCACAGCACAAACACACACACACACACACACACACACACACACACACACACACACACACACACACATCAGTAAAAATATGCAGATAAGATTCATATTCAGTGTAAATCAATTCTTTAACAAAAGTAGATTCTCACTTTTAGTAATATTAACAAAGGAATAGATAATATCTGCTTGCTTCATCAACCAAAGAGGGGAATGATATTTGACCATTTTAACAATGTTGTCAAGAGAAAAGTCGCATGCATGTAAAAGAGGAGACACGTAATCAACGATGAAATAAATGCTGCTTTATTCCGGAATTCTCGAGAAACGTAGGTGCTGTCATCAAGTTCAGAAGTCACTGAGTTATGGACTGTTCTTGTTCGTGCCGTGCAGTTACAAGCATAGAGCATCCTATGTTCATTTAAAGGCAAAACGCCTGCCTCTCAGTAAGTCATATTAATTGATGCCCATCTTGGAAGCCCCGAAGCAATTTTCAGTGCTAAGGAATCAATACTAGTTGTTATGTAGATCTGTCTTTGGTGCAGTAAAACATACTTCTTGACCATAACTTACAATCGAACGAACTGTACCTAAGGCAACATGGATAAGATTAGATCCATAATCTATTAGAGGGATTACAGTTAAAACTCACAGTAACGCAGTTTTCTTTCTTGCCTTTTCCACGATATAATTCATATTTTTTCACCAAGACAACTTATAGTGAAAAATAACGCCTATCAATTTTACTTGCTTACTTGGGAAAATGAAAGAATCACCTATTTTCACTTTTACAGCGCCCCTACCTTCAAAATCGATATTTTTCTTGGTAAATATGATAAAAACCGACTTGTCAGTCGATAAGTTAAAACCGTTTGTATTCAAATGGTCAACAAATTTACTGACTGCAAATTGAAACTGTTCAACAATTTTGTTACGTTTGATTTTGTTTTTAGTAAAACTACAATTTACATTTTTCCACATAGCAATATCATCTGCACAAGCAGCTAAAGTTGCCCCTTTCGTGTCAATCTGGTTAAGATCATAAAGCATCAATGAGAAGAGGATTGGAGAAATTACACTTCCTTGAGGGACACCCATGTAAACATATCTTGTATTTGACAGCACACCATTTAGTTTTACTTGTAGCGTTCTTCCAGATAAAAATGATTGTAAAAACATACGGAAACGACCTTTAATCCCTATTTCATGTGCTTTGGACAATAATTTGAAATGCCAAAGGGAATCGTATGCTCTATGAATATGAAAAAAAAAAAACGTGGCTAAAGTGGATTGCCGCATAGCCAAGGCTAAGCACGCATGCACGCACGCACGTACACACACACACTCACGCACGCATGCACGCACGCACGCACACACGCACACACACACACACACACGCACACACCACACACAGACACACGCACACACACAAAATCGCACGTACGCACGTACTTGAGCGTCCCAGTGCACTCTCTCTCTCTCTCTCTCTCTCTCTCTCTCTCTCTCTCTCTCTCTCTCTCTCCTCTGGCTCTTTAGCATCTTGATCATGATGTTGCCAAGAATATGTACCATGAACGATATATGCCAATGTGAAGGGCATGTATTGTTTCTGGCGACAAGATCACTCCCCGGTGACAACACGTGCTGCAACACACATGCCTTTGTACTCTCCTCAGAGTGATTTCGTTTCTGAGGGTGACTTTGGTTCAATTGTACGGTAACAAACCGTTTGCAAAAAGGAATGAAGCGTACGTCAGAAAACGATTTTATGGACACAGAAACTCGTTTCACATTAAGATGTGGAAATTGGGGCAGTAAACGTTGTCATAATAATAATGATAATAATGAATACTTACATAGCGCCTGTTCTCGGCTAGAGACCAAGCTCTAAGCGCTTTACAATCAACACTCGTTTACACAACGGGCTGCCTACCTGGGTAGTGCCGACTGAAGAGCTGACAGCTGGCGCTTCATTCAGTCGTTTCCCGTGTCATCCAGTCAATATTGTTCAATATCGTTCACTCAATTTCCTTACTTCCTTCATTCTTTCTATTTCTCACGCAGGGTGCTTGCTATGTGTAACGTGTCATCCATACCAACGGCCAAACTGGCCTACTCTTCCGAAAGTTGGTGATGGGATTTTA
>CM065743.1:17187268-17192268 GCA_033310375.1 Conus canariensis
TGTGATCATTTCTTGCATGGTAAACCTGTACAGTTTCTTTACTCTTCAAGTAGAACATGTTGATGAGGGCTACTCATCATGCGTAAGCAAAGACACACATGTGGCAAACTCCTTTGGCTTCCTGTATTTGTGTTTGGCTTCCTTGGTCCCCTTCCTTTTGTTGATTATCTCCAACTCTGTCCTGATCTTCGGAGCCTTAAAGTCGGTGAAGACGTTCGGTAAAATGGCAGGACATGGAGATTCCCACACATCCTCACGATTGGCCAGAGTCTCCTCCATGACGCTGACACTGATTCTGATTTCAGTTGCATTCCTGTCGTTCTCACTGCCGGGTATTGTGTTGTGGATCTACTTTGGAATAATCGGGTACTTTGAGGGTGACGTAGAGGATGAAACTCTGGGTGCACAGCTTGCCCTGGCAGACACGGTGGGTATAGTACTGTGGATGACCAACAGTTCCATCAATTTTTATATTTACATTTTGAGCGGCAGGAAATTCAGACAAGAAGCCAAACGATACGTATGCTTGTGTTTTAAACAACATTAGAAGTCAGTGCTTTTGGTTTTGAGAGTAAAGTATCAACCACGTCGTGTAGTATTTGCAAAACGCTATCATATTTATAATGCAGAAATTTTTTTTAAAAGAACTTGTGGTTGATTATTTCATTCATTTGTAGTCTATCATAACACGGACTGCCTATCCTGCATTTGTCTTGTCATCTGTGAGCATGCCTGCAGTTGACGTGGTCCACTTCTTCCATAATTTTCCTCAGCGAAGCCAAACATACACACATCATGCTGCTTTTAAATTCTATCATGCTGCTTTTAAATTTTATCATGCTGCTTTTCAATTCTGAATGTTATTGGCTGTTCTTGTTGAACCATCAGATCAATAGATCAGTTGCTATAAACTGTGTGTTTGCAGCAACAGGGTGAAGGAAGGACGTGGTAGGGGGAAAAGAGATGAACACCGAAAACGGTTGTGTAGACAATGCGATAACTTTGCAGCTGGCCAGTTTTAGGACAGCACACTTGGAACAGTTAAGATTTTCCCAGAATGTATCAACGTTCAAAATCATCGCTTGTGGAATCAGTCCTTTTGTGTGGGCATTGGAATTATTTACTGACAGCTGATAGGAAAAGAAAATTGGTGCGTTTGCAAATGAATATTTAACATTTCTCTTCGCATGCTGTGCATGGACCTGTATGGCAAACCACTGAGTCACCAGTAAATCCATATCATCTTATAGCCATTAGCTGACATGAACATACCTAGTATGGACATGTGTGTCTCCAAGAATCCCTGCCAAAGACTATCCTTCAGGATATATTGAAGGGTGGATATTCCTGAGAATGAATGCAGAAGTCTTGTACAGCATTATGTGCCAAACTTTGTATATCAGAGAAGATGTCACCAAAGTTCCATTTAAAAACTTTGGTCTTTGCTCGAGAATGCTTGCATGGAAAGTGTGTGAGGGTAAAGACACAAACCAAATCTGTGTATCAGACGTCTTCTATGAAAATTTGAATAAACGTTGACAAACGAATCACAACACAAAACACGACGCGTTTCGACCTCTTAGGTATTTTTCAGGCAAGGCACACAACACTCAGGACAACGAAAATGAACGACCAATCATTTATCTTCATCCAATTCGGCGCAAGATGGACGTCTTCTATAAAGTTAACCAGTTTCTCCAGACTGATACACTCAGTAGAACAGGAGTGAGAAGCACATGAACATTTTTTTTCAATGCTGAAGCAATTTGAGAGTATCCTAGTGTCATAGTTTAGTTACGAAAAAAAGGTTGGCTAGGACGAAGAAAAAAATCCAAAGTTACATACTTTATAGGAGTAAATATGAGAATGGAACCTATCTAAATACAGACAAAAATCTGGACATATCATTTACGAATGATCCCTCGAAAAGGATGGAAATCAAAGACGTATTTTTGGATGTCAAGACACTCATTTATGACATTTACATGGGCAAAAGAGACAAACACACTCAAGGCAGGACAGCAACATCAAGCTTCTGTGGAAACCCATGTATTTATGGGTATCCCAGACACAGACGTGCAATGTTGAAATGATTGTGGCAATAGTTCACGTGAGATAAAGGAAAAAAAGGACAAACTTGAAAGGAAATATCAAGCCAGTTATATCAAATATGGTTTTTCAAGGACTGCAATTAAAAAAAAAAATTACTTTGAATACAGTGTCGCCCGGAAAAGCATTGTGGATTTTGCAGATGTGTTAAGTTCTACATGACAGTAGTTTACCATATGACGTGTTTGCAGACGGCCTAAAAGCCAAACATCGTAAGTTTCTCTTGAGTTACACTCACTCCCTAAATGCAAGACGCTTCCAGAAAGTTCCGGAAATTGTTTTTACAATGTTCCGTGTAGTTTAATTCTCGAACTGTCTTGAATGTTCTGAACATTTTGATTGGCTCTAATACGTCATGTTTCCAGAACAATCTAGAAAGTTCCATGCATATTTCGACCGGCCATGCTACGCCATGATTCTTTAACTTTTTAGAATATTCCATGTATGTTGACCGGCGCGCTGCAGCATGTTTCTAGAACTTTAGATTCCAGAAACTTTTCATAATGGTGGGTTTAAGTTATCTGAGAGAGAATGATGACCATGATTAGAGTTAGTGGGCACATTTCCGATGTGGGACCTTTGTAACAGTAATATGAATAGTGGTTCGTGAGTCTTCTTTTGCAAATAGGTTTAAGGATTTCAAAACTGTGGCCAAAAATAAAACTTACCTCTGTCTGGATCTGATGCAACTGTAGATTTGAACCAGCACACGTCACTCACCCCCAACAAGCGTTCTGCATTCATTGAGATATCAAACAATAGGTGTTTGACTTGATTCTTTGTCGTGACATCTGCTGGGCAAGCCATGACTTCTCAGTTTTGAATTAAATACACGACTTCTGACTTGGATCTAAAATTCAAGTCTGCTTTTTTACAAATGCAGTTGTGACGACTCGTGGACATGTTCTGCGTGAATTCTGTATAGATCCAGTCTTTGTGACTGTAGTACTGTAGACAGACACCAGGCTATTTCAGTGAGGACCAGTGAACATCGTCAAGCGGAATTGACTGTCCAGGGGCCACAACTCTGAACCCCCACCCCCACCCCTTAGCAGGATGAGATCTGGCGTCTGATCTACTTTGATCAAATTTTTGTGAGAATACTTGCAGACTCAGGTGAAGTGTGTGCAGTTTGGATTGTGATACAGTGGCGAAGAATACGTCAGACTGAATTGTTACGTTTTACATCAGTAAGGAGGTATACGTCATACTGAATTGTTACGCTTTACATCGGTACAACGTGGCGTAAAGCTTCCAAAGTCTTAAAAAGCAACAATCAATAGAAACCATTCTTGTTTCTATGGTGAGACAGTTACGCACCCATAAAGAGACATGATTCTTGCTTCTATGGTGGGACAGGTAATACACCCATAAGTTCAGACGAATTCTGGAAACGGCCACAATTTGTCAGAAGGCATCGTGTCTGCATTTTACTGGGCAAAACTGTACCGTAGCAATATTTGTTCGGAGTTATGGGCGTGTAACTTGTCTCACTATTCGAAGCCAAAGTTATCGTTCTTGTTTGCTGTGTATTGTTTGCTGCTTCCTGTATCATGTATGATTTCCTTTCCTATGAACGTGTTATTCATAGCAAAATCATACACATAAACGTTCCCGAGCCTAGTGTTGCTGAAAAAAAATCGAATAAGATAAAAAGCTCAGAAAAAAAAAATCGTTACAATAGTCGGACAGTATGCACAAATAATTATTGTTTGTTTGTTTGTTTTAAAGAGAAAGTACAGAGAGACAGGGAAGAAAACAAAAGAAAAAAAACTTGCGAGAGAAAAAGGAGATCAAGAAAGAAAAGAACAATTTGAAAGGGAAAATAGCGAACGAGAGAGGAAAAAACAAACCCCAAAGAGAAGAAATCGAACGTGAGAGAGGAGACAGAGAAGCAGGCAGGCATCATCACCACAAGACTTGAACTGGGGCATGGTGCTCCTGTCCGAAGGATCAGCAATAATGGTGTTCGTCCAAGAGCATACTAACTGCAAGCGTGTATTGATAGAAAGGACGACCTCGACACACACTTAGAAAGGTTGGAAGGTTTAGCCGCTCAAGCTCGGTGGACTCAAAACAGATGGGCAGCAAACTGTGTGTCTTCAACGTCAGGGAGCGCACACGATGTCTGTATTCACCTTTCACTTCAGGAGGCTGTAGACTAAACACTGACAGCAGCTTCAGTCGGAAGATATGACTTCTAGTGAAGAAGGTTGTTGTTTTTGTGAACTCCGATCAAAGCGTGGAGAGAGTCAGCGATGGACCAGCTCTCGTCATTCATCTCAGTCAGGGATGGACCAGCTCTCGTCACCCATCTGTCAGCGATGGACCAGCTCTCATCATTCATCTGTCAGAGATGGACCAGCTCTCGTCACCCATCTGTCAGTAATGGACCAGCTCTCGTCACCCATCTGTCAGTAATGGACCAGCTCTCGTCATTCATCAGTCAGCGATGGACCAGCTCTCGTCGTTCATCTCAGTCAGGGATGGACCAGCTGTCGTCATTCATCTCAGTCAGCGATGGACCAGCTGTCGTCATTCATCTCAGTCAGCGATGGACCAGCTGTCGTCATTCATCTCAGTCAGCGATGGACCAGCTCTCGTCATTCATCAGTCAGCGATGGACCAGCTGTCGTCATTCATCTGTCAGCGATGGACCAGCTCTCGTCATTCATCTCAGTCAGCGATGGACCAGCTGTCGTCATTCATCTCAGTCAGGGATGGACCAGCTCTCGTCATTCATCTCAGTCAGGGATGGACCAGCTCTCGTCATTCATCTCAGTCAGGGATGGACCAGCTCTCGTCATTCATCTCAGTCAGGGATGGACCAGCTCTCGTCACCCATCTGTCAGCGATGGACCAGCTCTCGTCATTCATCTGTCAGCGATGGA
>CM065743.1:17197268-17219768 GCA_033310375.1 Conus canariensis
CCTCGATCTTGTAATTTTTTTTCTGTCAATGGGTACACACAATCAGGGGTCTGGCTGGTTATTGTCTTGTTTATGTTTACTGATTCTAAAAACAAATCTTATGTAATTCAGAACAATACCGTGATCTTAAATAGGAACAGTTGTTGACAATGTTGTCAGCATTCCACACTAGCCTCATCGTCATCTCTTGACAGTTCCTTGATTCTTCATTATTTATCGTAATTTCTTCTGTTTTCTGCATCAGTTGCGTTGACTTCATCTTCCATTCATCTAGGCTGCCGTAAAACATGACCCCAATCTTCTCGTAGTGCGTCAATGTTCACCCTGTCCTCCTCAACACTGCTTTTTTTTTTTTAGACTGGTCATATCTGTTATTAGTTGTATCAGGTTTTCTTCAAGATTTCTAAATTGTTCATTCTTCAAGATTTCTAATTTGTTCGTTCTTCAATATTTCTAAATTGTTCGTTTAAATCCTTGTTCAGATCCACCTCATATTCCTGCATAGTGTACACGACTTGTGACAATCTACAGTCCATTTGTGTCTGTTGAAGCCGAAATCATCATCAGGGCCAGTATTCATGTCAATTCCCATGCTGAGTGGGGGAAGTGAAATGGAAACACAGCACGACAGGAACAGTGCCGTACCTGCCGTCTCACTTGATGTCTATAGTTCTGTGTCTGTGAACTGCTGAACTCTTGTTTGTCTGGTTCACCTTCTTGATTTCTTTTGTGACTGATTTCTCAAAGAAACATTCATCAAGAGTGGACAAAAAGCGTCTGTTCGAGCTCGGTGTTCTTCACCCGATAAAGTCAGAAGAAGCTAATTACATTTGTTTATGTATGTAAAGGTATTATTTTTCCACAGGTCAGCTTGAATGCATTTTCTTGGGGGAACCACACACACACACACACACACACACACACACACACACACACACACACACACTAATATATATATATATATATATATATATATAGAGAGAGAGAGAGAGAGAGAGAGAGAGGCAGTGAGAGTAATCACTCTTGCTTGTTTTATACTGCAAAGTCAGGAATCAAATCATGCCTAGCAGTTTTGAAAGAATCCCTAAGCGTACCCCTTTCCAAGAAAGGCAGCCCTTGCAAATTTGATGATTATAGAAAATAAGCATACCTGTCACTCCACTAAAATCACGCTGAGCTATCCTCAACAGACTCCTGAAAGAAACAAAAGAATTGCTGACACAAGAACATGACAGTCTTAGACCAAAGAGAACATAACTGAGCAAATGTTCAAAGCAGACTGGTCAATAAGAAACAACGGCAACACAAACAACTAGTTGTTCATCAACATTTTATAGATTTTGGGGAAGCCTTTGTCAGTTTATGGTACCAGGTCCATGCAAGTCTTAAACAGTTCAGTATCAAGAAGCTTCCTCATAAAACTGAACGACATTAGTGTCTACAACTGATGTAAACAGATAGTTGTGTTTACAATGCTAAATTCGCAGGTACTTACTTGCTGTCGGTGAAAGATTTAATGTTTACTGTTTCATGCCCTCATCATCATTCCATCTCTTCTGCTCTTTCAAAATTCGTGTTCTTTCATTGTCATGGTGAATGAGAGTTTGTTAACCTGCTCTTGTGTTTTTCTGCATTATGAATTTGTCGTGGTTTTGTTTTGTTATTTTTTTGTCCTGCCTGAGAATAGGTTGAGGCTCCTTACCTTGGTGTTCATTGCTTTAATTTCGGCATCCTAGCACTGCAGTGTTTATTTTCAGCTTTAACTTCCGCCTGCAGTCTGTATGCATTACTCCCAAACAGTTAAGATCAGTGGCAGTTTGGGTTTGCAGAAGATAAGTTATGAACTCAAACAAAGCATCGTGGAAAAACATGGAAACTGTGAAGTGTTACTTTACACTGTGCTTGAATGGTTTGTACTTCTGTTGTTCTAACAGCCTGTCTCCAACATTACGTTCAAAGGTATCAAAATCACAGGATATAAACAGATACAAACATACTGCGTAACTGCTGCATCATACCTTCCTCTGTAAAAAGCGTGCATTGTGTACGTGCCAGCAATGGCTATTGTGAACACTATTTACCTGTTGATTATCACGAAGGTTTATTAAAATTAGATAACAATCAGTATGGAAGTGAAAAGAACGAGCAAATAAAAAGGTTGCTGCATAAAAAAACCCCAGTATTTTAAACATGGAGAGGGACATTGTAAAGCTCTGGAAAAAAAACAAAAAACAAAAAACCAAGGGACAACTACCAGCATTCTCCAGTGGTAACTCTCCTGAAGTTAAATGGAGAAATGTACCCAGAGAAGCAGACTGAGTCTCTGCAGGCAGAAACAAATTAGAGAAGACAGATTCCTTAATGTCCTCTTGGGGGGAAAAACTGAGGTCAGAAAGAAAATAAAAAGCGAACGCCAACAGCTGAAATGACTTCAGACCTCACAACTCAAGAGCTGAACAGTGCCCTCTGACAGTGAAAAAAAAGCTCTAGGAAAAACTGGAATCACCAATGAAATTATGAAGCATCTTGGCAAGAACAGGAAGTAGAAGTGATTGGATGTGATCAGCGAGTCCTGGAACTCTAGAGAATTCCCAAGACGTCGGAAATTAGTGATCGTAATACCCATCATGGATACGGAAGAGGACATACACAAAAAGATGTTATTGTCCATCAGAATGCCTGAGTAAGACCATGGAGCGAATGATCAACAGGCGCCTCCATGATCGGCTGGGGACGATTGGACCCGCATGCTGTACAGTCAGGCTTTCTCAAGAATAGAAACCATCAAAGAACACATAGCACTCCTGACTCAGAACATCGAAAATGGTTTCCAACAAAAGATGAAAACCATTGCCGTCTTTGTCAACACCACTAAGGCTTTCGACAAAGTGTGGAAAGAAGGCCTCCTGAAGCTCCTAAAAAAGGAAGCCTGTGGCACCACGCACCTTGAGATTCACAGCTCCCTGCTCCTGAAGTCAGTCCACGTAGAACTGGATGGTCAGTGGGGTATGCAGGTGACGATCAGAAAGGGTGTATTACAAGGTGGGGTAATCTCACGGACACTCTTTGTGTTCTTCACTGATGACTCTGCTGACCAGCTGTCCACCCTTATCTCCAGGGTGCAACATGCTGACGACCTAGCAGTGTGGTCCAAAGCAGGGCAGATCAACACAGCAGCACACTGGATGCAGGCGGCCATGAACTCATCTTGACTGGCTTAAAAAGAATATGATGAGAATAGACAGGACAAAACCTAAGGTCACGTGCTTTTCCCTTCTTCCTCAAGGAAGAAGAGTTCAGCCCGAATATTGAGGACCAGATTACTTTGCAGCAGAACAGCCCATCCTACTTCGGGGTATTACTTGCCAGGTGACTCACTTGATCCCCTCAAATCCACGTGATATACAGCAAAGTGATCAAGAAGATGGCTGTGATGAAAAATGCTGGCAGGAACTAAATAGGTTGCTGAATTTGAAGATCCTGACTTTAGTATACATAGGATGTGTATTTCCTTATGTAGAATACGCCTCCGTCACCTGCTCCACACTGCCTAAAATCATTAACAATGCAGGTCATCTGGACAAGGCGCAAAATGGCAGCGTCTGTGCCATCACAGGTGGTATGAAAACCCATCAGCATAGCTGCAATGGAGGAGGTGACTGGCCTGCTATCACTCCAGAGGAGACGAGAAATTCCTGTGGCAAGACGAGACAATGGAAAGCCTTCCACCTCACACCCTGCTGTCCTCACACCTCACACCCTGCAGTCCTCACACCTCACACCCTGCTGTCCTCACACCTCACACCCTGCTGTCCTCACACCTCACACCCTGCTGTCCTCACACCCTCCAGGCTCTGATCAAGAACAGCATCAAAGGGCACAGTCCAAATCATGGGGTGAAGACGATTCAGCAGAAACACAGAACACATCTTCAGAAGTCAACAACAACAGGAAGTGCTCCAACTATGAGGAATGGTCATCAGGTCTGTCATATTTGACGCTCCTGGAGTCTGAGTTGAAGAAGACCACACAGCCATTGAACCGAAATTCCTGTAACTTGAAATGCTGGATAGGGACTACCCAAGCACCCCCTGGACTCGCGTCTATACTGGTGGCTCTGCAAAAAGTGCCGTTTGAAATGGCTGAGATGGTGTCCACTCATGATTTCCTGAAGGTAACTGACAGACATTCATCACTAAGGTCAGTTCTCCACCTTCTTCTTCTTTTTCTGCATCCCAGAGTCATGACTCATATCTCCAGACCAGTTTGATGGATGAAAGCTGCCGTTGTCTTCAGATCCTCCATTGTGCCCCAAAGCTTTGCCACAAACGTGGCTCCGTGTGGCCAGCGCTGTATCCGTGCATCCTGGTAAAAGGGGCAGGACTGAAGAAATGTGCTTGGGGGATTGTGGGCCTGTCTCCACCGATTTCAGAGCCAAAACGTGCAAATCACTTCACTGCTCCGACCTTAAATGCAGGAAACGGTTCGTCAGCCAACTCTGCCTTTCTCTCTGACTGCAAAACCCTCTTTCTGAGGCTTCAGTCCAGCCAGACAGACCATGAGGGTGCATTAAGTACTTCAGAGACTCCAGTCCAGCCAGACAGACCATGGGGGTGCATTAAGTACTTCAGAGACATCAGTCAGACAGACCATGAGGGTGCATTAAGTACTTCAGAGGCTTCAGTCCAGCCAGACAGACCATGAGGGTGCATTAAGTACTTCAGAGGCTTCAGTCCAGCCAGACAGACCATGAGGGTGCATTAAGTACTTCAGAGGCTTCAGTCCAGCCAGACAGACCATGAGGGTGCATTAAGTACTTCAGAGACTTCAGTCCAGCCAGACAGACCACAAGGGAGCATTAAGTACTTCAGAGGCTTCAGTCAGACATACCATAAGGGTGCATTACTTATTTGGCTCCAAAACAAATCTGATGGTATAGTGTATCCCCTCCCACTATGGTGTTATGGACAATGAGGAATCTGACAAACTGTCCCAGCTAGGGAGCAAACAAGAGCAAACTGCCCACCAGAAGTCTTATGCAGAAGACAAGACCCATCTGAAAAAACAAACAAACAAACAAACAAAACAAAAAAAAAAAACCCCTTCAAAAACACGTGGTGACGTCAGCAGATACAGATTAAAGAAGATAGCATCAACCAACCAGAAGGGCGCAAAAGGTCACCATCTTCAGTTTGAGAAAATGGCGCTATAGGCTGCTCTCTCATCTTCAGGGTGATGACCTCGAACAGATCGAGTTTTCTATGCAGCGTTTGTAAGTTAGCTTAACAAATGACGTATACAGAGATGACGTAATAATTTCGGGACTGTAATTATCGTAGTGGAGGGTTCCTGAAAATGCAAGAAGCTACAGGCGGTTCCAAGAATTGTTTCTAGAATGTTCCATGCTCTCTGCTTTGTCGTACTACGTCAAAGTTTTTAAACTGACTTGAATGTTCTGAGTATTTCGACTGGTTCTGACACAATTTGGTTCTTAAACTTTTTTTTTTTTTTGAAAGTTCCACACGTTTGAAATTGCTATATTTAGTCACGCTTCTCGAAGTTTCTAGATTATTTCATGTTTGTTGATAGGCTATGCTACACCAAGTTTCTCAAACTTTCGATTTCAAAAGTAAAGTAATATGGAGGTTTTTTTTTTAATTTGTAGGATGCGGGGGGTGGGGGTTGGGGTGGGGGGTGGGGTGGGGAGAGTGAGGTGGGGTGGGGTGGGGTGGGGATGGGGGTGGGGGCTGTTTCAGAGAGTGATCAGGGAGAGTGACCAATGAATATTGTCACAGCTGAGGGGCATGTCTGTATTTTTGGAGCGTTGTGAATCTTCTGCAGGAAACAAGGTCAATAAAGTTGCCACCTGAGTTTGTTTTTCTCCTTTTACCGGTATGAATGCAAAAGATAACATGCATGCATGCATGAGAGAGAGAGAGAGAGGGGTGGGGAGGCACAACACACACACACACACACACACACACACACACACACACACACACGCACGCACGCACGCACACACACACACACACACACACACACACACACACACACACACACACACACAGAGGGGAGGGGGGGGGGGGGAATAGAGTATTCGAAAGAAAAAGACGAGAGAAAACTACATGCACTACTCCTTGGAATCGCGAAGTGGAGAGAGAGAGAGAGAGAGAGAGAGAGAGAGAGAGAGAGAGAGAGAGAGAGAGAGAGAGAGAGGAGGGGGAGGGGGGGGGGGAAATTACGAATAGAGTAATGAGGGTAAATCGATACGATGAAAACTGCGCTTCATTATGTAGAAAAGAATCAATCAACCAACCAACCAACCAACCAACCAGCTAACCAACCAAACGAACTACATACCCTTTCATATTGTCAGCCAGCCAGCCAGTCAGCTCTCTCTCTCTCTCTCTCTCTCTGTCTCTGTCACACACACACACACACACACACACACACACACACACACCACGCACGCACGCACGCACGCACGCACACACACACACACACACACACACACACACACACACACACACACACACACACACACACACACATGCAGGCATAAAAAGATCAAAACATCTGCAAAATGAAGAATCGTGACAAATAAAGAGAAAATAACAAATAGGTACTAAAAATCACGATTTCAAACGTCCGTATGGTGAACACATCATCAACGATAAGATGTTTCAAATGATGCTATGCTGTTTGCATTTCTTAGATAATCGGAGGTTCCTTCCATAAAGTTTACCCGAATATTTGAGGGATGACAGAAATACATTTGTTCTTGAGCGGACAATTTACTTTCATTGCATACAATATTTACTAAGATTTTCCCCTCAAGACAATGAGGTGAAAGTTTATTTGTGATTTCATACAAAAAGAAGACTTTATTAGATGGACATCTTAGACTAAAAGAACGAGTATTGATTGCTTTATGATGATTTACTACCAAAGATGTTTTCAGAAGGATGTGCCTAACAGAACATCAAAATACACTTTCGAGGGATTTTAAAGTTTTTTTTTTTTTCTTGCTAAATCCCAGCATGCTAAACGCATTCAGTATTTTGGTTGTACATAAGCATGAAAGAATGATTTTCGAATTTAGTTGAACTAGGAGGTGTTTTAGTCTGTACAGATGAAATCACGTTTTTGAAGGTTCACAAGTTAAAGAACAGTCATGAAAAGACCAAAAGAGACTGTTATCAATACTGAAACCAAATAATTGATGGGAATCTACGTCCTCTTTGTCATAGACTCTCACATCAAGTAATATAGGTATAACGTCTCGACGTTTTTGTCTCATAGCAACTGGAATGAGCTTAGAGTTTTGAGGATGAAGAGTTATCTTACTAAATTCCGTCCACGTTATGGTTGATTAACGTCTTCTTGTGAACCCTTCAATGCCAATTTGCCTTTTTGGTTTTACTGTGGAGCGTAAATAGTGTTATAAGCAAACAGCTCCAGACAGGGGGGAGGGGGGGGGGGGGGGGGGAGGTACCGAGCGGCGACAAGCAGGAGGAGTATTGAGCTGGGGTAGTATGGAGCAGGAGGTTGGGGGGAAGTATTGAATTGATATGCTCCCGTCGATACGGCTCACTTCTCTGGATGTTGTAATCCTGTTTGATGAAGCGAGCTGCTTGTTGCTGAATACTCTCACAACTTTCCTCAAAGATTAAAAAAACAAAACAAACAAACAAACAACAAAAAACAAACAAACAAACAAAAAACACAGAAAATAATCACTGTTGGCGAGAATGTGTTAGCGTAGAGGTAACAAGAATTTTTCTTTCTTCCAAGAACTTTGTTACAAATTTAAAAGAAAAATTAATCTAGTTTTCCGCTGGACAAACGAACCACAAGACAAAACACGACGCGTTTCGACTTCTTTGGTCTTCAGGCAAGATAAACAACATTCAGGACAATAACAACGAAGAACGAGCAATCACTTCTCTTCTCAGATTGGGCGCAAAATGTAATTGGGTAAAAAAGTGACGTTTTTATTTTCCTGAATATCATTTATCTTGCTTGAAGGAGACCAAAGAGGTCGAAACGCGTCGTGTTTTGTCTTGTAATTTGTTTGTCCCTTTTGTCTAATGGAAAATTATACTGATTTTTCTTTTAGATTTGTTTCAGTTTCCGCCTTCGGTCAACTCACCATGAAACGAACTTTGTTACGTTTGAACATGCTATTGAGACTAACTGGAAGAGCACATGAGAAAGAATGACGTATTGTTTGAAGAATGACGTGTTGTCTTAATGTATGACGTTAACATTTTTTTTTTTTTTTCAATAGACTCGTTCCTGAAAAAATACATAGGGGAAGATAATGCCTGTCTTTCCCTTGCAAATAGAGTTATCTTTTTTATTCCAGGGGTCAGGATCATTATGCAATTTGTGCGTTCGTCAACTGGGAAACAAACGTCCCGGAAGAACATGTAGATCTAAATCGATCGGTGGAAATAAGTGAAGTCCAAAAGTTTGAAACACTGTGTCTGCATTACAAGCGTACCGTTTCTCACCCCTGTTTCGGCTCTCTCTCTCTCTCTCTTGATTTGACTGTTAAGCTGACTGATGGGGCTAAATTGCTTTGAACCTGCCCACCGGTGTCATTTGTCGTGTCTATTACAGATTATCTCCCTTGCAGATTTCTGATGATGTCATGGAAGCCACGGGTGCAGTGTAAACGTCAGGCTTTGGAGTTAGTCTCATACTATGGCCCTTCGTGTGTGTGTGTGTGTGTGTGTGTGTGTGTGTGTGTGAGAGAGAGAGGACATGCTCTCTCACTGCTTTATGATTTAACAGAATGGGCTTACCAAGAGCTATGGTAGCACTAACATCAAAGCAATAGAACCCATGGTTTCTATACTGAAGACGAGTATTATTTTGAGCGTCGTGCGTCAAGTCAGGATCAAGTAGCAAAGAGAAAATTTTGTGAATTATGCTTGAAGGTGACAGAGTGTCTTTTGAGGAAACTCTGATAACAGTTGATAGGTATGGAAGAAAATCAGGTTTGATATTAAACACAGAAAAAAACCAAGTGCAATATGGCTCGGCAGTAGGAAAAATTCGACGATTTGCTACATGCAACATTTACGTATTCAGTGGAATCCACCACAGTTAAAAAAATCTGGGTGTCTTGTTTACTAATGATCTTGCTGATTGTTCAGAAATAAACATGCAGGCTAGATTTCTTGAAATAACAATGCTATATAAGGTATGGTTAAAGAGACAGATTATTCACTAGGCAGGGTGGCTGTTTTAAAGTCTTTAATCTTGTCCAAACTAATTCATCTCTGGATTCTACTTCCAAATCCTCTCGATGATATAATTAATGCCATTCAAAACTCAGTATTTCGATTTGCTTGGAATAGAAAACGGGATCGTATAAATAGAAAAACTGTGGTTGAAAACATAATGAATGGAGGACCTGGCGTGCCTAGAATAAAAGAATATATACATTTGCATTAAAACTTGCATGGGTTAGAAAAATAAGAATATCGTCTCACAAGTGGAAAAGTATATTTGGCAAGTTGTTCAAGAATATATCATCTGGAAAAAAAATGGTTGTAGTCTTCCTCTAGGCCAGTTATCCAGAAATAAATTTTGGGCTGATGTATTTGAGGCATATAAAGAATTTGGCAAAAGGATTATATCTTGCATTTCCGAAGTAATTGCTTCCGAAAATATATTTTATAATGAAAACATTAAGATAAACAAAAAAAAAAAACAAAAAAAAATTTTTTTAATCAAAGTCTGTTCGACAAAAGTATATACAAAATTGGACACATAATGAAAGAAGATGGCATGCTTTTGGTATATAGAGAGTTCAATTATAAATATGGATTTTGCACTGACTTTATTTCGTACACTGGATTATAAAGGGAGGTAAACGCATATATTCGGAAAACTGCAGTAACAAAGACAAATAACAAGCATGAAGAAAGGTCTAAATTGTGGAAACTTATCTGTTCAGTCAGCAGAGGGGCACGTGTTTACTATGATGCCTTTCTGTGTGACAACATAACCCCTACTTTTTGCAACAAGTGGAATGAAAAACTTGACCAGCAATTGGAATGGAACATCATTTTTAAAAAGGTACAAAAAATAAAAGAAATAAAACTTAAATGGTTTCAGATAAGAATTCTACACCGTATATTGGGTACAAATATTGTGTTGTCAAAAATGAGAGTTGAACTGAGTGATCATTGTACATTCTGTAATAGAGAAAGGGAAAACATTGAGATTCTGTTTTGGTTTTGTGAAGACGCGGCACATTTTTGGCAACAACTTCAAGCAATAATGAAAGAGAAGTGTCAGCATGCAGCTTGTTTGAATTTGTCTGTTGAATTGGTGTCATTTGGGCATGCAAATCATTTCAGAGGTGAGGAAACCTTTGACTTCATACTACTTCTAGGAAAATATTTTATCTATAAATGCAAGTGCAAGAAAAAAAACTGTCAATATTGATGTGCTTTCTACATTATTTAAAGACAAGATATAATAGCAAGTTGCGAAAAGTGTAAAGTCAAATCAAAAACTGCATGAAAAATGGCAACTATACCAGTCTTTAATAGATGTGTAACTTTTGGACATGATGTACATGCTTAGGGACGAGTCTGTGTCACTTAACATGCATGCACGTTTGGATCCCGTGGTGGCTTTGTCGGTGCCCTATCCCCCCCCCCCCCCCCCCTCTCTCTCTCTCTCTCTGTTGTTTCTGTTTCGTTTGTTTTTGGCTTTTTTCCCTATTTTTTGTTCTCTATTTAATTAATTTTTGAAAAATCTCCCCGTACAAATATGTTACCACATAGTACGGAAACTGTTTATGGTACCTGGCCAAAATAGCTGTTGAAGCATAAATGGTGTGAATCGTATGCTGATATGAAGTGAAATGCTATGAATTTGTGTGAAGTGTTACGTTTTTGCAAGGAGAAAAATTAAAAAAAAAAAAAAAATCACTTCAATTAAAAAAAAAAAAGAAGAAAATTTTGTGAAGTACTGAACTTTGACGAATGTGAAATATGCAGATGGATATAGTGCACAGCAATCCATGTAGAACCATAGCACAGTGCTGCATGAGAAGAATCAAGCTATTTTCCATGAAGGAACCATTGGAACCACTTGACGTTGTGTCTACGCCGGTGACGACATATTTGTAACTTGAAAACGCAGGTAATGGGTCCACAGTCAGTTATGTAATCGATTCATCTATCTGTAAGCAAAATGCACACAAAGCATACACGTATTATAACGTAGATAGTACGGTGACTAAGGAAATGAATGTTGAGTGCTGAGTGTTACATTGTCTAGTAATATCAATCGCACAATCATCCAAACTCGTAGTAATGTTCATTGTAAACACATATTTTATTTGAATTTATTTATGTCACTCATTTGAAGAGAGCTGTTGTGATTATTCACCAGCATTCAAATCACATCCACACGAGCAAGTGAGTCAACTTTGGGCTCGTCCACGATTCGTGCTTGAGGGGATTTGAACCCCAAAGTATTATTTGTCAGTATTGAATCAAATGTTCATCCAGTTCGTTATCAAAGCTTAATTTTGTTTGAAGACAAAAGGGGATAGACCTACAACCCTTTGCAAATTGAGAACAATGGGGTTCACTGAGCTTTGGCCAGTGCGGGATTTGAACCCCATGGAATTGATTCTGAGATGGTTGTTGGGAGTCAGGTGTTCACCATTGCACCATTGGGTATTAGGTGGATACGAGAATTGTCAAATGGTGATTTCTGAGACCCGCCAGCACATACGCTTATATTTTTGATCCCACTACAGCTAGAGTTTAATGAGAGATCTGGAGCTAAAAGTGCGTACCACCATTTATATGATATCATTTTTATCGCTGAGGACCAAAACGGGAGTTTTCTATGATTGTACGTGCAGGAGACGAAAGTGGTTTTCTCTCACGTGTGGACCGCAGCAGACTATTTCATGTTATAGTCTGAGCAGTAGAATATTCCAGATTGAAGTGCAAGCTTTAAAATTGTTTTATGAATAAACTACGCACGACACCACGTACAACACTAGAAAAATAAGTTTATCACTTGAGCGATGCCCTAGGGCCTAAAAACGAATCGAGTAAGGTTTCAACCCACGAGTTACTTTCCTTGAATGCAAAAAAAAAACCCACGCAAACCTGGGAAGATGGCGGCGTCGGAGAAACCGGTCGGAGGAGTGCAGTCTTCAATGCTTTTATCTGTAGTTGTGTAATGACTATGGGAGCATAACATTAAAGAGTAAAAGTAGTTTTTAGCTCGACAAACAATACCCGAACACGTAAACAACGACATTTCAGTTGAGTGAGGCCCCCCCCCCAAAAAAAAAAAAAGGCGTGATTAACTCCCTTGGCAAATTTATTATTTTCATATTTAAATGGTTAATTTTGGTTATCGTATTCTTTTATAGCTCTTGATTTTCATCGGCAAGATGGAAAATAATATGTTGTTAAATAATGTTTTCTAACTTTAAAATTCATATTCATGATCTAATCTTATATCTAGTACAGGTTGTAGCCCAAAATGCACAGCTACTAATTGGGTGTTGTCTTTTGTTTTATTACTATACTTTCTCTTTTTAAAATTGATTGCTATACTTTCTCTTTTGCTTTTGTTTTAATACTATACTTTATCGTGCGTGGGGGAACTTTTGTTTTGATATCATTGTTATCAATTTTTTTTTACAGGAGAGGGAGTGGGATGCTCTGCAAAGAATATACTAACAGAATTTTTAAATGATGGGGAAAGGGGCTGTCTGGGGTTGTTGTTTTTTGTGTAACAAATGAAAGCTCTAGAAAAAACACATCCTGTTGTTTATCAGAAATTTCTGGTGGGCACCACGTCATTAGACGATCTGACCGATTTAGGGCAGGTCTGTCAACTGACCTCATTATAGACAGGTTCTGATGCGAAGTCTGAAAGTCAGTGGAGGTCTAACTCGAGGGACAGGCCTAGGGGAAGGAGAGCGGTCTGTCTGGTTGTTGTGCATGCCTGCGTGCACCGAGATCAGCGTCGCCATGCAGTCTGTGACAGAAGTCTGCCTGAAGATCAGCGAGCAACATGTGCACCATGAGGACATCAGCATGAGTCGACAGCAGCGAGATCATCGAGACACAACCGTGATCCTACGTTATTTGCAGCAAAGGAATCCACTTGGTGAAACGGATGTGTTGATCAGCATTGGAAGCGGAAGAACAACAGACCAAGCAGCAAATCCTGACAAAGCAAAAGAAATTGGGGATGAGATTTTGAAATCCATGACTGGCAAGAGCTTTGCAGATGTCACCTTCTCGAAGAAAAATCAAGCAAAGACAATGGCTTCAGGAACTGTGATCAAAGTCAACAATGATGCGGTGACAGTTGACCCGAATCTTTTGTTCCAAAGACTGACAAAAGCAGCTGAAAAAACTCAAAATCTGTTGGAAGATTCGTTGAAATATGAACTAACTAATGTTCCATCTTCGCTGTTTGATGCATGTGGTCTTCCAAGAAGAGCAAACAAAGCAGCTCTAGCAGACTACATTTGGACATCAATCAAACAAGTCAGTCCAAGCACTCCACCTGGTGCATTCACAGTCATCGACGGGGGGTCTCTACCTCACCGTATCCCTTGGCCCAGTGGAGCAACTTATTCGGAGATCGTTGCCATGTACATGGATTTTGTCATTCGAAGATACACGAAAGTGCAGTTGTGTTTGATGGATACTGCAGATCGTCCACAAAAGATGCTGCACACCTCCATAGAAATGGCTCTCTGTGGATCTAAAGAGCAGTTCCTGGCCAATCCTTACAACAACGTTTCATAGACTTGCTCAGCCACTCCCTTCAGAGCAGCAGTGTTGACGTGTTGCATGCAAATGGACATGCTGATTGTCTCATCGTCAAGACAACCCTTGAAAAAGCAGAGGAGGTGAAAACAGTACTTGCAGGCAAGGACACCGACCTTCTGGTGCTACTCCAGCATCATCTCGGATCAGATCACCACCCAGTTTATTTCATGTCTTCAGGAACTAAGAAAGATTCCAGAGTGTGGGACATCCGATCTATCCAAGAAACTTTGGGCACAGATGTTTGCAGCAGAATTCTTTTTGCCCATGCGTTTGGAGGAGGGGAGGGGGGGGGGGGGTGGGGGGAGGGGGTGTGTGACACTACCAGCGCTATTTTTTCTTTGTGAAAATCGCTTCCCTTGAAAAAGCTGGCAATTTCGGAGTTTTTTCGAAAGCAGGCAGATGTCTTTCTTCGGAAAAGTGACACACAGGAGGTGGTTGCAGCTGGTGAGACTGCCCTTGTATTTCTGTTTGGTGGGAGATCTGACGACAAGCTTGATAGACTCCGATATGTCAAGTATTCCCAGAGGCTGGTCGTCAGCTCTTCAGCTTTGCAACCAAACAAACTACCTCCAACAGCATCAGCAGTGAAGTTCCATTCCATGCGATGCTACTACCAAGTGCAAGAGTGGTTTTTCTCAATAACGGCAGTCCTGACTTCTATCTCAGCCCCCTTGAATGGGGATGGCAAAGAACCAGCGGTATGTTGCTTACACTGTGCTGTGATGAGCCTGCTGCCCCAGAGGAGCTGCTGAACATCATTAAATGTAGCTGCAAAACTGACTGCCAAACGGCCAAGTGTTCATGCAGACAGCACGGTCTTGTGTGTGGTGTTGCTTGCAGTGAGTGCAGAGGGGAAAGTTGTTTAAACTCCATACAGAAGATGGTGTGCTTTGATGACAGCGATTCTTCAGACGACAATGAGTAATGTCTCTATTTATATACTTGGTAAGAGAAATCTGTTGATTTCGAAAGCAGTCACAAGGTTATTTGTAAACTGTTGTCTTGATTTTTGAACACAAAATCAAAACTGTACTCTGTTTCAGCATGAATACATTTAAGTGCAGTCTTATTTGTAGTGGTGAATCTGAAGAAACTGTGGCTCAGGATGACAGTGCCTCTGAAGCACATACTTTAATGTGACATTTTTTTCTGTGACAAAGGAAGATAATGAATGACAGAAATCGTCTCATATTCCTCTCAAGTTATATACATATATAGTTGTTTTCATTATTATTTTATATGATGACCAAATTTTCTAAACCATGTAAACAAACGTTTGTGGATTTGTTAACACATGCATGTGCGCTCACACATGCATGCACAAACCCATAATATTGATAATTCTAATAATAGTTATTATTATCATTGCTATTGCTGTCATTTAAAGCAAGAGTGAACTGAAATTTGCCTCAAGAAATTAACAAAAAACAACTTTTTCATGGTAAATGTTCATCATAGTGGATAAGTTTTTGAAATCACTAGTGGAACTGAGCTAAAAATAGAAAACATGTCTAAAAATAGATCAGGTCCCCGCAGATTTTGGTAAACTTTACTTCATGAGATAAGGGACCCTTTCCTCAATGTAAAAAAAAAACCAAACCATTTTTAAAGCTTGCACTTCACGCTGGGGCCATATTTCTCAGAGTTGTGCTCAGACTATTAGAGGCAGAAAGATTTCCAGTGTCGCAAAATTACGAAAATTCTCCTGCGTCATTTATGTACGTCAAATGGTGACGAAAGTGTTCTTCAATTAGTCTCTTGACTAGGGACATCCGGGCATGTCTGAAATCCTGAGGTGACTTCTATTTTTGACGGAAATGAGCTATGGTTAAAAAGGTTTCTATGCGATTACTTACAGAAAAGGCCAGAGTATAAAGAAGTTCTTTCAGTGGAGTTGGGTTTGTTGGGTACGAACAAGACTCGGTATCCCACTCTGACAGTAGGCCAAAGGTGACTTTACACTCCTAATGATTCGCTGGATGTATCATAATCTTTGTGAGATTACAGCTAGAGTACGATAGCCAGAACAGGTAGCTGTCATGAATAAAGATAGCTACCCATTGTGATAGCACGTGACTAGGACTAATTTCCCTCCCACACAATGCCACACATAATAATACTCTAGTATGGAATATGAAGACCTTTAATCTTCTTTTTTTTGTGGCATCAGTTATCGGATCAATGGAGCACCTAAGGTGGTTACTTCTTTTTTTTTTCTTTTTTTTTCCCTAGGGCCGAAATCCACCTCTTCATTTTTTGGTGCTTCACTTTGTCCTCTTCATCTGCCAAAAAAAAAACAAAAAACAAAAAGCGAAAAAAAAAGTCAAACCAATTTCCACCACTAGGTTTTTTTTGTTTTGTTTTTTTTTCTCCTTTTTTCCTCCAACCAGTCTCTTACACACCATGCAATGTCTGTATGTTCTCTCAAATGGACATATTTTTGCTGATTTAATGTATTGGCGTTTGATACAAAGTGTCTGGGTTTGTTAATGTTCTAATGTGTGGTGTATTGGCACTTTCACTCTGGTAATGTGCTGCTTATGTAAATAGAATATACATTGGAAAAAAAAACAACAAAAAAACCCTGCATATTTTCTTTTCTTTCAGTTTTGCCACAGAGAGAGAGAGAGAGAGAGAGAGAGAGAGAGAGAGAGAGAGAGAGAGAGAGAGAGACAGACAGACAGACAGACGACAGACAGAGGGAAAAAGACGAAGAAATGCTAATAGACGCTTCAGAAATGTACATCAAACGTTCAGAAGTCTGGCGGATGTGGAATGTGGTTGGGATTATAAGAAAAGAATTCAAGTTTCGGCACCCGTCGCTGCGACTCCCGAACCTGTAAACACTCCCGGTAGTAATCCTTGAAGAATACAGACGAAAATGACTGCAAGGACGACCCTAGGAGAGATGACAAACATGCACAGGAGACAAAGACAAGAGTCACCTAAGATCTCGGAAATTGGCTATTCCCCAAAGATGCTGCCCTTATAGCGAAAAGGGGGTCTACAAGGGAGACATGAGGAAAGCCAAGAAACGAGATAATAAGTGCGTGCGTGCGTGCGCGCGCGCGCGCGCGTGTGTGTGTGTGTGTGTGTGTGTGGGGTGTGTGTGTGCGTGCGTGTGTGTGCGTGTGTGCGCGTGCGTGTGAGAGTGAGTGTGCGAGAGCGCGTGTACTTTGGTGTGTGTGTGTGTGTGTGTGTGTGTGTGTGTGTGTGTGTGTGTGTGTGTGTGAGCTTGGGCGTGCTAGAGCATGTGTGTGCTTGCGTGCATGCGTGAGTGTACTTTGTGTATACATGTATACAATGGTGGCCAGCCATACAGCTCTAGGAGTGAATAGATATGAGCAAGGACCTGTGTTATTAAGAGCAAGTTTATACATGTACAAACAGGACTAATAGGCAAAACAACCGGATAAACACTAAACCGGTGCCTGAGCGCATACTGATGGTTACCTAGTGGTTCTTTTATTCTTTTTCTTCCTTTTTTTTCTTCTTTTTTTTTTCCCTCGGGAGAATTACATCTCCAGGTTCCGATGTTGTGCAAACGCGGGTTTCTGAACTCTGTCACTTTTTACTTATGCAATTTATAAACTGATGTAACGCTTTCTCAGTTCTATGTGTTGATCGAAAATCATTTGTAATGCCATCAGTTTTTTAGTTCTACGTGCAATACTAATGGACATTTTGCCCACTAATATAATGTGGTTAATCGATTTTGTTACCTGTTTACCTATATTGTCTCTATGGACTCCAAAGAGAACGTCAGTTAACGACAGTTTTAAGATTTATCGATTCTCGATGAAATCAATATTTCTGTATTTTTTTCCAAAATTTGTTGACTGGAGGACAGTAGAAAAAGAAATGTTCAATAAAATCAATTTCATCTGTACAATTATCACACTTGTTAGTTTCTGATACTTTCATTTTTTGCGAAAGAATATTAGTCGGGTAAATGTTGTGGTTTATTTTCCATTGTAGTTCATACAGCCTAACCTCTTTTGTAGATGTTCTTGGTATTAGCCATATGTGTTCGTCAACTTCAAAGTCAAGTTTTCTACGCCAGAAGTCCTTGCCGTTTGCAGTAACGTTACTCAAATTCCTTTGCTCCAGCAGCTTTTTTATTTCTTTTGGTTTTGTGTTAAACAGATGGGCTTCGCAGTCAGCAGAGCAAACATTGTCAAGAGTAATATTGTTTTCATAAATCCAATCCAGCCATGGTGATGGGAGAGCGTTTCGCAGTGCATTGTATTCAAAAATTGTATTTGCATTACGATCTCCTAAAACTGTCTCCACTTCATTGAGATTAAGCAGTCTATTTTCAGTAATGTGTACAATGTCTCTGACAAACTGTATTCCCTTTTCTTTCCATTCTTGAAAATATAATATATTGCCTTTATATTTTATCAAGTCATTATAAAATAACATTTGATCTAAAAAGTTACTTGGTGTTATTTCTTCTATCTTGGTTTTCCTCTTATTATTCAAATAAATGGTAACTACATTTCTCCAAAATTCATTGTCTATTCGTTCAATTTGCTGCAACTGCATTGCATTACAGTTAAGCTTAAATATGCTATCGTTACTAATTATTTTGTTTAAGTGCCACTTCGGAATCTTACTCCAATTTTCGTCTGTCGCAGAAAACAATTTCCCTGCCCATTGCAAATACATACAGTTTTGCAGTTCCATAACGTTAACCATTTTTAAACCTCCTGAGTTATAGTCTGCTTCCATTACTTTCCTTTTCACTTTTTCGAATGCTTTCCGGTTACTGTGTTTCTTTTGCCAAACAAATTTATATAACATCGTATTTATCTTCTGCAAGACTCCATATGGAATACCAATTGACTGCATTACAAAGACTAGTTGACTAACCAAAAAAGACTTAATAACTGTTATTTTGCCATGAATGCTGATGTCTCGTTTGCTCCAGGTCTTTATTAGTTTTTCTATGGTTTCAACTCTGCCTTTCCAGTTTTCTTCAATGTTTTTGGCCATTTTATCTTTTTCAAAATAAATGCCAAGTATTTTTATTCTTTCAACTATAGAGAAAGGCAGATTGTTTTCAGTTATTCTCCTGCCCATTCTTATAGCTTTGGTTTTATTCATATTTAACTTAAGACCAAAGAACTTTTCGAATGCTTTCAGAATATTCAAAGATTCAATCATGTCATCTTTGTTATCTAAGAATAGGGTGGTATCATCAGCGAGTTGTTTTATCTTAATATACTGCTCTTTTGCATGATGCCTTGTTGGCACTTGGATCCCTGTTACTTCACTTTTTCTAATCTTTGCAGCCAAGAGCTCCACAGCTAAAACAAACGCTAAAGGGGAAAAGGGACAGCCTTGCCTTATTCCACAAGTTACATTAAATGGCTCAGACAACCAGCCTCCATGGTTGATACAGCTTTGGCTACCATTTGTTAAAATGTGTACCCATCTTTGGAAATCAGTCCCAAATCCCAATACTTTGAATACATGTAAAAGATTATTTTTTGATATGGAGTCAAAGGCTTTTTCATAATCTATAACTAATAAGTACCCTGCCTTTCCGGTTTTATTTAAATAGTTGATGACATCATCGATGGTTCTTAGCACTGTTGCTATATTTCTTCCCTTTATGTATCCAACTTGATCTTCGTTAACTAAGTTATGGATGACTTTACCTAGTCTTTCTGAGAGTACTTTTGCCAAAATTTTATAATCAGAATTTGTAAGAGTGATGGGTCTCCAGTTGTTAAGTTTATCTCTATCTAAGTCTTTACCTTTGTGAAAAAGAGTTATAATGCCTTGCCGTTGTGTAAATGAGAGGCTTCCACTGTTAAAGGATTCAATAAAGGAGTTAGTGACAACATAGCCTAATTCTGACCAAAAAAACTTGTTAAACTCGGTTGTTAAGCCATCGCTTCCTGGAGCAGAGCCATTTTTCATCTTCTTGAGAGCAGATTTCAATAAAAATGTCGGCAGCTTCTTCTACATTCGATGCTTCAGTATTCTGGGCATATAACTGTTTATGAAATGCAATTTGTTCTTGCATTATTTCTCTTTGGTCAATAATAATGTTACCTGTCTCTTTACATAGTCTTGTAATAATCCTATTTCTACTTCGTGCCTTTTCTAAACTACAAAAATATTTTGTATTCTTTTCTCCTTCTTCTATCCATTTAAGTCTGCATCTTACTTGAGCGCCTCTAGCTTTG
Source organism: Conus canariensis (assembly GCA_033310375.1). Classification (NCBI taxonomy): domain Eukaryota; kingdom Metazoa; phylum Mollusca; class Gastropoda; order Neogastropoda; family Conidae; genus Conus; species Conus canariensis. The sequence goes on from CM065743.1 coordinate 17,217,313, forward strand.
TAAGCCTGCACAATCTCTAGGCTCTGTTTTACTGTCATAAAGCATTTATTAATATTTTCGTTCTGAGGATCGTTGGCGAGCTCTTTTTCTAGACTTTGTAACTTTGACTGTAATATTAGAGATTCATTTCTTTTCTCACAAGCCAGATTTTTCCCGAAATCTATACAAAATTTTCTTATTTCAACCTTACACATTTCCCATTTTTCTAAATAATTCAGACCTTCATTGTCTAAAAGAAATGTATGTAACATATCATTCATTTTTTGTACAAACAGAACATTTTTAAGATAACTATTGTTGAATCTCCAGTACCCTGGTCCCCGGATGAAGTCATTCTCATTCAGTTCAAGGACAACAGCCTTATGGTCAGAATTCGGAACAAAAAAATGTTCAAAGTACAAAAACGCAAAATGTTATCAGAAACAAAACAATAATCTAATCTGCGCGCAATAAATGGGTTAAGACGAATCCATGAGGCATCTTTTTCTTTTGGATGATAAAGTCTCCAGGCATCTGTTAAATCTAATGTATTAATAACATGCTGAAAACTGGCAGTTTCCGATCTGTCATGGGGCTGCCCCGCCACTATGTCGAGGTCACTGTTCAGAGTGCAGTTAAAATCACCAAGAATAATTAAATCTTCGTACTCCATAGAATTGAAAATTTCAATCAATTTTCGATAATATATGATTTTTTCCTTTGTGTTGTTGGGTGCATAAATATTGGCAACCATTATATTATAGTATTTGTTTACCACTGAAATGACTAAGATTCTGTCTTGTGCAAGCTCTAACTTAACATTTCCCTTAAAGTGTTTTGAAATCAAAATAACTTCTCCTCTGCTTTTGTTCGTTCCCTCATTGAAAAGAAAAGTTCCACCCCATTGTTTTTCCCATTCATTTACATCTCTGTCTGTTATGTGACATTCTTGTAAGCAGATAACATCAAAACGTTTTTCTTTGAAATATGCAAACAATGATTTCCTTTTAAACCTGTTTTTTTTTTAAACCCCTAACGTTTAGTGAAACAATACTGATTTTATCCATGGAGAGAAACGTTCAGTTTATTTAATTAATCTATTGGCAATTTCAATCAGATAAACACTGTTCAAACACATAGTCCATGATACATTTCCAGGCCATTGTCCGTTCGTAGTCATGAATAATAAACCTGATCTATTTCCCCTGATCAGCGGGTGTGGATTCTGACTCAGAGTCCACTAAATCTGCTGTCAACGAGCCATCCGACCCAGGGTCACAGCGCCGATACTTTTCTGCTCCCTCTCCCGGGCTGTGTCGGTGTCTAGACAGGCGCCGCTTGCTGGGGGTAGCTGACCTGTTGCGGGGAGAGCGGTCCAGGGAGGACAGGAGGGTGGTTTGACGGGACAGAGGACGCCCTCTGTCATTTCCGTCGACAGACTTGCTAGTGGACTGTACTGTTTCACTGGTACTAAGATTTTCTTTGACACCAGTCTTTTTAACACCATTCTTTTTACCGTTTGCCTGTCTGTCCATAGTATGTTCGCCAGTCCGTCCATCCGTTATTTGTCTGTCCGCTGCCTGTCTGTCTGTTAGTTTACATTCGACGTCACCTCTTTTATGTCCTGTTTGCCCGCACTGTCTACATACAATGTCTCCTGAGCACTGTGAGACATGGTGATCTGGCTTCAGACAGCGTGAACACATGACTTTTTTCTGCTGTTTTTGCTCTCTGTGGAACAATTTAGCTGTAAAAATACTGACTTTCACAAACTTACCAAGAGGAGTAGAGGGGACAGTTATGAAAACAAACCTGCGACCCGTTACAAATCGAGTCAATTTGTTGTCTGCGTCGTGAGCTCTCTCCATCTTAATGTCTGATCTCAGTTCGCAACCGAGCTTGACAAGTGAATGCTCGATTTCCGAGTCTGCGACCGAGATTGGGATGTTGTCAATCCACAGTTTTGTAGAGGGCTTTTCCTCACCTGTATCGCTGTGGAGGACATAGGGGTTAGTACTGCATACCTGTAGCGTAGTATCCCTCATCCGCATACCCTGGACAAGGATTGCCATCCGTGCCTCCTTGGTGGCGGGGTAAATACGCCACAAGCTGCCAATGTTCTGAGCTCTGATGATCGAGCCCTGGCCAGCTACTCGTTCCGCCGCCAAGCACATTTCCAAAACGGACGGCCGATTCTTGTCGTGATCCGGAATGTTCTTTGATTTGAGAAAAACGGGAGTAACTGTAGAAAAAGCTTGCATTTTCAACGAATAAACTGGAACGTCAGGAAAAAAGAAAAGACGCTGTCGCGGTTAGCGCGTGTAGGCAAAGCGTACGACCGAGTTCACAGCTGAGATTCGGACCGTTGAGAGCGTGGCAAAATACGTCCGCACACGTCGAGCGACACTCACCGAATCCTCGAAGACCTTTAATCTACCTCAAAACAGATTCAACACACGCGTTTCTGATACGAACCC
>CM065743.1:17222268-17224768 GCA_033310375.1 Conus canariensis
AAAAGACATGGACTCGTCCATTTTTTTTTTTTTTTTTATCTACCACGTTTCATGACAATCACCTCTGTAGACTCTGCGTAATCACTCTGACAGATTATTCAATGAACATATTGCCAGCCTCTCAATCTGACAGATTATTCAATGAACATATTGTCAGACTCTCACTCTGACAGATTATTCAATGAACATATTGTCAGACTCTCACTCTGACTGATTATTCAACGAACAATATTGCCAGCCTCTCAATCTGACAGATTATTCAATGAACATATTGTCAGACTCTCACTCTGACAGATAATCTAATCAAGACATTGTCAGACTCTCACTCTGACAGATAATCCAATGAACAATATTGCCAGACTCTCACTCTGACAGATAATGCAATCAACATATTGTCAGACTCTCACTCTGACAGATAATCCAATCAACATATTGTCAGACTCTCGGTCACACATCATCGACACTCAGCCAGTCAGACAAAACAAAAAGAGAGTTCTCCCCTTCAATTAACAGCTAAACGTTTACATAATTAAATCATAATTTTTTTTTACCATGGTTTCACATAACTACACACACAATTTCCAGTTCAACACTTGGACAGGTCTGCAGGGACTCGGAAAAAAAAGAAAGACCAAAAAAAAAAAAAAAAAAAAAAAAAAAAAAAGGAAAAGATACTTTTTCTTATCAAGTTTGCCATCAACAGAAGCAAACAAAAATAGTTTTTTTTTTCTTTAAATACATTTCCCTGGTCCTCACAGTCCTCACAGTCCCGCAGCAGATTCCCTTCCTGGCTTTGGCCTTAGTGAACTACAAAATCCTGTCAGTCTCCGCAACAGCACATCAATCAAAAGAAAAAAAAAAAAAAAAAGAAAACTAGACTAATCCCCCCTACTCCCCCTGGGGAAAAAAAATTCTCGAAAAATAAACAAAAATGAATCACTAGAACATCATTTTTATCACAAGAATATTAGAGAAAATCAGCAACACCAACAAATCATTAAAAATAATTTTTATCTCAAAGAATATTAGAGAAAATCAGCAACACCAACAAATCATTAAAATAATTTTTATCTCAAAGAATATAGATTTCATGTCATCATTACCTCTCTCTCTCTCCCTCCCTCTCTCTCTCTCTCTCTCTCTCTCTCTCTCTCTCTCTCCTCTCTCATTTCCTTTCACTACATTTGAAATGGAGGTTTGCCGATCCTAACCAGGACAGCCGTGGCCGCTGCTGTACATTCACCCTTGTCACCTTCCATGTCATTCAAAAAAAAAAAAAAAAAAAAAAAAAAAAAAGCTGTGAGGCATGCGCCCTCGCCAACGCCTCTCCGTACGATGTTGTCAGTGAGTTTTTCTTCTAAAATTTCACTGCCCATGTTACAGGGAATGAACCAGTCACCTGTGTCCTTGGCTCACTACTCAGCGTACATGTTGCTCTGTTTCCATGACTGTAAATCGTTCCTCTTTTTTTGTTTTGTTTTGTTTTTCGAAAGCCTGCATAAGCGATCTATGTTTTTCTGTCGACATATGCTCAACAGTTAGTTTCAAAGTAAAGTGATTGCAGGCGGAAATTAAAACAAACTTAAAAAGAAAAAAAAAAATGTTTTGGCAATAAGAGGGAAACAAACGACAAGACAAACTACGGTGCGTTTCGACCTGTTTGGTCTTCTTCAGGCAAGACAAACAATATTTACTACAATGAAAACGAAGAACGAACAAGGTTAACACACAAACTCACATGACATCACCAGGAACTTGGTCACAGTTCCTGAAACATGTGAACCTACCGACGCTGATGGACACGCAGCTCCTTGGTGGAGGGTAACAATTAAAACGTTTTCTTCCACAGAACGCTTGTTAGCTTTCAGCATACCAACGGTGCGTGTTGGAAAAGCGTAGGGGAAACATGACGTCATATTAGAAGAGTTGTCTTCCCATATGGCTTCAAAGTGATTTCATTAACGCTGAATTGTTTTCTCTTTTGGCACTGATTTTGTAATTCAAAGTTGACGGCCGATCTTCCAAACAGCGAAAGCAATGGGCATAGAACACTTCAGACCTTGGCGTTACTCCTCGTCGTCGTTGCCGTGGTGGTGGTGTGGTGGTAATGGTGGTGGTGGTGTCTGTCTGTTTGTCTGTGCCTCTATCTGCTTGTCTAATCTCTCTCTGTCTGTCTCTCTCTGTCTCTCTGTCTCTGTCTGTCTGTCTGTCTGTCTCTCTCTCTCTGTCTCCCTCTGTCTATCTGTCTGTCTCTTCTCGCTCTCACTCTCTATCCGTCTTTATCTGTCTGTCTGTCTCTCTGAATGTTGAGCAAAGGAGAGACAGACGGAAGGTTACACTATGACACAGATCGCATGGACAAGGTCATGATGTTGTGTTGGCTTTGTCATATGTGCATGTTCGAGAGAATTTGCTGTTCATTCTGTCATCTTATCACGGCTTTGTAATTAGTCTGCATTAGACAAGTTCTGCTTTCATTTTTTTGTTTCATTTTCACGTT
>CM065743.1:17229768-17232268 GCA_033310375.1 Conus canariensis
TCAGGGCTTATATTGTTGTCTATAGTAGAACTTCTTATAACAAATTTGGTGCATGCAAGATTCCTATATTCTTCCAGTGGTAATATCCCAGCAGCACTGTATGCTTTTGTACAAGAGGTATGGACTGGTAGTCCCATGGCTATCTTATACGCTTTGGAATCAATACTTTGAAGTTTTTTCAATAAGTATTTGGGTGCACTGAAGAACACCTCTTGTGCATACGTTAATTTTGATCTAACCAGTGCAGTAGAAAGGTGCAAAAGAGTAACTGTGTCCTGAGCCCAAGCATGCTTGCTAATAATCTTTAACAGATTTAAAGTTTTTCGAGCTTTTTTCAGAACATGTTCTATATGGAAATTCCATGACAACTTTGATGTTAAATTTACTCCAAGGAATTTAACTATTTTTGTATATTTGATGGGTATGCCGCTGACTTGAAATAAAGGCATATTAACTGGATCAGATCCAGTATTAAATAACATCATGTGTGTTTTTTCAGTTGATATTTGCAAACCATTTTCAGTCATATAATCAGAAAAGGTATTTAGTTCTTTTTGATATAACTTTTTAATATAGTTTTGTGATCTGACAGATGTACTTTTTTTTAATGTCACTTTCATCCATATGCATATGTCATCTGCATATTGGGCTAGTTCTATGTTTTTAGCAATTTTTGAGGGTAAATCGTACATTAGAATGCTAAACAGTAAAGGGGCAATAACAGACCCCTGAGGAATACCCATGTATAATTTTCTTCTCGTAGAATAGGAGTTCCCTACCTTCGTTCTAATATATCTATTTTCTAAGAAGTTTCTAATAAAATCATAAATGTTTCCTGACAACCCAATCTCTTTAAGTTTATAAAGCAAACGAGAGTGCCATACTTGATCGTAAGCTTTAGTGATATCAAAAAAGGTTGCTAGCAAACATTTTCTCCTGGAAAACTGATGTTTAATTTGAGTGGTAAGTTTGACCAAGTGTTCAATAGCACTTCTACCCTTTCGAAAACCTGCTTGGTTTGTTGGGATAACTTTGTTCTTTTCACAAAAGTAGTTTAGTCTATTTAAAACAATTGTTTCATAAAGTTTACAGACATGAGAAGTTAATGAAATAGGTCTGTAACTATCTATACTTTCTTTCAGTTTACCTTCCTTGTGAATCGGTACTATTACTGATTCTTTCCATATTTGTGGCAAATGACCTGAGCTCCAGCATTTTTTAAATATACTAAGTAAAATGCTTATCCATTTGTCTGGAAAATGCTTAATCATTTCATTTGAAATGGCGTCAGTCCCAACAGCTGTCTTTTTGTTTGGGAGAGAATCTATGGCGTCTTTCACCTCTTGTAATGTAACTGGGGCGTTGATGTCGCACGTGTCGTTATCAGATACATCATTAAAGACATGGGTACATTCTTTATCCTCTCTGAATTTTCTTTGGTTTTCAGACAACCCATCTAACCTGCTTACTTTAGCAAACTGGTCGACAAACGCTTCTGCTTTGTCTGTGGATGATGGTAATTTGTTATTATCAAGAATGATAGGATATTCTGGGAGTTTGATTCCATTTTTCATCGTTTTTATCTCTTTCCATACCATTCTACTATCTTTATGATCGAATGTGTTTCTCTTGCAGAAATTATCCCAATGATCCTTTTTGGCTTGTTCCATAACACTATTACTATGTACATTTGAGTGTTTCATTTCCTTAAATTTTTCATGTACCATTTTCTTATCTTGACTTTTCTTAGTGTGCATGTATTCCTTGAATAACCGTTTTTTCTCATTAACTGCCTTATCGCAATCTTCAGTCCACCAAACATTACCGAGATGTTTACCCCCATTAGAACCCTGATTCTTCAATTTAGGAATACATGAACCAGACACTTTTAGAACAGAAGTACAAAACGTGTCATACATTGTATCAATATCATCATCTGGGGACAAGCTTATGTCTAGATCTTTAAGTCTGTCGTAAAACTGAGACCATTTGGCATTTTTATAATCAAATCTTGGGATTGCATCATCAGGTTTTGTGTCTTCAAAATCAGGGGACTGATTAATTGTAATAATGATTGGTATGTGATCACTCCCAAGAGTTTCACTATAAGTTTCCCATGCACACGACAAAGCCATTTTAGGTGAAACCAAAGTTAAATCAATAGCAGTAGGTCTATGTGTTGATATATCAGGAACTCTGGTATAAGAACCATCATTGAGTAGACATAAAGTTGAGTCTACAACATTTTCCACAAACCTATTGCTACTGACCTGTGTGCTCTCTTTTTCCCAGAAAGGAGAATGAGCATTAAAATCCCCTCCTACTAACCATTTACCATTATCATTCTTGATATTTTTCATCCATTCAGTATTAGCTTCATCTGGACCCTTAGGTAAATATACAGAAGCACAGTTTACTTCTAAGGAGTCCGAAAACTTGACAGTTACAGCACATGAAAAAATCCCATGTAATCCACTAGGCACAGGTGATTGTTTGTCAC
>CM065743.1:17237268-17242268 GCA_033310375.1 Conus canariensis
TTTTTTGGACATTTGTACAAGACAATTCAGAAAGTGATTAGACTGGGCTTTTTCTGACATTTGTAAAAGACAATTCAGAAAGTGATTAGGCTGGTCTTTTGGGACATCGGTACAAGACAATTCAGAAAGTGATTAGGCTGGCCTTTTTGGGACATCGGTACAAGACAATTCAGAAAGTGATTAGGCTGGTCTTTTGGGACATCGGTACAAGACAATTCAGAAAGTGATTAGGCTGGCCTTTTGGGACATTGGTACAAGACGATTCAGAAAGTGATTAGGCTGGCCTTTTGGGACATCGGTACAAGACGTACAAAGTGACAGCAGGTCTGGAGTTGAAAATTGATGTGTTTGAAAGTAGCTGCTGCACATCCCTTTTTCTTTATCCTATACCTGGATCATTGGGCAAAGGACTAACCTGGATCATTGGGCAAAGGACTAACCTGGATCATTGGGCAAAGGACTAACCTGGATCATTGGGCAAAGGACTGACCTGGATCATTGGGCGAAGGATTAACCTGGATCATTGGGCAAAGGACTATTTCACACAAATGAACCCATGCCTATGGCGACAAAAATATCTCAACACAGAAACCAGATGCAAGAAGCTAACCTGTTACCGGCACATTTGCCCCCAGGAATTCCTGTCCAAGACCATTCTGCAGAATGTAAAGGAGGGCGGATATTACATAGGAAGAATATACAAATCCAGCACAGCATTTGTTTGTTCGTCAAAGGAATACTGGCATGTAAGTTTCGGTAGGGTTAAAAAAAATCTGCATATCAGATGTCTTCAACAATTGTAACCAATTTGGTGATGATAACAACTGTTTGCTAGAAGAGGATAAAAATGACAGTGACAGTAACAGTTTGTTGAAATCACAACAACACTTTGTTGGATAAGACGTTGGAAATCAAAGAGTGTCTGAAGATTAAATCTTAATGACGAAAAAGGCATCTTCAGCTTGGACAACAGGAATATACGTGAAATGGAACCTCCTCGTCGTCTTCCTCCTCCTCCTCCTCCTCTTGTCCTTGTTCTTGTGCTTCTTCTCCTTCTTCTTCTTCTTTTCTCTTCTTCTTCTTCTCTTTCTTTCTTTCTTCTTCTTCTTCTCTTTCTTTTTCTCCCCCTCCTCCTCCTCCTTCTTCTTCTTCTAACTCTGTGGGCGGTCAGTAAGGCACCACACTGCAAACGTTTGGCGCATTCCTCCACCTTGGTCAGTTGTATGCCATGGGCAGGGTCTCTGCAAATGTTTTTCCTGTCCACTCTGCAATGCTGTCGGTCCATTCACTGTGTTTTCCCCCTGTCTTTCCCTCCATCAGCCTCCTTCAACAGGTTCTTGGAAGACTGTTTGATCAAAGCCACTGTACATTGTAACATGGCCGTTCCAGCGTGGGTCTCTTTTCCTGATTGATGTCACAAAAACTCCTTGCACTCCTAGATCTATGTGTTGCCTGGTGGTTTGATGAACTAGCTGCTTGGTGATATGATCAGTGTGTCTTCTCATGTGCTTGGCTTGGAATCTTAATGTCAGATTTGCTCTGAAGGGCCATGTCCTGCATACATACAGGAAGACGAATATACTGGTGTTCGCCTAGATGGTTAAAGAATAGAGAAATATGCTTTATAAAAGATCCCTCTATGAGACGGAATCAAGATGTAGATGAACCTGAAAAATCACAACAGATGACGCATCTCTGAACAAGTGTTTTATAGAGTCCAGCATAAAGAGTTCCTGTCTGAGATCCTGCAAGTCCCAACAGTTTGAAAGAATATTTTTTTAAATAGTGAGTGGTACATCACACGGAATGCAGCACACAGCTTACTAACCTTCCGAATGAAGGCCTTTGACAAGGTGTCCCACTCACTCCTGACCCACAAAATACAGCACTACGGAATCACCGGCAATATCAACAACTGGATCCAGAGCTTCCTAAGCGACAGGAGGCAAGCAGTTGTCGTTGACGGTGTCACCTCCACCTTCATGCCTGTAGAGTCAGGAGTCACCCAGGGCTCTGTCCTTGGCCCATGCCGCTTCCTGCTTTATATCAATGATCTCCCCAAGGGCCTGACTTCTACTGTACGGCTCTTTGCAGACGACACGGCCTGTCACAAGACAATCACCAAAGCCGCCGACCAGCACGATCTGCAGAGAGACCTGGACAAGCTTGCCGACTGGGAAGAAAAGTGGCTGATGTCCTTCCACCCGGACAAGTGCGAGGCCTTACACTTCGGAAAGCGATGGCAGAAAACTTACCATCTGAGAGACCACCCACTGAAGTCTTCCAGCGATGCCAAGTACCTCGGTGTCACCATCTCCACCGACCTCAGCTGGAAGAAACATACCAACAACGTCGCCACGAAAGCCAGCAAGACCTTTGGCTTCCTGCGACGTAACCTAAAGGTCGGCTCCATCTCCATCAAAGACCAAGCCTACAAGACCATGGTGCGCCCCCAGCTGGAATACGCGTGCGAAGTTTGGGATCCGCACACTGGCAACAACATACAGTCCCTCGAGAAGATCCAGAGGAGGGCTGCCCGCTGGGTAGTAAACCGCTACCGCCAAACATCGAGCGTGGGAGAAATGCTTGACCAGCTGAGCTGGACATCACTGGAAGATCGGCGAAGAAGAACCCGCCTGACAACACTGTACAAGTGTCACCATGGTGACATCATGATCGAGACCAACCATGTGCCAAGACTCCTGAAAACTGGATACGCCACTCGGCACTTTCATGAACACCAGTACGCCATGGAGTCCAGCTGCAGAAACTACCGGAAACACTCCTTCTTCCCCCGCACCACCAAGGAGTTCAATAAGCTCCCACCTGAGGCAATTCAATCAGCCTCGGTGGTGGATTTTCAGTCCTACCTCTGATTCCCCCCCCCCCCCCACTCCCCATCCCCCCCCCCCATCCCATGCCTAGAGTATAAACCCTCCCCACCACACTCCAAAGTAGGGCCTGCCAAAGCATGGTTAGAGGTCTGAAATAGTGAGTGTGGTGGCCCCCACTTCCCCTGCCCACTGTCCATGCAGTTAGGTAGTGAGCACTGACTGCATAAATTGACCCACAACTCCCACAGCAAACTGGAACCCCTTTGTAGATGCCAGAATCTTCAGCTCGATGAAGGCAGGCAGATAACAAAGAAGAAGAAGATCTGAGTGACTGTAAAGGGAGTAGTCTGTGTCTACTGAGCACAGCACTTTGGTATCTTTACAGCCACAAATGGTGTGTGGTAAACACTCTCCAAGTTCTGAAGTTTCTTCGATGTGCTGAAGATTTTTCCACAGAGACAAAAGAACAGAAATAGTCGACGTTTCAGTCTGAGACAATCGTCGGGACTGATGACGTCAAATGAAAGACAAATGATGAAAGACAAACCATGACGTATAAAACAAGAAATACGTGAACGCACGAATACGTGTTTGAAGATAACACGGCGATATGGGTGGTTCTGTCTTCAGGATGGATTACGATGGTTTCTATATGCCGCTATGGAGGAGTTTAACATTTATGATATATTTTCCTGATTTTTCGTTCTCATTTTCATTCTTTCCTCGTTCCTCTACCCCAACTGCTCCCTTTTCTTATTTTTCTTCTTCTAATCTTTGCCAAGACATTAAATTTAAAGGAATGATAGAGGAATTGTTAGCCTGCTCTTGTTTTTCCCCACGACGAAATTGTTCAACAGAATATTGTTTGGTCGATCAGTTGAAGATTGGATCTCTTTGGAGATCCAAGGTAAAGTCTGTTCTGCATAATTTTGAGCTGCTGACAATGTTTGAGTTATTATACAGCAAAGCCGACCACTTTCACTGTTGGACACCTTTTGACCTGCCTTGTGTCTTTAAATGCATCCTCAAGCATAGCATCAAAGATTTCCCAAAAATGTTACACAGTTTGCATCACGGATGATTTTAATTTTTCTGCAACTTATTTCCTTACACCACTTCCTTTTCGTCTTATTTTTCTACCCTTCGCTGGCTGCCTAGAGAATGCTGTTGGAGACCATTTTTGACCCCTTAGGGGTAAGAATACAACAGAATTACAGACTTTGGTGTATCTCCGTTTGATGCCAAGGGAACACAGACACAATCAGCAGTGCTTCCCTGATGAGTACGATCCAGCGGACGAAAGGCCTTGGAGCAGGCAATATGAATGGCTCTGTTTTCAGGATGGATTATGATGGTTCCCATACGCTGCTAATGAAGGATTTAATATTGATAATATATTTCGCTGATTCTTCGTTCTCATTTTCTTTCTTTCCCTCGTTCAACCCCGTCCTTTTTGTACTCCCAGTTCTTATAGAACAGGGAGTACTTTAGAATGGGAACGAAGAAATGCTGTGTGTGTGTGTGTGTGTGTGTGTGTGTGTGTGTGTGTGGTGTGTGTGTGTGTGTGTCTGTGGTCAAAAACTACTGGGCCGATCTTTCTGAAAATTTGTAGGCATGTTCATTATGGGCCACGGATGATGCCCGATGTTTTAGTTTACCGCTATAGCCGTTACTAAAGGCTGTAACGGCCTGTAACGGTTTTTCTTCTGTATGGAATATCTCAGAAAGTACTTGGCCAGTTTATAAGCGGTTTGGATGATCTTGTGACAAATCGGAGCCTCTGTCCATATGTAAGTGATGTAATGCTGAAAATGGATTAAACAACCGTTAAAAACCATTATTCTGCCGTTATTTCTTATATATAGGTGGATTTTAATGAAATTTGGTATATAGAAAGGTTATCACACACAAATGGCACTTCTATATAGTTTCAAAATGTGACCATTAAAAATCGTTATTCTTGACATATTGTCCGATTTGGATGAAATTTAATATGTACACAGGCTTTAGCCCAGTGAGGACTAAACTACCGGTTTCAAAAATGTATATCGGTTATATAACCGTCAAACTGTTATTTTGCCGTTATTTTTTTATATATTGGTGGGGTTTAATGAAATTTTGTATATAGAAAGGTTATCACACACAAATGGTACTTCCATGTAGTGT
>CM065743.1:17247268-17267268 GCA_033310375.1 Conus canariensis
ATATGTTGCTATTGTTGATGTATGGAAAGGAACACCCAAGGCCAATCGAAAAGCTTTACAATCCACGCTTTGTAATTTGTTTAATAAATATTTTGGAGTGGTGAAAAAAACTTCTTGACCATACGTAAGCCTAGAGCGAACAAGACTTATCGCTAGATGTTTTAGTACTCTGACATCTTGGCTCCAGTATTGCTTAGTGATAACTTAAAAAAAATTAAAGTTTTTCTTGCTTTAGATAGCAAGTATTCAATGTGATAATTCCAGTTTAATTTAGAAGTAATATGAACCCCCCAAAACTTTACCCTTTGTTTATATTCCAAAATATCAGACCCAATATGGAGGGATGGCAAATTGGGTGGATCAGCACCATTGTTGAATAAAACCAGATGAGTTTTCTCAGATGATAGAGTTAGTCCATTTTCAAACAAGTAGTTATTTAATTTATCTAATTCCATTTGATAAGCTTTTCTATAGTAATTTATATCTCTTTTTGGTGACTTCTTTTTCATGGACACATTCATCCACATGCAAATATCATCTGCATATTGTACTAAGTTGACATTTTTTGACAAACATTGAGATAGGTCATGAAGTAATATATTAAAAAGATGGGGCGCTATTACCGAGCCTTGTGGAATACCCATTGCAGGCATGCGTGTAGTCCAATAGGAATTTCCCACCTTTGTTTGCATGCTTCTTTTCATTAATAAGTCTTTTATGTAAAAGTAGATGTTCCCAGACAAACGAATTTGTTTCAATTTATATAGTAATTTATGATGCCAAACCGATCATATGCCTTTTTTTTTTATATCAAAAAAGGTTGCTAGAATATTCTTTCTGCGAGCAAATTGATGCTTTACCTGTGTAGTCAATTTGACAAGATGATCAATGGTTGACCTACCCTTTCGGAAACCAGCTTGGTTTTTGGGGATCACTTTATTTTTATTACAATAGAATATTAGTCTGTTTAAAACTATCTTTTCCATAAGTTTGCCTACATGCAAAGCTAATGATATAGGTCTGTAATTATTCTTATTACTTTTCGTTTTTCCTTCTTTAGGAATCGGTATTATGATAGAATGTTTCCATATTTTGGGGTTTTGTCCCTGTTCCCAACACTTTTGAAATAAGTCATGTAGCAACAGTACCCAACTGTCTGGCAAATGTTTAAGTAAGATATTAGAAATAGCGTCCATGCCTACTGATGACTTTTTATTAGTCAGGGAAAGTATAGCTTCTCTCAACTCACGTATAGTAATTGGAGCATTGACATAAAGATCATCTTTCTGCTTTGGATCTTGATAGTCATCATTTCTTTTTTCATTTTCCCTGAAAATTTTATGATTTTTTGGTAGTTTGCTTGCATTCATTATATCAGCAAACATATCTACAAACGATTCTGCCTTTTCTGAATTGCTTGGTAATTCATTACCATCAAATTTGATTGGACAGTGTGGCAAATGAACACCATTTTTCATTTCATTTAACTTTTTCCACACCCTCTGTAAGTCTTTATGGGTATGTGTTTCATTGGTGCAGAAATTAGACCAATATTCCCGCTTGACTTTTGCAATCGTTCTATTACTCATGACATTTGCTTTCTTCATTGGAGCATGCGTCTTTGGTCCAGGATTTTGTAGGTATAATTTATATTCTTCTGTTTTCTTGTCAACCGCTTTCTGGCATTCATCATTCCACCATACATTCCCTGCATGTTTATCTGATTTGCGAGCTGCATATTTAGGAATGGCATAATCAGCAGCATTTAGTACTGTTTCCGTAAATTTTGAGTAATAAATGTCTGTCATCATCTTTAATGCAATCTATGTTTTGTGCACATAAAAAAGCTCTAAATGTTTCCCAGTCAGCAAAGTTATAATTGTATTTAGGAATGACATCTTCATCTCTATCGCTAGATATTTGTTGATCATTGACAGTGGTAACAATGGGTATATGATCACTTCCAAGCGTGTCACAAAGTGGTTCCCATGTGCAATTATGGGCCAAAGCATGGGATATTAAAGATAGATCAATGGAGGTGGCTCTATGATTTGCATTGTCTGGAATTCTAGTCACTCTTCCATCGTTTAAAAGGTAAAGATTTGAGTCTACTATGTTTTCTAAAAATCTGTGACTAGTGATAAAAGCGCAATTTTTCTCCCAAAAAGGGGAGTGTGCATTAAAGTCTCCACAAATTAGCCACTTTTTGTTTGGATTTTGTGTTGTACGAATCCATTCCGTGTTAATTTCTGTTGGGCCTTTTGGTAAGTAGACAGAAACAACATTTATTATAAGCTGATCATTAAACTTTAGACTTGCAGCACATGAAAGAATATTAGGATCATTCTTAGGGGCTGGGGAATCGCACACTGTATACTGTATATTTTCATTAATGTATATAGCTGTCTTAATATTTTCTGTTTTATTTACTATCTCATGCACTGGTGGATAATAATAATTTACCAGTTTAAGTAGGCTGTTTTGGTTTACATACAAAGATTGTAAAATCAGAACCTGGTACTTTGAAGAAACAAGATGTTGAGTTAAATAAGACAGGTTTGTTTTTATAGACCTGCATTTCCATTGTAAAACCTTAATGGGAACTGACTTTGTCATGATAAGGAAAAAAGGAAAGTGTGAAGAAATTCGGTTATTTGTTTTTAAAAATAACACGAATAAACCTCACGTAAAAATGATAAATACAACGCAGAGAAATATACTTAAATTAAAAAAAAGGGGGAGTGGGAGGTGGAGGGGGGTGGTTGTTAATCAATCAACTAAACGAGAGATTATGATAACAATATTTCGCGATGGCAACAAGTCTCAAAAATATAATCCAAAGACAGTCAATAGCCAGTCATTGCACTGTTGAAGCTTATACAAAGCTAAGACAAGTACTAAGCCTAGACAAAATTTCTTATGGAAATGTAATTTTAGAGGAATCCTCAAGCTCAAGAAGTTCGAACATGTTCCATGATCTTCCATATCGTGGGTAAGGAGGGTATCTGCGGGGGCTAGGCTGTTGGGGTGAATGCCAGTGCTGGTGGTACATGGGAGGAGGAGGGCGTGATGTTCTTCGCGGTCTCTCCCAGAAAATGTCCCTCAGATGTCGGCCCACGTTGCCCGCCAAGATGCTGGAACCACGGGGGTTGGGGTGGATGTCATCCCTCATGAATTTGCCGTGGGTGGAGAAGTTAGAGTGGTTGATGAAAGAGACGTTCTGCATAGATTGTAACCCTTCACTTAGAAATGCATTAAAAAGTTCTCTTTTGACATCAAGTTGGGAGTCACGCACGGGGATGATTTTGCTGACAACAATTTTGATGCTGGGATGGTCAGCAGCGATGTTCTTGATTACTTTTGTGAACTTTTGAGACGTGGTTTTGGGATCTGATGATCTGATGTCATTTATTCTGTAAAGTGTCTGGGTGTGTTAGAACCAAGCATACAAATGAATGGCAGGAGAGTGGCTTGAACACAACGACTATTTATTCAAGAGTCATAGAAGAGTGCCTCGGAAGGGAAATAATTCTATCGCTTCGGCTACGATCAAGATCGTTGCCTTTGCAACGAGAATAATGTTACATCTCCCTTTTTCTGAAAGTTCGTTCTTTGGGAGGGGATTAAATGAAAATTGAAATCATATAAGTCTGCTTGACTGAAAAGTACACATATAATTTCCAGACTAAATTGTCACTGAAAACTGAAACTTTTAATTAAAATTATTTAACTGATAATAATTATCTGAATATTGCTTTAACATAACGGGGTAATACAAATGCTGGGTTTGCAGACCCATGGTTTGGCGCGCAGGCCAATTCACTGTACAAAACATGAATTTCGCTTTATATGGCGCACAGGCCAAAACTTTCGCACGTCCGTGAGGAATCTTATAAGTCCAGTTTTGTTGGAGGGGTAATTTGCCGACCACTCTTGGTGACGTATCCAGGCGGGGTCTGGATAGTGACGTCTGGTTGGGCGCTGGGCTGAGTGTTTTGGGCACTGGTATCATGCTGGGGTTCATTTCTTGGCTGTGGCTCGTTTGCATGTGCGGCCACATTCTCCTTCAGGAAGCGACGGTTCCGCCGGTAGATGCTGCCGTCAGATGTCTGGATCTCGACAGATCTTGGTGTGTCTGCTTTCTTGATGATTTTGGCAGGTTGCCAACGGTCTCCTGTATACAGCTGGACTTGGGTTTTCGCCCCTATCTTGAGTTCAGGCAGTGTGTACGCGGAGCGGTTGTACTGCTTCGCTTGGGACTGCTGTAGTTCATGTCGACGTTGCATGACACTGTGGGGTTGGATGGTTTTGGGGGCTAGCTGGTTGGTGGTTGCAGGAAGTGTGGAGCGTAACTGACGTCCCATCAGCAACTGTGATGGTGATGCGAGATTATCCACCGGGGTTGTGCGGTACTCCAGCAGTGCCCGCTCTGGGTTGGTTCTTTCAGTGTGTGCTTTTTCCAGGATCCTCTTTGCAGTCTGGACAGTTTTCTCAGCCAAACCATTTGACTGCGGATATCCCGGGCTCGATGTCACGTGGTGGAAATCCCATCGGGCTGCGAACAGGGCGAAATCATTTGAGGCGTACTGGGGGCCATTGTCACTTATGACTGTTTCCGGCACTCCATGTCGAGCGAACTGTGTGCATAGCTTCTTGATGATGGCTATGGAGGTTGTCGAGGTGAGTTCATCTAGTTCGAAAAATCTGCTGTAGTAATCTACAGTGATTAGGTATGTCTTGTTGTCCCATTTGAATAGATCTGTTCCAATTTTCTGCCAGGGTCGGGAGGGTGCATCATGGGGGATGAGGGGTTCCTTGGGATTTGAGGGGAGGTGGGGTATACATGTGGGACATGTGGAGACGAGGTTCTTGATGTCTTGGGTGATGCCTGGCCAGAACAGTGTTTGTCGGGCTCGCAGGGTTGTCTTCTCTATGCCAAAATGTCCTTCGTGGAGTATTTCCAGCATGATCTTTCTCATCAGTGGTGGGATGAAGATCCTTTTGCCTTTCAGGATAACATCATCGATCATGGTGAGTTCGTCTCTGTAGTTCCAGAACTCTAGGGCACTGGGATGGCATTGTTTTCTGGTCTCTGGCCATCCTTGCTTGATGTACGTCTTGAGGTGGTGAAGCTGTGTGTCATTTTTTTGTGGCGTTCTGTATTTCTTTCAGCTTGTTATCACTGATGGGCATGTTCTTCATGACAGCATGTATTTGGGTGTCAAATTCCTTGCTCATCTGATCATTTGGGTCGCACGGGATGTGCTTTCGGGAAAGAGTGTCAGCCACCGGTATGCTTTGTCCACTGACATGGATGACTTTGATGTCATATTTTTGCAACTGTAGGAGCATACGTTGCAGCCTGGGTGGTGCGGATGATAGAGGTTTCTTGGTGATCGCTTCCAACGGTTTGTGGTCAGTGTGCACGATGGTTTGTCGGCCGTAGACGTATTGGTGGAAGCGCTGGCACCCAAACAGAATAGCATACAGCTCCTTTTCTATTTGGGCATAGTGTTGTTCCGTTTCGTTCAGTGCTTTGGAGGCAAAAGCGACTGGTTTGTCGTCCTGGAGAAGGGTGGCTCCTAGTCCATGCTGGCTGGCATCCACTTCCAGTGTGACCGGCTTTGTTGGGTCGAAAAATGCGAGAACAGGTTGGGATGAGATCACTGCTTGGTTTTCTCAAACGCAGTTTGCTGGGGTGTGTCCCATAGGAACTCAGTGTCACTTTTGAGGAGGTCTCGCATAGGTTTTGTTATCTCAGAGAGTTGAGGGGCAAACTTTGATAGGTAGGTGATCATCCCAAGTACTGTTTGGAGTTCCTTAAGGTCTGATGGAGGCGGCATATTCAGGATGGCTGAAACTTTTGCAGGGTCTGGTTTAAGACCCTGGGACGTGATGAGGTGGCCAAAGTATTCAACTCTGTGCCCAACAGTCAGCTTTTCTGCGTTCAGTTTCAAGTTCTTTTCTTTTGCTCTGTTCAAAGTGGCTCTCAGGTTGTTGTCATGTTCCTTTTGGTCAGAGCCTGATACGATGATGTCATCCACCAGTGGCGTGACTCCCGGGATCCCTTCGAAGATCTCATCCATCTTTCGCTGGAAAATGTCCTGCGCACAGATCAGTCCAAAGGGAAGTCTTTTGAAACGATATCTGCCTCCATGCGGTGTGTTGAATGTGGTCAGGTAGGAGGACTTTTCATCCAACATGAGTTGACCAATATCCGGATTGTGCGTCCAGCTTGCTGAATACCTTAGCGTTGGACATTTTTGCTAAGGCATCATCCAGGGTTGGCGTTGGGTAGTGGGGACGTCGTGTCACTTCATTGAGGTCTTTGGGGTTGAGGCAAATCCTTAACTTTCCGTTTGGTTTTTCGACCACTACCATGGAGTTCACCCAGTCAGTAGGCTCGGTCACTTTTTGGATGACTTCCATGCTCTCCATCCTCTTGATTTCCTTCATAATTCGGTCCTTCATGGAGTGGGGCACTCGTCTAGGTGCGTGCACTTTTGGGATTGCGTTGGGCTGTATGTGGATGTGGACTTCTCCTTCCAGTGAACCGAAAGCGTTGAATACTGCTTTGTATTCTGTCAGTACTGATTCTTTTGTGAGAGGTGGTTCACTGACAGAAAGAATCAGTTTAATAAGGTTTAGATCCAGGGAGGTTTGGAGACTCAATACTGGCTGTGTGTGTCCAGTATCCGCAATGATGAAGTCTTGTTTCATCGTTTTTCCTTTGTAGCTGCAGTCCATGGTGGTCTTTCCTTTCACGTTGAGAGCTTGTCCTGTGTAGCTGTACAGCCTCTGTTTGGTCTGGCTCAGAGGTGGCTGTTTTGTCAGCTGTTTGTAGTTTTTTTAAGGGAATCACGTTTACCTGAGCGCCTGTGTCTATTTTGAAACACATCTTGTCTCCATTTTCAAGGTCGAGCTCGACGTATGCTGTATCAGGTCGTGTGGGTTTCTCGTTTATTTCGTAGATATAGAAATCGTCCTGATCATTTTCCGCTTCCTCTTGGACGAGGCTGTGGACGGCTTGCTTGCTTCTCTTTTTCAGGCAGCATTTCTCATAATGGTTCTGTTTCTGGCAGTAGTGACAGGTTTGTCCGTATGCAGGGCATTATCTCCTGTCGTGAGTTCCTCCACAGTTTCTGCAGCGGTTTCTGTTTTGCTGCTGATGATTCCGGTCATGACGTGGATGGTCCTGGTCTCTATGTCGCTGCCGTTCTTGTTGTTTTTGACGCACTGCTGCTATTTCGGCGGCAGCTGGTTTGCTTGACATTGATTCGAGATATTGTTGTGTGGTCTCGAAATTTGTAGCAATCTGGATAGCTTTGTCCATTGTCAGCGTGTCGCCCTCGGTGAGGAGTTTTTCTCTGATGTCGCGTGACTGGACACCCGCTACGATGCGGTCACGCACCATCTCATCACTGTTCGTGTATTCACAGTCTTTGACCAGATTTCTCAAATCTGTCACAAAGGAATCGAATGCTTCTCCTTGGTCTTGTTTTCTTTCCTGGAAAATGTAGCGAGCGAATACAGTGTTCTTTTTTGGAGAACAGTGAGCTTTGAATTTTGCGAAAATGGTGTCGACTTTATTTCCGTCTTCCTCTGGAAGGTTCCATGACTTGAAAATCTCTCTACCTTTATCTCCTATCTATATACGGACGTATGCTGCCTGTTCCTCTCCATTTGTTTTCTTCAGTGGGCCAAGAAACATCAGCCTAGCATGATCTTCGAATTTTGTCCATTCTGTGTCTAAATTGTTGGCAGTCCAATTCATGGTCGGATTTTGTTGGGAGGCCATACTTAATATACGTACCACTAAACCACACCCTTACTTCAACGACGTTATGTGTCTTTGATTCGCTAAATGGAAGGCTATGACGTTTTGATTTGGTGTATAAAATCGAAACGTAACGAGCACCAGTCCTCGCACCACTTTCAGAATGGCATGCGAGGGGTCTGCCACTGAAACGCCGAAATGTCCGAACACCAAAACTGAAAAGCCTAACGACGTTCTTGCACAGTGTCGGAGGGCCGGTAAACTGTATTGATCAAACTGGCTTTTTTTTTTTTTTCAATTCAGATTTTGTAAACCTTACCTGTCATGATCACAGTGTTTGTTTGTTTGTTGTGTCTCATCCCACTTCTGACACCATGTAAAGTGTCTGGGTGTGTTAGAACCAAGCATACAAATGAATGGCAGGAGAGTGGCTTGAACACAACGACTATTTATTCAAGAGTCATAGAAGAGTGCCTCGGAAGGGAAATAATTCTATCGCTTCGGCTACGATCAAGATCGTTGCCTTCGCAACGAGAATAATGTTACATATTCCACAATGAACAACAACTGCGTCTATATCTACTGGCTTGCCCTCCTGTTTTTCGATTACGGCTGTGGTAAATTCAAAAGTTTTCTGAATATCTTCAGTGGTGCGGCATTTACCCGACCGAACGTATAAGTCGTAGGACCAACCCAGTCTCTTTGATTTGATACCACTGAAGACAGAATCCCCCAAAAGAACGACACGTGGAAGCTTTTCCCTATTGTGGCGCTTTCGAACATTCTTTTCTGCTTTGACGTCACGCGTGGACTTTTCTCATTGACGTCAGTTTTCATATCTCCAATTTGCTTTTGTTCTGTTTCGTTTTGTTTTTTGTTTTCTTTCTGCTTTATTGTTGTTTTGCCCGATGTTTTTGGGGCAGGGGTCAGTGGAGCAGTTCTCGCAGCATCCGCGAAAGTTTTTCCCGGCTTCGTATGGAAGCTAGGGAGTTCAACAGAGGGGCATGTTTCAGTCTTCTTTGGTTCTTTTTGTAAGACAAGACTCGGAGTTAGGTTTTTAATCGCATCGGTCAGGACTTTCACTGTCTTTTCTAGACAGTCAATGCGCTCTAAAAGCGATTGAATCATAGACGAAACAGACTCACTGACCTCCGTCTGGGTGCTGATATCTTTTGTTTCCGTCTTCTTCAGTTTATCTCGAGGTAAAGATTGTAGGCCTACCTCTGTCATGGAGCTCTGGGCCTGGTCCTGGCGTCCCAACGGTCCCAGCACATCTTTGCATGGATTTTTAATGCCCACGCCTTTTTTGGTGCCGTCTCTTCTTTTTCTTTTTACAACGCTCGTTAGGCGTTCACCCAAACTTGTTGATCTTGTCAGCGTAGGCATAGTGCCTTAGATCAGTAAAAAACTTCAGCAGGCGAAATTACTTCTGCTGGGCTATCTCCGCCATCTTGAAACTCTCCCGTGTGTGTGTGTGTGTGTGTGTGTGTGTGCTCGCGCGCGCGTGCGTGCGTGTGTGTACCTGTGTGCATGTACGTGCATGTGCATATACGTGCGTGCGTGCACGTGTGCGTGCGTGCGTGCGTGCATACTTGCGTACGTGCGAGCGTGCGTGCATGCATGCATGTGTGTGTGTGTGTGTGTGTGTGTGTGTGTGTGTGTTTGCAGGCAGCTCAATCCAAATCCGTTGTTAAACATTTAGGCACACTAATCTCCTCCACTGCATCCCAAATGCGTAGCTTAATACGAAACTTCGTGACGAATCACACAGTAATCACACCATTTGAAACGGCGACAATTTATTCTGCAGTGAACATGAAGACGTGACCTGCCAGAGTGACAATTGGTACCGGGGGTGACATTTTGTACCGCAACATCGGAACCCCTTGTCACCGGGTAGCATTATTGTTCTGCGGCTGTGCGAACTGTTACCGCGTGACACAGCAACGTGGCTTTACAGGCTCAGACATAAACACTTTACGGCATACTCTATGAAAACCTTGTTCAGAGGTGTCCCACCTGACGTGATCTTTGAATTTATGAAGGAGATTACCATTCTCATCTGATTTAAGATTTTACGGAGGAAAGATTTTTTTTAACAACATTCCCGGTGTGCTTTTGGAAGATATTGTTTTAAAGAGCTGTGTGAATGAAGTCGGGTATTTTTTTTGTTTGTTTTCATACGACTTGTGAGTAATTTTCAACGTGGTGACAGCCCTGACACGGCCCTTTGCGGACGGCAACATTACCAACATTACAGGTTTAGAAGCGTGTCGGGGGGAAAAAAGCGCGTTCCATCAAACTATTTACGCTCCTGTCTTGGCCTAAGGGATCACTATGCCATATGAGCAGGTGAAGGTACCCACTTCCTCCCTCCCTCCCCCCCCCCCCCACACACACACTGTCCCCAGAGAGAGAGAGAGAGAGAGAGAGAGAGAGAGAGAGAGAGAGATTCAGATTCACATCCAGGTTCACATCTTTATTCTGTTTGGCCATACCCCTCCAGAAAAAAAAAAGGGTAGGGTGGGGTGGGGTGGTGGTGGTGGTGGTGTCACAATAATAGAGATCATGTTCTGATATTGATGTCACCGAAAAACAAAACCAAACCCAAAACCACACAGATCATATTGTTACAGCTTTCAAGCCTGCGATGCCAAAGTAATTATACTGCACACCGTTTTACACATACCTTGTTAGTACTAAACACAAAATCCAAGCATTCCCAGAGAGAGAGAGAGAGAGAGAGAGAGAGAGAGAGAGAGAGAGAGAGAGAGAGAGAGAGAGGAGACTTACATTGCCCCCAGAGAGAGAGAGAGAGAGAGAGAGGAAAGTTGGGCTAGGAGAGTGGAGGCAAGTTTATGTGACGAATTATGTATAAAAGTTAGGTGTATAGCGTCATGTCTATGACGTTTTCTACACATCGCTACCGCGTGCATGAAATTAAGACTAGTTCCTTCGCAGTCGAGCAGCTCGAAAACGTGGGGGAAAACACACGAAATCATATGGGCTTGTTGTGTGTGATTATTCCTTCGAATTATACATCAAAGGCTGAAAACTGCCCTATACTTCAACAACAGCGCCAGCATCGGAATGTTTCCTCAACTTTGCCGCATAGTCTTGGTCAGTTTAAACAGCATGAAGATCCCGTACTTCTACGGTTAATGCACTGACAATTCCTTTTTTGAAATCCATAATTATTACTATGTTTCTGATGACCCAGTATCGCACGATGACATAACAGAATAATAAAATAATATCAAACGAGAACATGACCAAATGAGAATGTTGGTCCATTTGAGAATGTGAACAGTAGTTATGATACAGATTCAGGTAACAGAGCACAGCTGACAAGAAATATGAATCCAGAATTCCTTTAGACGTTTCCTAGTTCACAACCAGGCTGAGACGAAACGTTTTATCAGTTTTAGCATACGTGCATGCATTTGATTGATAGTAATCACAATGATCAGGAAACAGCAAAGAGAGACAGTGTGTGTGTGTGTGTGTGTGTGTGTGTGTGTGTGTGTGTGTGTGTGTGTCCCTTGTGTGTGTGTGTATTTCCTTTGTGTCGTCCATTTCTGCTATGCGATTCGGTGTCGTAAGTAATATTCGTTCGAAGTTACGGGCGTGTGTTTATTTCATTATGGGAGCAAGAGTGACCCTACTTGTTCCTCCTTTATAGTGTTCATCGCCACACGCTGAGTGAGTCACCAAGCACCTTGTGGCACCTGTCAGAAGGCGATCTCAACTCCCTCTCCCGGTGACACTGGTCGTGGACGTCGCTGTCAATGTCATTGCAATCAGGACGACTATACGCTCATGCAAAAAACACTGAAAACGAGACTAGGTACTTGTGGTTTCACAAATCTGACTCAAAATCCTTCTGCACGCGGGGGAACCAAGACACAGTGAATGAAGCAGGATTTTAAGGTGCATTTCAAGGCTTTCTTTCTTCCTTTCTTTTTTCTTTTCTTTCCTTCTTTTCTCTTAAAAAAAAAAAAAAAAACGATTTTCCAACATTAATAACAGATACAAAGATCAACATAACGGCATACAAATGAGTATACTAAGTCGGGGGGGGGGGGGGGGGGGGGGGGGGGGGGGGGGGGGGGGGGGGGGGCGGGGGGAGTGTGAACAAAGAGATAGACACATAAAAAGAAAGTTTCAAACAGTTTCATTCAATAATCTAGGAAGAAAGAAGAAGAAAAAAAAAAAGAAAAAAAAAAAAGAAAGAAAAAGTCACAAACCTTTCCTCATCTAAAGGGCACTCGAGGAGCATAAACAACCAGTTTGACTAAACAGGATACAATGGTTAGGCAAGATTTCTTTTTTCACATACATGGACAGATTTTCTTCAGTTTTGTTATTCTACTTATTACCATCGACCACGTATTGCTTGCGTTCCCCCCCCCTCCCCCCCCCCCTCTTCCTCTAACTCATTCCATCACACACATCAGCAAGTCTTCTTTTTTCTGTTTTCTTTTTTTTTCTTTTTTTTTTTTTTTTTTTTTTACTGATGGGGGGTACCACTTTCTGTTTCAAAGCTTCTTCATGAGACAGTTTTCATGAAGTCATGGCTGATAGTTTGTGGGGAGGGCAAACTGTAGACCGTGTCGGAGACATATTACACATCGGAAACTCACCCTGTTCTTACCCTCTCACTCCCACAGTCACTTTCTCACTTATTTCCATACGCATCATGCTGTGTTGTGTGTTGTTCGGAGATCTGGGACGCTGACTGTTTGTTGTCAAGATAGGTGTTGTCATGGACGCGATGTCGCTTGTAGGCTGGTGTGAACTGAAATCTGTGGGCGTCTTCATCTTTCTAACGGTCTTTGTGGTACCTGCGCGCATGGAAACATTGTTTCAGTATAACTTGTGTGGGGCTCACTTGCAAATCATGGCAACTACACACACACACACACACACACACACACACACACGCAGAGAGGAGAGAGAGAGAGAGAGAGAGTGAGAGAGAGAGAGAGAGAGAGAGAGAGAGAGAGAGAGAGAGAGAGCACTTAGAAATAACCTTTCTGAATGGACGTCCTTTACCTCTTCCAGTAGCTAGTATTTGAGAACACCTACATGTTTTTCATTTTTCATTTGTCTTTATTTTTTTTTACAAAGCCAAGACGTCTCTTTTCCACGCCAGAAGCAAAAGCGAGATACAAGAACAGAAACCAAGATACCCTCTGAGAGTCACTGGAGCTGACAAAGCTACACGGAGACAGTTTGTCAGCGATTTTCACGAATATGTCCTGCACACACGGTAGGAGAAGACGGAAACCTTTGCCCTGGACCACAGGAAACTGGAAAGCGCACAAGACAAAGGAGTTTACAACAACAACAACGACGACAAAACAACAACGAGAACAACAACGAGAAAACAACAACGATGACGACGACAAGACCAATAACAACAGCAAAAACAACAACAAGAACAACAACAATAACGACGACGACGACAACAACAACAATAACGACGACGACGACGACAACAACAACAATCGCAACAACAACAAGAACAGCAGGAACAACGAAAACAGCAACAACAACCAGAACACCACCACCACCACCACCACGAACAACAACAACGAGGACAACAACGACAACAACGAAAGGGAATTACGAACATTCCCCGGTTTAAGAGGATGTTATGGAAAATTTACACAGACACTGCGCTTCAAATGACTGACATGACGAAGAAGAACTAGCCAATGAAACTGGAAGGGACCGCGACAGGCCTATGTCAGAAACCGTTTGACACTCCAGCTGACGCAAAACCGATTGTCTGTTGGCAATTTCACTCTTCAGATCTCTCTCTCTCTCTCTCTCTCTCTCTCTAACGACTACCGACATTTACATAAAATTAACCTCCCATTTGCAACAATTATGTTATACAAATCTAGATCTAGTTGCAAAGTGAGGCGACTGCAGGCGGAAATCTAAACAAATTTCTAATGTATTTAATAGCACACCACCAAAAAAAACCAACAAAAAAACAAAAAAAAACAACAAAAAAAAAACACACACACAACAACAACACAAAAAAAAAAAACGTAGACAAACGAATCACAAGACAAAACACAATATACACAGATACTGCGCTTCAAATGACTGATATGACGATGTATGTTTTGCCTTGTGATTCGTTTTTTTTTTTTTTTTTCGGTGCGCTATTAATTACATTTAAAATTCATACAAATCTACTCCGGCGTGTTTGAGGTCGGCTATGGAATCATATCCCTCGAGAACCAGAAAGTGAACCACATTTTGACAAATTCAGATCTAGTTTTCGTAAGTTATTTGATGAATGTCTCAGATCTGACTCCGCATCACCTCAAAAGGTATTGATCAGTCTCAGTTTAGATGTAATTAAAAAAAAAAATCTGATGAAAGATTCAAGTTTGGCTCCACTCTACACCAAAATTCATAACTCATTCTGTCAACCTGTGTCATTGTTATATTGTTTTCCCCATTGTATTCTGCGTTTTCAGGGGGCGAGTGTGTTTATTCTCTTAACGTCATAGACTTTGTAACCGTTTATTCCCGCCCGACCACTTGTCGGTCGGTCCCTGTCCGTCTGTCTGTCTGTCTGTCTCCCTCATCCTCCCCCGCCTTAAAAAAAAAAAACCCTCAGAGGCCCAAGATGTGTTTTAACTGCAAGTTAATTATGAAATTTGGTGTAGAGGTACATTTAAAGCCTACTAATGAGGGTCACCCAGCAGATTTACTTTATCATGATGCTGACCTACTTTTTTTCTTCTTCCATGGATGACCCACTGGGCTTTGTTGTAAAACAGTGACTTTTTTGTGTTGTTCCACCGATGACCCACTCGGCCGTTGGGGTGATGACATAACTTTTTTCCCCCTGAAATTTCAGTGTACACTTCAAAACTAGCCAGCATCATTACTATTCACATTCAGCCATTCTCCCGTTAAGTTCACATGTAAAATGTTCAGTTTCTTTTGAAAAAATACAACTGAATTTCACATTTGGTTACATATAGTTTCTTTTCATCGATAAGGGCGCCTTTTTAGAGAGAGAATAGGCTATGTTTCCTCCTTGCAATGCAGTTTATATATATATATATATATATATATATATATATATATATATTTTTTTTTTTTTTTGAAAGAGAGAACTTACATAGCGCCTATCCCCAGCCAGAGACCAAGCTCTAAGCGCTTTACAATCCGCATTCTCGTTTACACAACGGGCTGCCTACCT
This sequence comes from Conus canariensis, assembly GCA_033310375.1. Taxonomy (NCBI): domain Eukaryota; kingdom Metazoa; phylum Mollusca; class Gastropoda; order Neogastropoda; family Conidae; genus Conus; species Conus canariensis. Next base: position 17,262,280 of record CM065743.1, read on the forward strand.
GGGTAGAGCCAACTGAAGAGCTACCTGTTGGCGCTTCATCTAGTCGTTTCCCGTGTCATTCAGTCAATATCGCTCATCCAATTTAACAACTCTTCCATTCTTTCGATTTTTGACGCAGAGTGCATGCTATGTGTAACGTGTCATCCATACCAACGGCCAAACTGGCCTTCTCTTCCGAACGTAGGTGATGGGATTTGACGTGTGTGCAAGATGTTGTGCGTGCGTTCACGCACGGAACCTCGGTTTTTAGTCTCATTCGAAGGACTATTTGGGAAATAGAGTCAGAACCCATGTTAACTCCGTGGGTAAAGTCCCCCTGTACCGAAACGACCCAGCGGAGATTCGAGCGTGCAACCCCAGGATCACCAAGATTACGAGTCCGGCGCTCTACCAACCGAGCTATTCGGGCCCCCGAATATTTTCCAGTATTCACAGAAGATTATACAGATTACATCATACATTGCAATAATGTTATATCAAATGCTATTCCACCCCCCCACCCCACCCCCACCCCCTGAAAAAAAAAGAAAAAAAAAAAAAGAGAAAAGCCAAAAACGAAAATGAAACATCTAAAACAGAGGTAAGATCACATGTACAACCCCACGCACGTCAATTTTGCACTATGGCAGGATTTCTGATCATTCGATCTACCTTATAAGTTCAAATGTGGAAGGACATTTCATTATTAGTTACCAGGGATAGCATTCAATACTAGGACTTGTTGTGACCACCAAGGCTTGTTGGCTCATCCATGACCCATGTAAACAAAGGCCCTGGGTGACCACCAAGGCCCTCTGGGTCACCCACGACCCATGCAAACAAAGGCCCTGGGTGACCACCATGGCCCACTGGGTCACCCACGACCCATGTAAACAAAGGCCCTGGGTGACCACCAAGGCCCACTGGGTCACCCGTGACTCAATTCTTCTATGAAGGCACAACATGAAATAAACCCCCATATTTCCTCTAGGTTACATGTCAAACTTTTAGATAACCATGTTTTCTATAACACTGCGAAATATTGTGTTTTGAACCTTCTATGTAAGAATTCTCTGGATGTTGAACTGCCAGGCTGGATAATCATGGGCCATAAAGCCTGGAAGAAGCCATTTGCGGAAGGGACAGAATCCCCAAGCAGTTGATCAAGGAAGATTAGTTGTAGCCCTTTTGTCTCAGGGATGGTATATTGGGCCTTTGGAGTAAAAGAAAATGAAATGTTTTCAGGTATATTGTAGTGGCCAGGTGTATTTATTTGGGTCACTGTTGACCCTGGGGGCAGTGCACTTTGGGACTTCAGGTTAGACATGCACGTTGTGTTGTTGTGGGCTACCTATACTTCAGGTTAGACATGCACGTTGTGTTGTTGTGGGCTACCTCAACTTCAGGTTAGACATGCACGTTGTGTTGTTGTGGGCTACCTCTACTTCAGGTTAGACATGCACGTTGTGGGCTACCTACACTTCAGGTTAGAAATACACGTTATGTTGTTGTGGGCTACCTATGCTTCAGGTTAGACATGCTCGTTGTGTTGTTGTGGGCTACCTCTACTTCAGGTTAGACATGCACGTTGTGTTGTTGTGGGCTACCTCTACTTCAGTTTAGACATGCACGTTGTGTTGTTGTGGGCTACCTATACTTTAGGTTAGACATGCACGTTGTGTTGTTGTGGGCTACCTATACTTCAGGTTAGACATGCACGTTGTGTTGTTGTGGGTAGCTACCTACGCTTCAGGTTAGACATGCTCGTTGTATTGTTGAGGGCTACCTATACTTCAGGTTAGACATGCACGTTGTGTTGTTGTGGGCTACCTATACTTCAGGTTAGACATGCACGTTGTGTTGTTGTGGGCTACCTCTACTTCAGGTTAGACATGCACGTTGTGTTGTTGTGGGCTACCTCTACTTCAGTTTAGACATGCACGTTGTGGTGTTGTGGGCTACCTATACTTTAGGTTAGGCATGCACGTTGTGTTGTTGTGGGCTACCTCTACTTCGGTTTAGACATGCACGTTGTGTTGTTGTGGGCTAACTATACTTCAGGTTAGACATGCACATTGTGTTGTTGTGGGCTACCTCAACTTCAGGTTAGACATGCACGTTGTGCTGTTGTAGGCTACCTATATTTCAGGTTAGACATACACGTTGTGTTGTTGTGGGCTACCTATACTTCAGTTTAGATATGCACGTTGTGTTGTTGTGGGCTACCTCTACTTCGGTTTAGACATGCACGTTGTGTTGTTGTGGGCTACCTATACTTCAGGTTAGACATGCACGTTGTGTTGTTGTGGGCTACCTATACTTTAGGTTAGACATGCACGTTGTGTTGTTGTGGGCTACCTATACTTCAGGTTAGACATGCACGTTGTGTTGTTATGGGCTACCTATACTTCAGGTTAGACATGCATGTTGTGTTGTTGTGGGCTACCTCTGCTTCAGATTAGACATGCACGGTGTGTTGTTGTGAGCTACCTGTACTTCAGGTTAGACATGCACGTTGTGTTGTGGGCTACCTATACTTCAGGTTAGACATTGACGTTGTGTTGTTGTGGGATAGCTACCTATACTTCAGGTTAGACATGGGTGTTGTGTAGTTGTGGGATAGCTACCTATACTTCAGGTTAGACAAGCACGTTGTGTTGTTGTGGGATACCTATACTTCAGGCTAGACATGCACGTTGTGTTGCTGTGGGCTACCTCTACTTCAGGTTAGACATGCACGTTGTGTTGTGGTGGGCTATCTATACTTCAGGTTAGACATGCACATTGTGTTGTTGTGGGCTACTTATACTTCAGGTTAGACACGTAACGTTGTGTTGTTGTCGGCTATCTATACTTCAGGTTAGACACGTAACGTTGTGTTGTTGTCGGCTATCTATACTTCAGATTAGACACGTACGTTGTGTTGTTGTCGGCTACCTATTCACCGTGTGGTGTTGCACGGGACAGTCCGGGCCTTACGTGCATTGCGTGTCATGGCTTCCTTGTGACAACTTATTCAGTTCAGTAATTATAATGTCGGTTCTTTGGCTGCTAATGTAAACACACCCCGTCCCCAGTTACCCTTTGGAGTGGGCTTAACGCCTAGGCAATGAATCACTGTCATTCTCTCTCTCTCTCTCTCTCTCTCTCTCTCTCTCTCTCTCTCTCTCTCTCTCTCTCTCTCCATCAATGGCATAGGTTCTGGATCACTAAAATGTTCACTGACTAAACTGTTTTTACAATTACATTATCATCCGTGAAAAAGCTGTTGTTGGGACTGAAGATGAGGCGTAAGTGAAACTGTTCCAACGTATGAACATTCAGTTTTCGTTACCTGCTTCACGTTCAGCAGCATATTTCAGTGTTCAGTTCACACTTAATTTCAATTAGTTTCAAAGTGAGGTGACTGCAGGCGGACATTGAAACAAACCTAAACAAGCACAATATATATATATATATATATATATATAAAAAAAAAAAAAAAAAAATGTTAGCGAACCGCCCAGAGGAACGTGGACAAACGTGTCACAAGACAAAACACGACGCGTTTCGACCTCTTAGGTCTTCTTCAGGCAAGATACAAACAAATAGGACAACGAAAATTCACTTAGCTTTGATCGCTTCAGAGTTCAGCGCAAGGAAGGCGTTGAATGAGAACGAGGCTGTTGGAAGGGAAATAATGTGTGAGTCAAAGTCGTAATGATGATAATTATATTACTGATAGGAATACTAATAATGGTCAAATTATTGACAAAATAAATTAAGACAGAATTACTGCCACTCTTGGTGACAATAAGGCAATAGCAGCTGTAGTATGGGAGAAAGGAGAGTGGATTAGAGGATTCTTAAACAGCAGGGTTGCCGTGGCAACAGTCCCAGCGGCGAAGGCGATGGCAATGTCAATGTTAGTGGTGGTAGTATCATTACTAGCAATAGTATTACTGATGATACTGCTAACAACCATTGTGAAGGTTAAGGTAATAAAAGTATGATATAGAAATATATTTAGATAATATATTTTTATAATAATCATAATAAACAGATAAAATAAATAAATAAATAAATAAATAAATAAATAAATAAATAAATAAATGAAACATAAGTTGTAAAAAAAAAAAAACAAATGCATACATAAATAATTGAAAAATAATATGGTATAAATAATAATTGAAAAATAATAATGGGACTGAACTGTTGCGTCGCCCCAAACAGCCCCACTGGACATTGTACAGGACCTTTACAATCCAAAATATGTAAACTTTCATGACACTCGGCTTGCCTTATGTGCTCTCATGTGATACAAGAGAGGTCAAAGTATGTCAGCGGTCAGAGTGGTCAGCCCAATTGTACACAGCTGACTGTATCATAGGTACGGTCTACAGTCGATGAAAACCTGTAATGGCCACAGGCTGACACACTGGACATTCAAAGCTTCTAACCGGGGAGTTGAACGAGGAGAGTCACACTATTGTGTGAGAGTGACAGGTAAACTACCGAACGGAGTGTCACATTGTTGTTTGAGAGTGGACAGGTAAACTACTGAATGGTTTTATACACTGGGGAAAACATTTGTGATTGTGGGGAACGGAAACGGGTCAACTTTCAGATAATAATCAGTTAAGGAAAAAAACAAAATATACGCACGGCATTTACACGTCACAATATATATATATATATCCAAACAAACAACAAAGAACTCAACAACAATCACGTTGAATATTTCCCAACATTTCGACCTCTTTGGTCTTCCTCAAGGGACTTTAATCATCCAATATAATCATAATCATACCATATAAACATGGTATTCGTATGTGGTCAAGTAAATGACAGAATGAATGTAGTGAGTTAAAATGATTTTTTTTTTTGCACAATCCTTTTCACGTGTAACACTGATATTCATAAGTTTTTGTCCCTTGTAATGAATGTTCTTTTTTTCCCCAAATGCAAATATATTTTCGCATTACTGCATATGAGACAAAGGAAAAATGAACAAATATGGCAAATGTTAAA
>CM065743.1:17272268-17302268 GCA_033310375.1 Conus canariensis
ACTGGAAGCAGTGGCTAGCACTATTTTGCCTGTGGAGCGGATCCTGTTCAGGATAAGATTCAGGATGGTCTTTCCTGTCCCTCATGGAGCATCAAGGAACATTATGTTGCTGCTTGCTGTGGGATCCTGCCTCTGCTCAACCATGGTCATAAAGCTGTCGTACACGTCTCTCTGGTCAGCTGTCAGCTTCTTCAGCTGGTCATCAGCTGCTGCCCGGAGTGCAGTAGTGTCGTAATTGGTCTCGCGGTAGTATTCTCGAGGCACAGTTTGTTGTTGTGTGACTGTTGGCATCCCATACTCCTCTGTAGACTTGCCTCCAAGAAGGAAGAGTTTGTCCTGAATCACAGTAAGAGCTTGGTTGTAGATGGCATCTGTGTACTGCGCTTCATAATAGACATCTCTTCGGACTTGGAAGAGGAAATCTTCAGCAAGATGGTCTCTGAAGAGGTTCCACAGGTTGCCTGGGTTACTGGGGTTGAAAGCCACCAGGATAATACAGAAGTCACGCAGCAGTCAGGGTCTCTGAGAGATGGAGGCTTCCTCCAGGGCAAGTTGTAGAAGGCGGTCATCATCTAGGAGTCCAAGAGCATTGCAAGCATCTCGAAAAATGTTGTGGACATAGCCGTTGACAATCTTCAGCTCCTCGTACGAACGGGATCCTTTCATAACGTTGAGTAGAAGCCTCGAGAAGTAGCACTCTCCCTGGCGAGGACTGATACTGTACAATCGCCGGATTGCAGTGTCCCTTTGTCGTTTCTTCCACATATTCTGAGTGGACATCAATGTGAAGTGCTCAGGGACTTCCACGTACTTCAGCTCTCGTGCTGTAGGGTCTTGAGAGCATAGGCTAAAGATGGCGGTAAGGGTCGCTTCTGGGGGAGAGCCTTGTGCTCTTTGCGCTGCGTTGTGTGGATTGAAGTAGACCCATTGTCCATTCTCCAAATGGACAGCTGGTCTCTGCACCATGGGGTGGCGCTCATGCAGGTCAAATCCCAGGAGTCTCCAGGTCGCCTCGATGCTGCCAACGTAGCGGGCATTCTGGTACATTTGGATCTCATCAATGACTGGAGGTTGTTGAGCTGTTCCTTCACCTGCCTGAGTGGCTTGGAGTTGGAAGACGGCTTGGTCTGTGCCCTTGTGGACATACTTCAGGACGTACTTGATGAATTTTATGCTACTGCATATTTCCACATTGATGTGGCAGTTGAACTAATGTAGGAGGTAAGGGTTGTAGGGGACAACCCACTGGTTGGTGACGATGATTTCTCTCTGCCCAAGCTTCACAGTCCCAGTATGTCCTCATTCAGACTCCTCACGTCTCCTGTACTTGGGGTAGCTGTCCTCACCCTGCTCTATGACCCTTCTTGCCTCTCAATCAATTTTACCTCACAATTGTTTTTCGTAATACGATACACAGTCGATAGAGGGATGCCTGTACTTAATGAACTTACCAATGCATTCTCAATTCCTCGATTGAAGTGCTCCAAAATGACAACTCTATAGGGGCCGCCATAACCTAGTGGATAAGGCGCTGGACTCATGATCCAAAGGTCGTGGTTTCGAATCCCGGCTTGGTCTTGGAAATTTTCATGTGGAATGTTTCCAGCTAAAATGACCGTAGTTCACCCTGATGTCCACCCTGGCCCTGCAGGTGTCAGTCTAATGTGACGGACCAGCCGTCTGCATATCCTTGATTTTGGCACGGACGTTAAACCCAACTCAAACATGACAACTCTGTGAAAAGATTGCATTTTCACGATGTATTATGTCTATTGGAGGGCCTCTGGGTTGACAACATTTCTGGTCTCCCTGTTTGGCGCAAGTATAGTCAGTGTTTCTGCGCTTCCAGTTCGTGATGCTGCAACGTAGAACATTCCATGTGTAAAACACGGAACGGTCAGATCTGCCCCACGGGATGAAAATGTCTGACCATGGCTCTTGTTGACAGACAAAAATCAGACGGTATTGCAGAGCATCATAACTTCGGTGTATTTCTGAAATCCTCTGCAGACTACCATCTCTAAATTTAGAAATTAACGGTTTTTAACGGTCAATTTTAAGTTTCTGTTCATATTAGTTGTCTATCATTGATCAGCGTGTAAAACTGCACCTGTATACCAAATTTCATCAAGAAAGGTCTAAATTTAGAAAATAACGGATCTTAACGGTTTTTAACGCTCAATTTTATAGTTTCCGTTCGTGTAAGTTGTATATCATTGTTCAGCGTGTAAAACTGCGTCTGTATACCGAATTTCATCAGGAACGGTCTAAATTTATATAATAACGGTTTTTAACGGTCAATTTTTAAGTTTCCGTTCGTGCAAGTTGTATATCATTGTTCAGCATGTAAAACTGCATCTGTATACCGAATTTCATCAGGAACGGTCTAAATTTATATAATAACGGTTTTTAACGGTCAATTTTAAGTTTCGGTTCGTGTAAGTTGTATATCATTGTTCAGCATTGAAAACTACACCTGTATATCAAATTTCATCAAGAAAGGTCTAAATTTAGAAAATAACGCTTTTTAACGGTGATACCATTTCTAAATTTAGAAATTAACGGTTTTTAACGGTCAATTTTAAGTTTCTGTTCATATTAGTTGTCTATCATTGATCAGCGTGTAAAACTGCACCTGCATACCAAATTTCATCAAGAAAGGTCTAAATTTAGAAAATAACGGATCTTAACGGTTTTTAACGCTCAATTTTAAGTTTCCGTTCGTGTAAGTTGTATATCATTGTTCAGCGTGTAAAACTGCATCTGTATACCGAATTTCATCAGGAACGCTCTAAATTTATATAATAACGGTTTTTAACGGTCAATTTTTAAGTTTCCGTTCGTGTAAGTTGTATATCATTGTTCAGCGTGTAAAACTGCATCTGTATACCGAATTTCATCAAGAACGGTCTAAATTTATATAATAACGGTTTTTAACGGTCAATTTTAAGTTTCGGTTCGTGTAAGTTGTATATCATTGTTCAGCATTTAAAACTACACCTGTATACCAAATTTCATCAAGAAAGGTCTAAATTTAGAAAATAACGCTTTTTAACGGTGATAAATAACGGTCATAAAAACTATCGAATGACCCAATGTTATTCACAGTATGTCCTTCTAGACTCATGCCAAGTTTGGTGGCGATCCGAGGACTCCCTTTGCCGCCAACATCAGAAAAGATTGTATTTTTGATCGTTTTTAGGGGGGTACGTGTTGTTAACGGTTTTTAACGGTCATAAATAACTGTCGTAGAAACTGTCCAATGACCCTATGTTACTCGGGAGATGTCCCTCTAGGTTCGATGTACCTGTGCAATGTCACAACGGCCATTTGATGAAAAACAGAGGAAAAAGATGTCTTTGAAACCGTTATAACAGTTTTTTTTAACGGTTGTTAACGGTTTTATTTCTTTAAAGATTAGCCCAAAACCATCCTCGGGTCACAACAGACATACCTGCTAAATTTCAAGAAGATCGGGTTTTAAACAGTTTCTTTGATAGGGTTTGGTGTTTTTAACGGTTTTTAACTGTTATAAATAACGTTTTTTAACTGCCAAATAACGGTTTTAATTTTAGAGAAGTAGTCCTGTACCTGTGCAATGTCACAACGGCTATTTGAAGAAAAGCAGAGGAAAAAGATGTCTTTGAAACCGTTATAACAGTTTTTTTAACGGTTTTTAACGGTTTTATTTTTTTAGAGATTAGCCCAAAACCATCCTCGGGTCACAACGGACGTACCTGCCAAATTTCATTACAATCGGTTGAGCCGTTTTTGAGTCTATAGCGTACACAGACACACACACACACACACACAGACAGAATTTGCCCTTTATATATTAGATATATATATATATATATATGACATATATACATGTAAATCTATTTACTTACTTATTTATATAGATTTTTTAAATTCATTTGTCTATACAGAGGAGAGAGAGAGAGAGAGAGAGAGAGAGAGAGAGAGAGAGAGAGAGAAATCTGACAGTTACTGTTGATTATTGGTCTTCTCACAAAAAAAATACCATTTGTTTATTGTTAGATACTCCTCTCCTGTGTTTACAAGGATCAACAACACCTTGGCGTGTGTCACGCTAATGGCTCACCCTTACTCTCCCACCATCTCAGAACCGCCCCCCCTCCCCCCCACCATCTCAGAACCCCCCCCCCATCTTCTCCTCGCCCTGCCCTCCCAAGTCCCTCTGTTATCTCCTTTCTGAACACATTGATAAGAGTTTACAACAAGTAACGGTTGGAAGGGTTGCACAGCGCAGTTTTGATGGTTTTGACCGTCGTCGCAGCATGAACTATCACTCTTAATTCAGCGAAGAAATGTAGGTTTGGATTGTCATGGTTGCATTCAGTTCGTTCTCTTGTTTTAGATGAAACCTTACCCTTTCACAACTGCATTGTGTGTGTGTGTGTGTGTGTGTGTGTGTGTGTGTGTGTGTGTGTGTGTGTGTGTGCGTGCGTGCATACGTGCGTGCGTGCGTGCGTGCGTGAGTGCGTGTGTGTGCGTGCGTGCGTGCGTGTGTGTGTGTGTGTGTGTGTGTGTGTGTGTGTGTGTGTGTGTGTGTGTGTGTGTGAAATAATCCGTTCGAAGATAAAACAACATTTCACGTGAGAAAATGAGATTTGAACAATGAATTATCAAGGAAGGTACTGCTTGACACTGTCATAGAACTTATAAAAAAAAAAAAGAACGTTGCACGGAAATCATAATGAATTGCAAGTGTCATCATCTCTGAATGAACAGTATTTCAATTTCATTTTTCATTCCAATCATAGGGAAATCAAACTGTTTTGCAAACACTTTTCATTCAGCAACGAATTGAGCACACTGAACGGTTAAAATGAACGAGTCTTTGATGACATCCTCAAGCTTTTGGGAAGAAACGTCATCGCCAAGTGTCAACAACCAGACGACGTTTTCCTCTGCCTATCTTCACCATGACGTCACTCGCTTACTGTGGTTGATTGTGCCTCCTGCATTGCTGGTGTTGGGTTGTTATGGCAACGTGATGACCATAGTGGTGATGCGTGCGATGCGGGCTTCAGAATCCACTGGCTGTCTGTCTGTGTACTTCACTGCACTGGCTGTGTCTGACCTCTTTTTCCTCTTTGCCAATATGTCGTGGTATTGGCCAGAAATGGCCCTGGATTTCCCGCTGTCTTATTTCCATGACCTGTCTTGCATAGTCCTCTTCTTTGTCAGTAACGTGTCTTCCACGAGCTCAGCGTGGATTTTAGTAGCTATGACGTGTCAGCGAATGACGTCAGTGGTTCTGCCACATCGTGTGGAAGTTTTGTGCACAGTGAGTAAAGGAAAAATCATCACTGCCGCCATTTTGTTCTGTTCCTGTGTGGCAAATGTCTACACGTTCTTTACTTATCATGTTGAATACGTTGAGGAAGGGTACCCATCATGTGTAAGCAGTAATAAAAATGTGGCAAACATATTTAACTTTCTCTATCTATGTTTGGCTTCACTGGTTCCCTTTCTTGTCCTGATCATTGCCAACTCTATCCTGATCTTTGGAGTTGTGCAATCTGTGAAGATGTCTGGTAAAATAGCGGGCCGTGGTGACACCCACACATCCTCACGACTGGCCAGAGTCTCCTCCATGACAACTACACTGATTCTGACTTCTGCAGCTTTCTTGGTACTTACATTACCATCAGCTGTTTTGTTGGTATTCTTCGAGATAATTGGCTTCTATGAGGGTGAAATTGATGATGAAGCACTGAGCAAACAGCTGGCTTTGGTAGACACGGTGTGTGCATTATTGTTGATGAGCAACAGCTCTATTAATTTTTATATTTACATTTTAAGTGGCAAAAAATTCAGACAAGAAGTCAGACGATGTTTCAGCTTCTGTTGTAAGCAATAAAAGAGATCAATGCGCAAGGCTTTGGAATAAAGTATTTGTCTGTGTTATATGATGGTTTGTTAACATCTCCATATTCACGATGGAAAAAAAACCCTCTGAAATTTCATTTTGTACAAAAGAAATCTACAAATGATATGCAAACTTCTATATACTTAATGGAGAAAAAATCTTCAAGTAATTGGTGATGAAACGAGGCAGGGAACAGTAAACGATAAACAGTAAACAAGTGGGGTATTTTTTGCTCCCGTAAGAAAACCTAACACAGAGTAACTTTTATTCAAGACTGGCACAGCCTTTTAAACTTGAATAAAGGCAGACAACTACACAGACGAGCAATCTAATAGTGGGGGAAAAAACAAGCGCAGGCCAACAACTGAACTGTCTTCATAGTAATGACTTGGCAAAGATTTGGACTTAAGGAGGGGGGGGGGGGGGGGGGGAGAGTTTGAAGATGGAGAAACTGGGAACATGAAATTAAGAAAATATGTTGCAGATATGAAAACTCTTCACTAGCTGCATAAGGGAACCATCGCAATCCCTTTTGTAGGCAGATATAGGGGGATTGCGATGGTTCCCTTATGCAGCTAGTGAAGAGTTTTCATATCTGCAACATATTTTCTTAATTTCATGTTCCCAGTTTCTCCATCTTCAAACTCCCCCCCCCCCCCCCCCCCTCCTTAAGTCCAAATCTTTGCCAAGTCATTACTATGAAGACAGTTCAGTTGTTGGCCTGCGCTTGTTTTTTCCCCCACTATTAGATTGTTCATCTGTGTAGTTGTCTGCCTTTATTCAAGTTACTCTGTGTTAGGTTTTCTTATGGGAGCAAAAAATACCCCACTTGTTTACTGTTTATCATTTACTGTTCCCTGCCTCGTTTCATTTCCGATTTTGTTTTGATTAAATTGAGGTTATTTGTATTTGTTTCTGTCCGTCTGTGTGTTTGTCTTTTGATCTCCCTTGCATCTTTGGGTGGATCCTCAAGCGTAGGCTCAAAGATTGTCCCCAACATTTTATACTATTTGCATAATGTCTTTAGTTTTTCAGCAACTTTTTTCCTCCCCACACTTTCGTTTGATTTCATTTACTACTCTTCGCTGGCTGCTTTGGGGGGTGCTACTGGATTCTTTTTTGCACCCTTGGTGGTGAGAACACTGCAGTATTGTGGACCGTGGTGTGTCTCTATTTGACGCCAGGAGGGCAGACACAATCAGCCATGTCTCCCTGATGAGTTCCGACCCAGCGGACGAAAGGCCTCGGAGCAGGCAATACAAATGTATCTGCCTTCAAAAGGGATTGCGATGGTTCCCTTATGCATCTAGGTAAGAGTTTTCATATCCGCAACATATTTTCTTAATTTCATGTTCCCAGTTTCTCCATCTTCAAACTCTCCCCCCTCCCCCCTCCTTAAGTCCAAATCTTTGCCAAGTCATTACTATGAAGACAGTTCAGTTGTTGGCCTGCGCTTGTTTTTTCCCCCACTATTAGATTGTTCATCTGTGTATTTGTCTGCCTTTATTCAAGTTTAAAAGGCTGTGTCAGTCTTGAATAGTTACTCTGTGTTAGGTTTTCTTACGGGAGCAAAAAATACCCCACTTGTTTACTGTTAATTGGTGGTTGCTTGATTTATTGATTTCTTTTCTGTTACTCATCTCTTGGTGATTTTATACTTGAATACTCTTTAGAATTATTGTCGCATCATTGGTTAGAGAGAAAAATCCTATCTTTAAAGAGAAGAAGTGAAGGAGATAACTGAAAGAGATTCACCAGAAACCTGCATTGAAATAGCCCAAGACAATATACATGCGAAAAGCCATTATTTCTGACTAACATTTTAGATTGTCTGATTTATAAGATTCACGAATAAAATCAAGCTAGTTCTTCATTGTCAAGTGATACAATCTCGGATACTCTTTGGTTATTTATTGCAGGCACTTGAATGATATTCATTTTTTTCATCGTCATGGGGATTGCATTTTAAAAGAAAATGATATTCGTTTTCAACTGCATTTAGTGTGCGCGCTTTGCACATTTTATCAGTTTCTGATTCAGGTATAGACCAAACCTTGCTCGCATTTGGATCTTGGGTCCTTGTTTTGAATATAGCAAGCATGTTCCTATGCCATGTATGCGTCATATTTTTCAGTACTTTTCTGGATGTAAATTACAATTTTATTCGAGAAACCAGTGATACTTCTCTTTTCCTTCTATATTCGAATGCCACTTAAAACAATACTTAACCATCTTTTAGTTCTGAGATAAACAGATCATCACCTCCCACTTCCTGACTTAAGCAACTATTCCAAATCCGTATTCTGTAAGAAGTTTCTTATTCTTTGTCACCCAGTTGCATTTTCCTGTTATATGCTGTACTTGCATCTCATACGTTTGTCTGCATTATCTTGTCACTGGTAGTTTTAGCAGCCTCAGCCAATATCTTATGCACTTTAATTATGTTCTTATTATAGAGTGGATATCTGCTTGACTTTCCATGTGCCGCTTTGTTTGAGGAATGCACCGGGACATTCATAAAGCATTTAGCTGCACACGTATGCACTGTTCCTATGAGGTATCTACTTGATAAACCCCACACATCTGTCGCATATGATAGCATAGCTTCAATTTGTGAATCAAAAAGCTTCCAGCATACAGATGGTTTAATTGAGTTAAGTTTTCTTAGTGATCTTAGAATCTGTATCACACCTTTCTTTGTCTTTTTGTAGGCTTCTGATCGTCCCATGCTAAAACTTAATTAGTTGTAAGTATCATTCCCAGATAGTTGTAACTATTCATTGCTTTTACTTTCATTCCTCCAAACTGCCATTTTTCATGACCTCCTATTCTGAAAACTATGCCATCTGTTTTTTTTTTTCAAGTTTAATAGGTAGTTCCAATCAATCTCTTTCCATTTTTCAGATTGTTAAGTTGGTCTTGACGACAAACAACTGTGTGAGAAAAAAGAAAGATATCATCCACGAAAAACATTCGGAAAATCGCGACAGCGTTCGTGATTGTTTGTAAACCTTGTCTGCCCCTTTGGCTTATTTCTATGTCCATCTCGTTCATAGATATAAAAACAGCTGGGGGCTCAATAAACATCCTTGTTTGACACCTTGAGGGCAAATTAACATCTCTGAATACATACCCGTAACACAAACGCAAGATGGTACTAAATCATGAATTCCTTGCCATTAATATCCACTTTTCTTAAAACATTCAGCAGGATATTTAGGTTAACAGAATCAAAAGCTTTCTTGAAGTCTTCAAAAGGAGCATAAAATTTGATTTATTGGTGAAGATATTTTTCCACTATTGCGTACAACAAAAACATTGTGACCGACTCTACTGTAGCTTCTGTGGAAACCTTCCTGTTCTGCAATTATCTTTGCCCCATTTCCAGTACAGTTGTGTAATCTTTTGTTTATTGTATGTATGTAAATTTCACTAATGACATTTTCTAGAGATTGTTTCGGTCTCCCTTTTAATGAATATGAACAATGGTCGAGTTTAATCACTCTTTTGGAAATATCACTTTGTCAGAAAGAGAATTAAACAAATTTAGAAGAAAATCAAGTTAGGTTTAATTAGCATGTTTAAATGTTTCACTTACAATTTTATGCGGCCCAGCACTTTTTCATTTTTTTTTTTATTAGTACCATCAATAACTTTTTGTTTGATGATAGGATAATCAAACAGCAGCTCTTCTATTTTTTCCTTATATGACTCACCTGGTTCCAAGTCGTCAAGATTACAGCTAATAAAACTGTTGAAACACTTTGAAGGAGTGGTGGTAAACTGTTGATTATTTTAAAATAACATATTATGCTTTTCTTATAAACAATCCTTATTGTTAACCAAAAATGTTTTGGACATTAATTCCCTCTTCAGTGCGTTGGCTGCTTTAAAAAAAAAATCCCGTTTGTTGTGCTTTCTATGTTCTAATGAATCAGCACTACAAAATATTTGCAACAGTTCTTTTTCATAACATTCTTTTTGTGTTAACATTCAATATGAAATCAGTCATTACATTTTTTTCCACCCATTAATTTCAGCATACGTGCCACAGCCCCATACATTGCATTGGCAAATATCTCCACGGCACTGTTGACACTCATACTTAGCTTCTGAAACATTGTAGTCAAACCAGCTGACAAGGGTGGCGCTATTGTTGTCTGGCGGCGGGACCTGTACATCGCCGAGGCACTCTCCCAGCTCTCAGACACCAGATTCTACACCTCTTCACAGCCCAGTCAAACCAAAACCAATAACACCCTGATCAGAAAATTCATTCGCGAGTGCATTAGCGCTGGAAACCTCCCAAATGAAGCCCATTCCCTGGTCGTTTCTGAACCCAAAGATTCCCAATTCTACTTGCTTCCCAAAATACATAAACCAAATAACCCAGGACCGCCCCATTGTCTCTGTCTGTTCCTGCCCCACTGTCCAGATCTCTCAGTTCTCGACAAAATCCTCCAGCCTATCGTTTCCAACCTCCCCACCTTTCTTAAGGACACAAACCATACTCTTGATCTTCTGCAAAATTTCTCCTTCCATCCTGGCTCCCAACACCGTCACCTCTTCACCATGGACGTCTGTGCACTTTACACAAGCATTCCCCATCATGAAGGGCTTTCAGCCCTCAAACACTTCTTGTCAAAAGACAGCAGAAATCTACCCACCACCACTCTTCTCCGTCTTGCTGAGCTTGTTCTCACACTCAACAACTTTCAGTTTGGTGCTGACCATTTCCAACAGAATTGCGGCGTTGCCATGGGCACCAGGATGGGTCCTGGCTACGCCTGCCTGTTTGTTGGTTACATTGAAGAAAAGATCTTCTCACAATACACAGGCACTTTCCCAGACTTTTTCCGTCGCTTCATTGACGATTGCCTCGGTGCAGCCTCCTGTCCAATCCAAGATCTGAAAAACTTCATTGACTTCGTCAGTGGATTTCATCCAGCTCTTAGATTCACTTTTGAAATCACTCAGACTACCATTTCCTTCCTTGACATCAAAATCTCTATTTGTCCCAACTCACCCTACCTCACCACATCTGTTCATTACAAACCCACCGACTCGCATTCATACCTTCTGTACTCCTCCAGTCACCCTGCTTCCACCAAAACAAGCATTCCTTTCTCTCAACTACTTCGTTTGCGACGCATCTGCAGCGATGATGACGATTTCGCCAAACAATCTACCCTGATGATCTCATTTTTCCTTGAACGTGGATACCCTGAACCCATTTGCCAAGAAGCCCTACAAAAGGCCTCTAGAATTCCCAGAAACACCGCTTTAAGCAAAAGATCACTCCTTCATCAGACGACAGGCCTATTCTTGCTATCACCTTCCATCCTCACAACCTCGCCATCAAAAACATCCTTATGAAGAACTACCACATTCTGCAGACTGATCCTTCCCTGAAACACATTTTCACCCAGCCTCCACTAGTTGCCTACAAACGTGACACCAACCTCAGAGATCTTCTTGTGCATTCAAAATTGTCCACAAACACAGTCTCACCACCTGGCAATTCTCCATGCAAGCAACCCAAATGCAAAACCTGTCCTCACCTAAACTCTTCTACAACCATCTGTGGCCCCTCAGGCAAAATTTCCATACGCAACCCTTTCACTTGTCAGTCCCGCAATGTAGTTTACATTCTTTCTTGCTCCTTCTGTGGCCTCTTGTATGTTGGAGAAACCTACAGAACCCTTAACGACCGTTTCACAGAACACCTACGAGCAGTCCGTCTCGGTTACAATACACCAATTGCAAACCATTTCTGCTCTTCCGGCCACAACCTCTCCCACATGCAGATTGCTGCAGTCTGGCAAAATTCATCTTCCTCTATAAGACGTAAAGAACAAGAGTCCCTCCTTATTCACAAACTTGGCACTATCCACCCAAATGGAATCAATATCAAACACTGACTTTCCTCCATAACAGCCCTTTGTTCTTACTTATCTTGATTTTGTCTCTTAACATTATTTTTTTTTATTTTTTTATTTTTATTTTTATTTATTTGCTTTATCCCCCCCCCCCCCCAGTCCTTCTGCTCTTGACCCATTTTCTCTTCTTCCCCACCCTGCCCTCTCCTTCTATACCCCCCCCCCTCATCCCTTCCAACTCTCTCCTTCCTTCCCCCTCAATCCTTGCTGAACACTTTTCATCTTCTAGCAGTATTCACTTTCAGCTTTTTGGCAGTGCTCACTTCCTCACTTCCCCATTTCTCCCTGCCCACTGTCACCCATTCCCACTTGTCCCCCTGAGCCAAGAAGGTTTTGAACCGAAGCGCCCTCATCCACCTCTTCCTCAAGGACCTGCCACCATAACCCAGGCAAGTTGTTTCATTGATCCAGGTCCTGCAGTCAACCAACCATTTGTGTTGTTTCAAACATTTCCTTAATTCTTCTGATTCGAAGTCAGCTTTGTAAGTTTTGACAAAGTGTCTGACCAAGTAATTTTTTTTTCCAGCTCTATGTGTCAAATCTGGCTTATTGTGCATGGTATATACAGGTGAACTTTTGTTCGAAAACAATTCAACTGGATGATACCAAGAATATAAGCTATCACCAACATCTACTTTGTAAAATTTAAACATTAAACACGTAGTTTGCAAAGTTTAAACATTAAGATAATCGATAACACTACACCCTTGAGCCGACACAAAAACGAACTCGCCATCAGCATTTTTTTTTCACAGCATCCATTGACTATGATTGAATCAAACAAATAATAAAGTTTTTGTAGTGATTTACCAAAAGTGTGAATGGCATTATCCTTTGAAGACAGTATCACACATTTCTTTCTTCATCCTCATGATCATCACCGGGCACATAATTCCACATATCCTCTGCTCAGATTTGGTCACACCCTGTTCGCGCATTTACATCACCACACACCATCATCAATACATCGTCAGTATTTATACACTGTAGATACTGTAGGATATTTTCTTAAGGGATATGAATGCTATTTTTCAAGTGAGTATACTGGTATAAAGGGCCTCCTTCAGAAACAATATAGCAGGAAACAACAATCGTACCTTTATTAGTATTTTACAAGTCTTTTTTTCCCTTACAGCAAAAGCATGACCACATTGCAGTTTAATTTCTTCTACAAAATCTGAGATGTTATTCTTCACAAGAAAAAGAACACCAGCTGAGTTTCGACGATGAGATGAGAGCTTCTTGGAAACAGCACTAAATTTGGGGACATCATAAAAGATGTTGTTAACATGAAACATCTACTAAGAAAGGTCTTCATTAAACATGCAAAATTAAGTGAAGGGAAAAGGTGGCAAAAAGAGTACCTGGAGAGGGGATGACCGATGTTTCGTGCAAAATTGAAACAACAAACATATTTGATAAAGGACACATCATTTCAATTATCAAACAAATTTTTAACTTTGTAAATGAGTCTCTCTCTCTCTCTCTGTCTCTCTCTGTCTCTGTCTCTCTCTCTCTCTATTTCTCTGTTCTCTTCTCTGTCTCTGTCTCTCTCTCTCTGTCTCTCTCTCTCTCTCTCTCTCTCTCTCTCTCTCTCTCTCTCTCACAGGGACATTTCTTAGGGTAACACCAGACAATGGATGGCAGACGACTCAAACTTTAAACTTGAAACATCTTTGTCTTTGTCATAATTTCCTCTGTGACCAAGAAGCAAGGGGTCTGCACTGATGGGACATTGTATCAACTTTCTGAGTGTCTCTTTGTACAGTCTGGTGTACTAAATGATCAGCATAATCCCTGCATCCTCACAATCGGATGGGAGATGGCTCTCCATCTAGATTAGATGGGTGGATCTGACTGGCATCGAGCCGCCATCTTGTTCACTGTAGGCTGTGACGTTGTGTTTAAGAGGAGGTAAACTATGTCCAGATTTGGTTCATTATCTAACGCATTGTTGGTTAAATTTAAAACGCCCATTTTAAAGAAAGATTTCTGTGACTGGAAGCAAATTGTGTTCCTTACACTATTTGTCAAACATTTCATTGCCAGCCTGTAAAGTTGAGCTAAATAACTTCACGCACTATACATGTCCCACATTTATTCTAACTCTCAGAGTTCAAATAGTTCGGAATTGTGTACAGTGACATTTCATAAGGAAAGATAAGATATATATGTACAACAATGGTGTGATGTGACCATTGCCAGCTACACCATCCTCCACCCACCCCCCCCTTTTTCCCCCTTCTCCCTCCCCATTCTGCCTCTGTCTTCTGTCTGTCTGTCTGTCTGTCTGTCTGTCTCTTTGTCTTACAAACTGCATTTGGGTTAGCAGTCTACGTCTGTTTGCAGTCTCTACCCTCACCCCTCAACCCCACTCCTCCTCTCCCATTCTTCCCTGAGTCTGTCAGGCTTATGTTTGATGGAAGCCAACTCCAGGATGGAAATGGGACAGAGATTTGTGATGTAAGAGTTGAGCGAGTTGTCAACCACACACCCGTGTTCCCTGTCCTGATCTGATCATGCAGCAACTGATCGTGGATAGGGGAACGACTGTCTCATTCCAGATTAACAGCCCCTGCCCTTTCTTTTTTTCTATGGTGATATCATTGGCTGACATGTTTCTCTGACAGCCTGTCAATGAGACAGGCATCAGAGACTGGATATGTAGCTTAGCATACAAAAAAGGGGAAACCAAGTCTCCTCAGTTCACTGCTCCACCAAAGGTTGTAAGACTGATCACTAACAGCGACCCAACTAGTAACATTCGTGTATACCAGATAGGGGAAAGTTTATCTGTCCTACTCTGAGATCCTGTGTCAGGTTTCACTGATAAACCCAGAAGAACTGTAGGTTGAAACTTCGTTTTTTTGCTCTTGAGACTGCGCATTGCTTGTATGTATGCAGCATGTTTTAACAGTACAACTGTATGCCAATATTTGGTGAAAGCTATCAAAATGATGAATGGATGTTGTGTTGTAATAAACTTTTTGCTACAACTTGGTATACTGTTAAGATACTTGATTAACATTCTGTTCTAACAATATGACTCTTTGTAAGTATTTAATAAGCTGTTAAGGTGATTTATGAATGCTTTTAAATGCCTTAATGTTTGGTAGTAGGTGACTCTACTCAACATTGGTATTTGATTTAAGTGTATTCCAGTACCTAGCTACTTCAGCTGAGTCTGTAACGAAAATTGTCTTCAATTGTTTAGTATTTTCCTACTGTCTCCTGCCGCTTGTTAAAATCCACTCAAAATCAGAGTGAAGAACTAAAATGGACACTGAAAATTATGCCAGACATATTTATGCTAGTCTAATCCTTTGTTGGCTGAGATCGCACACATTTACTGAAAGCCAGAGGGCGAGGGTGAGGACTCATCAAACCAGACTCTTAGCTACTTTACTACAAACCAGGTTCTGTCCTGTAACCAGGGCCTTGGTCCATGGGCTTCCTGCTACTGGCTCAGCTCAGGACTGAGATTCCACACTGCTGTGTGGCCAAGCAGTCCAAACAGACTGGCCTGCCTGAAGGAAGGTGGACCAGTCATCAGCAACTGGAGAGGGACCCACGCCCCTCTCCAACATCAGATAATTTCTGATATTCCAAGTGGAGACCAGCTGATCTCATCAAGAACATCCCCCTTCTTAATGATGAGGTAATGTGGGGAAATGTCAGCCCAAACAAAGACTTGTGACTGAAGTTCTATTGATTTGGATATTGTACCCTTGTATACACAAGTAAAGGTGAAAGGTGAAATTATACTTTATTTTATTAGTTTCTTTATTGTTCTTACAATATTTAATGTTTAAACTTATCTCTAATTCTATCACTCAGAGTTACAAGCACTTGTAAGTGCACAAACCTAAAGAAAATTATTCCTGAGCCACTCTGAAGTATTTTAAGTTCTGAGGAAAAACAAATTCTTTGATGACTAGAACGGGAAAGTTGCTCCTTCCATCACTAGAAAGAGAGAGGGCGAAGTTGAAATTTTGATAAACAAATTACACTATAACTCTGATAGAGAAAGTCCTTCTCCTAGAAGACCACACTTACCAGCCTACACATTTGTCACAGATGGTACTGCAACTACCACTACTGCTACTATGCTTCTGGTACCATCACCAGGACAAAAATAGCAGCAGCAGCAACAACAACAGCTACTACTACTGATGCTGCTGCTGCTACTACTACTGCTACTTCTACTGCAACAACAACAATTACTACTGCTACTACTACGACTACTACTACTGCTGCTACTGCTACTACTACTACTACTACTACTTGACATTCTTCTGATTATTATCATTATTATCATGATCCTCTCCTTCTCCTCCTCTGATGATGGTGATAATAATTATCAAGATGATGATGATGATGATGATGATGATAATCATGATGATGATAATAAAAATGTAATAAAGATGATGATGATGATGATGATTATGATGATGAATACTATGAGAATAATGCAGATAATCGATAAACTGATCAGGCACAATTCTCATCGAGAAAGTAGACAGCATGACTGAGCATCCTCCCCTCCCCTCCCCTCCCCTAGTCACCATGTCCATCCAGAGTTAGTCCCCTTGAACTTGCCGATACCGACAACTTTTACCGCGAAGTCACACCGGGCGTGGGCGTGGAAAAGAAACTCAAATGGCAGTGATCTCAATAGCTGGGAAAGAATGGTCACAGTGTTTGAGAGTTTCATTCATTTATTCATTCATTTATATCATTTGTGCATATAAGCATTCATTTATTCATTCATTTATTCATATAAGTATTTACACTTTTCTTGATATGAATAATGATTAATGCAGAATAATAGCTTTTTTTTTTATAATGTTGTAGTTTTTTTCTTTCTTTCTTTCTTACTTTCCTTTCTTTTTTTTTCTTCCTTCCTTCGTTTCTTTCTTTATGTCCATAATGGTCAATGGATGGCAAACTTTTCTTGTGACTTTTTTTTTCACAATTAAACACCACATACATGCAGAGAAATCAGAAAATAAGTACGAACGATGATACGGCTAGTTAATGACAACAAATGCAGTAAAAACAAACTGGTTGTCTTTCTACAGTGTTGTAAGCATTTAATGCTTTACAGCTAAAATCAAACTGCTGCTCATCTTCATTTGATTTTTTGAGTAAAAGATGCTGATAACCAGTATGTGGGCATTCTGTATCTACAACGGTTAACGGCCAGAGCAGATACGCCATATTGTCATCTTCTTGTATTATCTTCAAGACGTCAGTCATTAAAGAAGAGATACAGTCAGAGGGAATCATTTCTGCTGCACGTTCTGTAAAAGAACAATTTCCAGTTGACAAAATATCTTCATTTCAGTTCTATCACCTGCCAAGAGACTCTCATTTATTTCCTTAAAAATATTAAGTTCACACACACACACACGCACACACGTACACACACGCACGCGCGCGCGCGCACACACACACACACACACACACACACACACACACACACACACACCACACACACACATAACACACGCACGCACGCACGCACGCACGCACGCACGCACGCACACACACACACACATACACACACACACACACCGAGTTTTGCGCACTGCAGAGAGAGAGAGAGAGAGAGAGAGAGAGAGAGAGAGAGAGAGAGAGAGAGAGAGGAGAGAGAAAGTGCGCGCGCACGCTCATGAACATGCACATGCGAATTCATGAGTGCAAGCACACACGCCCACGCCCACACACGCACACATAATTTAATGCCTTCTGACCCCCCCCCCCCTCACACACACACACACACACTCGCACACATAGGGTCACTTCTCTCTCGCTTTCTTGCACTGGCGAGAGCAGAAGAGATTCATGTCACTCTTGAATATTATCGAGAGAGAGAGAGAGAGAGAGAGAGAGAGAGAGAGAGAGAGAGAGAGAGAGAGAGAGAGAGAGAGAGAGAGAACTTGATTTTCTTTACTGTAAGGCATGAACATGAAAACTGGCTAGCAAAAGTGGATACAATCTCTGATTGTACCACTGTCAAGGAAAAGTGATTTCCATGAATGTCGGAATTATAGAATGATCAGCCACAACAGTTTCCCCATCACAGCCACTTAGAAAAGGATCCTTGACAGACTTGAGGAGGAAGTAATAAACAAAGGAACAAACAAAAGAAAACTACTACCAAACAGCCACTAAGAAAAAGATCCTTAATAGACTTGAGGAGGAAGTAATAAACAAAGGAACAAACAAAAAAACTACCACCAAACAGAACAGGGTGACTCCATACTAATGAGAGGCACATAGTGCACATTTTTCACGTGCAGAATGATCACTAAGAAACAATGGCACCCCACCGACAAGAAGTGTTCCACAACTTGATTGAACTGCAGAGACATGACAACCAATATTGAAATAGTAAGCCACCAGATGAGGACACCAAGCTCTACAGTGTTGGGCATCGACCTACTGGTCCTTTTCTAGGTAGGACAAGAAGGGAAAGAAACATGCAAACATAGAAATTAAGTCCCCCACCCCCCAAATTAAATAAAAAGGGAAGAAACACAAGTGCGGAAAAAACCAAGTCATTGGTCACTATAAAAGTGACGTGACACAGACATCAAAACAAGAGCCTGGATGGGGTCAGTAGGGGGTGTGGGGTGGGGGGAAGGGGGGGGTGAGTAGGAGATACAGGATCAGAAACAGGACGTCAAGTGTACATATCAAATCCTCCGCCGGCAGTGTACTGGAACCATTGAGTTCTGTACTGTGAACAGAACCAGTGGTGTGTGCTTGTCTGGAGACGACTTTCGTCCCCTGAATGAAACTGCTCAGTGGACAAGGTTTGTTGTGGATGTGACAGTCCACCCAAGGTGTGTGATACGAAACACCACCTACGATTCTGTAGTGCTGTCAGCACTACAGGGAGAACATTACAGTGCAACAGACTCTCTAAAGGGCTGGCAAAGGTCAGAAAAGGAAAGTGGTATAAAGGAATATGTATGCTACAAAAAGTAAGTAATTAGCTGATATGAAATTGACATGTTTGAACGCATGCCTGATAATCCAAAAAGAATGCAAGGGAAATTATAGGGATACGTTAAACAAAAGACAACACAACAGAATGTAACAGTCAGGTTGCTAAAAAAGGTGAGTTTTTAGGTGTGACAACAGTTGTGGAATTTCAAAACATGAAAATGAATGTTGAAGTAATGAGCTACCAAACGAATACAACAAAATCTGAAGAAACGAGCTTCGACCTATTCATCTATTCAGGCGGACAAGGAACCGAACAAAGAAAGAAAGAAAGAAACAAACCAAAGAACAAAGAAAAAAGAAAGAAAGAAAGAAAGATAATAAGTGATGGACAGAAAAACGCATGCGGGTAAGCAAATCCTAAGTCAGCATACAATGACTTGAAACTAGATTTTAAGAAAGCATTCGAGAAAGTATGGCACGGCGGATTACGTTAAGCCTTGAGAGATTCCAACAACAACCCTCCTCTCCCTACAACTCTGTGTACACAACTGTCATCCTTAAAAAATGGGCAACCACATTCCCGCCCTGCCACGGCTTCCTGCGATCAGCTGATCAATACATGCAATAAAAAGAAAAGATACATGAAGTGAAATGCCCTTACCACCGTTGGGGTTTGCCAAGGCTGCGCCCGATAGCCTGATACTTTTCATTATTAAAATGATTTATGTACACAAGAAACACAATTATCATGTAAGAGCAGCATTTACATCAGGCTACAAATGCAAAGGTAACTTGTTAACATAGTAACTGCCATTGTCGTGCAACAAAGGCGCCCTAGCAATTGCGAGCAGCAATCAAAGGCATATTTTTATAAAGGAAAATGGTTAACAAATGTATATTTGTTACTTATAACACAGCAGAATCAAGGGTCAGTTTACAGGAAAAATTAAGGCCACCTAGTGCACCTTGCGATCAGTTTTGTCTGAAAATGTTAATTACTTACAAAACACTTTGCTGTAAGTTTGCTGTGATCTTTCTTTATAGTTTGTTCTTGCCTTATCAAAAGGAATGAAGCAGTATATTACTTTATTGGCAAATTCTTTTTCTACAGAATGATATAATGATTATATCAAATTGAAGAAATTTGATCTAAACATTAAAAAGAGTTTTAAAATGATGCGTTACAATGCTGATTTGCATTTATGGCGTGATATATATGCAAATTACATCACATGAAATTGGGATCTGTGTAAATAGCTGCTGAAGAGATGGTGTCAGGGTCTTCGGCGTTGACATGTTCATGGGAATTATCATCAGTGCCATGAATACATGCACCGCTGAATACTACCAAACTGACTTAGCAGCAGTGGAGTGTATCCCTACTTGTCCCTTTTTGATCTGTCACTGCTGAGTTTGTGACAGAAAGATCCTGCGTGTGGCTGTTTCTAGGAAATCTGGAACTAAAGATAAGTTGGAATGAAGCTGCAGAGACAGGGAAGACAAGATAGTTAAAAACTTTTATGCTTAATTGCTTAGAGAAAAATTTGGAGCTTCGTTCTCTGAGATCCTATATAATACAAGAGATATTGCAACATGTACAAGCATAATTTGAAATCAACATATAAGTCACATCTGAACATGCCAGAGTTTTGCCCGTACAACTTGGACAGCCCTGAAAACTCTTTGAGTGGTTGGCTGGGTGTTATCAATAAACCATAAATTGATATGACCCGAATGATGAATACTCGGATCATTAGTGTCTGTCAGATTCAGAATTCTTCCAATACGATCTGCTTTCATGGGCAAAACCAAGGTACTCTGCTGGTAAAATCGAGGATCTGACCAGTGGAAGCTCCTTTCTCAGTCTGTCCCAGAGGGAACTGCGATCGGTGTTTCTACTGGTAGGATCTGCGATTCAAAGATATTGTAGTCTCAACAGTGACATGTAACATGTACACTAAGACGAATCAGTGGATTCAAACCTATCGCAAGTTAGCCCAAGCAAAAAGCCAAAAGGTCAAACAAGCATGCTAATGAAAATTTGAGATGTGCAGTGTTATATAGTCAAGTCTCTTCATTGTCTTCATTTGATGATGTCACTGACCAGCGGTCTTCTCATGTAGTCAAAACTCGCAGATGACCAGGCTGTGTGTACCTCACGGGTAATGTAGCTTTCAAGGTGCATGTGGCAATGAATCACGCATCAACCTAGGCCAGGCGATGAATGGTCACAATCAACAGGATCAGACTAAGAGGCCACCTGCTGCTCATTCTTCCCACGTAAACACGAGTTCACCCTTCAAAGAGAAAACCAGAATATCTCTTCGATGTTCCCATTTGCCTGTGAATGAAATTCTCAGACGGCTAAGCTGGCCATAGCACATCAATAGCGTAACCATTGCTGTTATGCTGATGGGTCAGACAGAAACACATGGAGTCACTGCAGCTGTGGGGTTTCAGATGGACGTGTTAATAAGAGTTGTGATCTAGTTATCACTCAAAGGTTGAAAATGATCTTTGCTCCTCCTTTCAGGTCCCAAAGGAAATCATGTTGGAAGGATTCTGAATCTGACAGACTTTAGTGATCTGACTGTTGTTCATTTGGATCGTATCTGTTCACAGCTTTATCATAATGGACCAGCCAACCACACAGATTGTTTTCAGGGCTGTCCAAGTCGTATGGGCAAAACCCTGACGCGTTCAGGTTGTAACCTTTTAAATATACCACACAGGACGTTTTCATGTTGTAACCTTTTAAGTGTACCGCACAGGACGTTTTCAAGGCCTGTCAAATTTGTACGTGCAGAAGCCTGATGTGTTAAAATGCGACTTATTACATATGTTCCAGTGAAGTGGTGCGTGTACGTGTTGCAAGCTAATTTTGTTCATTTTGTTTGTGTCATCAGTCTGTGCTGCAAACAATGTTGAAAAGATGGACAGTGATACAGCTTGAAGGGAGGTTTTAAGGCAGAACACGAATACCTTTAATCTCTTAAAGAAGAATACATGATGTACAACCTGAAAACAAAATGAAAGTTTGGCTCTCTTCCGCTGCAGAAACTGAAAATAGATCCTGTCAGCAATCAGTTCAAAGAAGCAAGTTTGGGTACTGTCGCGTGAACGATGCCGTAACAACAGAGATATTTTCAGAGAGTTTTTACATTCCCCACTAACAAGCAAAACAAAATTTACAAACGAGACTTTATGCTATGCGTAGCGTTCTCGTTTTATGATTAATAAAGATTAAACTTGTTACTTGGTTATTAGCTTTTTTCCATTTGACAAACTCTTTCCGCGGAATCTAAAATCAACGTTGACATTGCAGTCTCTCCTGTTCAAATTGCAGATCGTTCCGATACGATCAGTAGTAATTGTACCGGCAGAAGCTAAGATCGCCCTTTCCACTGGTTGGATTGAGTTTCCTACCAGCAGAATTACCGATCTCAGTCTGTTCCACTTGAAAGCTCAACTGGCGTTTCTTCTTCGTTTCTTCTGGTAGAACCAGCGATTTAACCAGATCTTTTTCTTTACATACACATTCATTTGAAGACGCTTGGCAAGTAGGTTCTCTCCCAAAACTCTCTTTGTTAAAACCTTTGTTGGTCTACAACAAAGCAAGTGCTTTCTTTTTATTTGTCGAAGCATTGTCGGCACCTTATGTAAACAATCTCATGCGACCTACTGTCTATCTGTGTCTGCTAAAGCCAGGCTGAGTGAAGTTGATCAGGTTATTCTTCACCTGAAGGTACTTCAGGCGGTTATTGACTATCTCTCCTCTTATTTACCAGAACAGCTCAGTTGAATGATAGGCTTTCATTTATTTCAGCAGTAGAAAGAAAACTCGTGGAGAGCGTGGCAGCAGAGAGTCCTCAGAAGAGAAGCCCCCTTCAAGCAAGTGTTTCGGCCCTTATCTCCTGACACTCTAGGGGGTTGGGCCACACCCGGTTCATGACTCTGGATGTCCCTCTGCTGCCCCTTTTTTTTCCCATCTTGGGACGAGCCATGGCTGGGATTCGAACCCATGACCTTCTGGACATGCTCGTTTTCCACTTAATGACTCGCGCTTTAACCACTGAGCCACAGGGACACCTGATATTTGTAGGGAAATTAAGCCTTATGAAGTTCACTTTTGTTCCTCCTTGACCAGATCCAGCTTGAACACCTCTCTGCCGCTTCTGCCATTGCTTTCAGGGCTCTGGTTTTTTCCCTCCCTGCAACTGAGAGCTGTTTCATGAGGCTGTATGCAGACGTTCCTACAAACCCCCTAGCTCCAATTTCTGCAGTGAGGACTTTGACCTGATAGCCTTCTCTCCTCAGGCTGTTTGCCAGATCAGCATACTTTTCAGTCTTGTAGATTTGAGCTGCCTCCATTCTGTTCTCATATGGCACCGTGAGCTCGATCATGATCAGCTGCTTGGTTGACTTAGAGTGGACTACTATGTCTGGTCTCATGCCACTCTTGCTGATGATCTCTGGGTGACTCTTCCATTCTGGGAGGTCTGCAGTGCACTCCCAGTCATCTGCCCCGTCCAGCAGATTCTGCCTGCATGTTTCGAGTGGCACTGTTGTTCTTGGCCATGATTTGCTGCCTCCTGCCGTGAAAAATGTTGCGGGTGCTTTTGGAGTCCTGATTTTCCCTTTTGTGGTGTTGGTACTAGCCCAGACTACTTGTACAATCTCTTTGAGCACTTGGTTGTGCCTCCATGTGTACCTTCCTTGAGCCAGGGCTACTTTACATGAGCTTAGGACATGCTCCACTGTTTGTTTTTCATGGCAGAGGGGGCATGCAGGATCGTCTGTTTTCCCCCACTTCACCAAGTTTGCATATGAGGTAAGCACTTGTTACCATGTCTCCATTTATTTACAAATGCAACTCGGACGGAAGATAGGATAGTAGCTGATATCGATAGTATTTTTCTCTTTTTTGTTTTAAATACAGGTGTTGTAATAAAATTGTATTTCAAATAATATCATAAAAAAGGAACAAGAATGCATTTTTATATACGTGCATAAAAGCTAAAGAAGACGAGACAAATTAGGTTATGTTATCATCAAGATTGATCATGTCTGCTGTCAATATATCAAGCATTGTTAGCCAGACCAGCAATGACAATGTTAAAGAATCGTTCATTATAACTTTAACACAGTGTTGTCTGTGTGATGGAGTGGACCTTTAAGACTGGCTGCCTGCATGCTTGAAAACCATTTCTGTTGACTGGGGCTTGCATGATCTGTTCCAACTGGAGGAACAGGTGGAACCGGAGACGGTTTGATCAATTTTTGGGACTGGAGCATTTTTTTTCTTCTGCATTTAAGGCTGGAAATTCAGTTGTTGACAAGCAGTATGTGGGCACCTCATGATCATCCACACGTTTCTGTGGGCGTGAGTCATCGGTGTGATTTCCCTGTTCACCCCCTCTTGAGCGCTTTATATCATTATAGTTATGAAACATGTTCCTTCGTCTGGATTGCATGGGCTGGTCACGGCTGAGAATTCTTTTGTTGCGAAGATCGTAAGTGTGGAGCGCCTCATCCGTGATCGGTCTGTCATGGCGTAAAGTGGATCTTGATCCGTCTATCATGGCGTAAAGTGGATCTTGATCAGTCTATCATGGCGTAAAGTGGATCTTGATTCGTCTATCATAGCGTAAAGTGGGTCTTGATCAGTCTATCATGGCGTAAAGTGGATCTTGATCAGTCTATCATGGCGTAAAGTGGATCTTGATCAGTCTATCATGGCGTAAAGTGGATCTTGATCAGTCTATCATGGCGTAAAGTGGATCTTGATCAGTCTATCATGGCGTAAAGTGGATCTTGATCAGCCTATCATGGCGTAAAGTGGATCTTGATCAGCCTATCATGGCGTAAAGTGGATCTTGATCAAACTATCATGGCGTAAAGTGGATCTTGATCAGCCTATCATGGCGTAAAGTGGATCTTGATCAGCCTATCATGGCGTAAAGTGGATCTTGATCAAACTATCATGGCGTAAAGTGGATCTTGATCAGCCTATCATGGCGTAAAGTGGATCTTGATCAGCCTATCATGGCGTAAAGTGGATCTTGATCAGCCTATCATGGCATAAAGTGGATCTTGATCAGCCTATCATGGCGTAAAGTGGATCTTGATCAGCCTATCATGGCGTAAAGTGGATCTTGATCAGCCTATCATGGCGTAAAGTGAATCTCGGCCCTTGATGCCTTACTTGACGGTGCAAAGGGAAGAGTTCTTTCGTCTTTCTGTTGAATATTTTTCGAAAAACCTTCCCGTACAATTCTATGCAGTAAACCACCAGAACTCCTCAGTGTTGGTGTGTTTTGAAGCAATAACATCTTTTGGCTATAGCTCTGGAATTTCACAACAATGGCTCTGCAAGACTTGAGAATTCTATGCAAAGTCAAATCTTCTGCTATACCCATTCTGACTCACATAATTTCACGAACCTTCTGTTCATAGTGTGGGAATAGAGCACCACTTCTATCAAAAGGAAAGCCCTAAAAGAGAAGATTGTTCCAGCTGTTTTGACAGTCCAGGTAATGGCACATTTCTGTGACGGTGGTGATCGTCTCAGTCCATCTGTGTACTTCAGACCACAGTGAGTGACACTGATTCTGCATCTCTCTGTTGCTGCGCGCGAGCTGAGCTTGCTGGTCTTCTAACAGACACAGACGATTTTCTGCTTTCCACATTTGGTAATTTCTTTATACTGATATAAAGTGTTGTTCAGTATTTTGTTTATGATGAACACTGCTAGTTTCAATCTTTAAAATGGCGTCCCACAGAATTTGGGACATTTCCATATGAAATCCATTAAATGAACCACCATTTCCGTAGAAATGATCATCACGGCATACAGAATGCACACTGTTATTGAAGTAGGGCTGTGGTGTATAGTATGACTCCCAGTCATACCCCCTCCCTGGTACGGAACGTTCGAGGATGGAAATGCCCCCCGGTCTTGCCCCTCCTCTGTGTCTCTGTCTCTGTGTTTCTCTGTTAGTCTGCAAGCAGTGGCCTCTCTTTCATGAAACTGAAACTCTATCTCTCTCTCTCTGTCTGTCTGTCTCAGTCTGTCTGTCTGTCTCTGTATGTCTGTTTGTCTCTGTATGTCTGTTTGTCTCTCCGTCTCTCTCTCTCTCTCTCTCTCTCTCTCTCTCTCTCTCTCTCTCTCTCTCTCTCTCTCTCTCTGTCTCTCCCCTTGCCTCTCTTTCTCTTGCCTAACTCTCAAAATTAAACTGTATTTGGTTTTATGTTCCTTTTCTTAGTGCAGATTTCGTTTGGAATCCATACCAGAGTTACCTGCATTTGCTTCCCGTTCAACTGTGTGTTCCGCCGGAGCGTACTGATGATCAAAAAGCTACGGTTGTCTTTGGTAAATGTCCATGTGCATTTAAGCATTTCTTTCTGCTGTTGTAGTCGTGTGTGTGTGTGTGTGTGTGTGTGTGTGTGTGTGTGTGTGTGTGTGTGTGTGTGTGTGTGTGCTCAGGGTGTATGGGCACCCCCCCGCCCCCCCAAAACACACACACAATCTCACAGAACGATTCCCTCTGTCTGTCTGTCTGTCTGTCTCTTTCTATAAGAAAAAGAAGAAAGAAAAAAAGGAAAAAAATAAAAAAAAAAAGAAAGAAGAGAAAAAAAAAGAAGAAAGAAGAAAGAAAAGAAAGAAAGAAAAATAAGAAAGAATACAGCGATAAAGAAGAAAAAGAAGGAAGAAAGAAAAAGAAGAAGAAGAAGAAAGAAAGAAAGAAAGAGAGAAAGAAGAAAGAAAAAGAAAGAAAGAAAAAGAAAGAAAGAAGAAGAAAGAAAGAAAAGAAAGAAAGAAAGAAGAAAGAAAGAAAGAAAGAAAGAAGAAGAAAAGAAAGAAAGAAGAAAGAAAGAAGAAGAAAGAAGAAAGAAAGAAAGAGAAGAAAGAAAAGAAAAGAAGAAAGAAAGAAGAGAAGAAGAAGGAAGAAAGAAGAAAGAAAGAAAGGAAGAAAGAAGAAAGAAGGAAAAGAAGAGAAAGAAAGAAAAGAAAGAAGAAAGGAAGAAAGAAAGAAAGGAAAGAAAGGAAAAAGAAGGAAGAAAGAAGAAAGAAAGAGAAGGAAGAAAGAAAGAGAAAGAAAGAAAGAAAGAAAGGAAGAAAGAAAAGGAAGAAGAAAGAAGAAGAAAGAAGAAGAAGAAAGGAAGAAAGAAAGAAAGAAAGAGAAGAAAAGAAAGAAGAAGAAAGAAAGGAAAGGAAGAAAGAAAGAAAGGAAGAAAGGAAGAAAAGAAAGAAAGAAGAAAGAAAGAAAGAAAGAAAGGAAAGAAAGAAAGAAAGAAAGAAAGAAAGGAAGGAAGAAGAAAGGAAGAAAGAAAGAAAGAAAGGACGGAAGAAAGAAAGGAGTTCGTGAAAAAAGAAAGAATGAAAGACGGGAGTGAGTACAGGAAGGCAATAAGAAGAAAGACAGACAGAAGGGGAAAGATGGGAAAGAACAAATAACAAAAGAGAGTAAAACAGCTGACCGCAGTTCGCATCAATCTTCTCCGATGGAAAAAAAATATCGTCAAGGAGGATGTTTTTTTTTCTTTTTTTTTTTTTTGGGGGGGGGGGGGGGGGGGAGGCGGGGGGCGGGAGTGAAGGGGAGAGGGGGATAGGTTGGTCAGTTTGGGTCGTGGTAAGAGGAGGATGCTGACATTTAGCATCTGTGACAAAGGAAGAAACAAACCACTGATTTCAAACATGTCTGCCTGGGGTGGTTGAGAAGAAGAAATAAGTAGGAAGAGAATCGGGAGGGGGGGGGGGGGGGGGGGGGGGGTGGACGTGGATGGGGAGGGGTCAGTGGATGGGGGTGTCGCGTAAACCTGCAATCATTCAGTCTATTTATAAGTCTTCGTCACAAATGTGTGGCGTCATTGAATATGCAATACGTAGGTTACTAAGAATAGATCACAATCAACTTCAACTTAATCAACCAATCCACACACCCAACTCGATCACATGACCTGGAACCGATCAACATCTAACGGCAAGAGACTGACGGGAGCCATCAAGGCAAGAAGCAAGCAGAAAGTGGAAGATCAAGCGTGATTTCTTGGGAAGAAAAGACAGCTGAGACAAGAGGATTTAAAACAGCACACACATTGACAGAGAAAGAGAGAGAGAGAGAGGAGGGAGAGAGAGAGAGAGAGAGAGAGAGAGGGAGAGAAAGGGAGGGGGGAGGGCGGGAAGAAGAGAGAGAGGGCGGGAGGGAGAGACAGCCAGACAGATAGGCAGGCAGGCAGAGACAGACGTAAGAGAGAGAGAGAGAGAGAGAGAGAGAGAGAGAGAGAGAGAGAGAGAGAGAGACAGACAGACAGACAGACAGACAGACAGACAGACAGATAGAGGCAGAGACATAATTCTTGTACATAACATACATATATAGATACACACACATACATACATACATACATACATACATACATACATACATACATACATACAGACAGACATATAGACAGACAGACAGACAGATAGACATACTGATAGACAGGCAGACAGACAGACAGACAGAGAAAAAGAAGTAAAGAAAGACAAACAGACAATCACAGACTGACAGACACACAGACAGACAGACTTAGACAGTTAGACATACCTGTCGACAGAGAGTGTCTAGAGACTCAAACATTTGAACAGACAATCACAGACAGACAGACACAGACACACAGACACACAGACAGTAAGAGAGACACAGACAGTTAGACAGACCAGCCCACAGAGAGTGTCCAGAGACTAAAATATTCAATGACGAAAACTGAACAGCTCATAGCACAACATGAAATCACATGGACCATGAAGGAGACCTCCAGCCTAAGCTAAGAACCATAACCACAGAAGACAGGAGGTGCAGGTACCAAGAAGGGAAGGGGATGGGGGTGGCATGGGAGTGGGGTATAAGGAGGGGGGAAGGGGGATGATGTGGAAGGAGTGTATTTGATGGGAGCAATGAACTAAAAATGTCCATGCAAATTGTCAACCAACTCCCAAATAATTGATTATAACACACACACAAAAACTATTTTTGTACTACATTTCTCTAAACGTCAGGCCATGATCAAAAAATCTTTCAACATCATTCAAACGAAACTCCCAAAGAACAGCTAAACTTCAGACCATGATTTAATAAATCTTCGAACATCATTCAAACGAAATTCCCAAATAAATGACTAAAACACAAATAACTATTTTTGTACTACATTTCTCTTAACTTCAGGTCATGATAAATAAATCTTCCAACACTATTCAAATGAAACTCTCAAATAACTCATTATAACACAAAGATTTATTCTTGTATTACATTTCTCTAAACTTCAGACCATGATCAATAAATCTTCCAACATCATTCAAACGAAACTGCCAAATAACTGATAACAATACACACATAACTATTTTTCTTCTACATTTCTCTAAACTTCAGGCCATGATCAATGGTGGTGAAAGGGAAAAGGGAAAGCAATGTAAGACGCAATTATACAGGAGCTGAAGAAAGAAGAGTATGCCAAGATACTGCAGAAGGCTGTGCAGCCCAGTGGGAGGAATGGTCTACGTGGAAACGAACTCTGAAGAGATCTTAGCTGTAATGAAACATAGCACATACAGCTATAGTTTAAGCTTCATCTGCAGATTTGTTTAAGATTTTCAGCCCTCAGAATTCAAACCTGGTGAAAATGGAAGAAATCATGCAATCCTGCAAGCCCACTGCGTCCCGGGAAAGCAGTGGGGTCTGTCCTGAGTTCATGCAGAGGAGGACTGGCCTAGTGAAGGTACACGTGGTGATTACACCAAGTACTTAAGGCAATCGTACTTAAGCACTTCAGAGAATTCACCACGCGACCAGAAGCTCCAGCAACAATGTTCTACATGGCTGGAGGCCACACATCATGCTTCAAGCCAGCTGTGACATCTAGAGCATAGAAGTAGGGATAGAGGTCATGATTTGTAGTGCAGAGCAGACCTTCAGAATGTGAAAACCATCCAGAGATCTTCAGCAACAGTGGCGTGAGACCTGATACAGTCCTCTCCTCACGTTCACCATAACAGTGATTCTGACTGAACTCGCTGTGCACAATGAAAGCGAAGGGGAGGAAACTAATGTCTACATGACGTAGAAGTATGCCAGTCTAGCCAGCAGCATGAGGGAACCGGGGCTTCCAAGCCAAACTCCTGGTCATAAAGGTTGCACCAAAAGGGTTTGTAGGCTCATCAGC
>CM065743.1:17307268-17332268 GCA_033310375.1 Conus canariensis
CCTCTTTTTCCTCTTTGCCAATATGTCGTGGTATTGGCCAGAAATGGCCCTGGATTTCCCGCTGTCTTATTTCCATGACCTGTCTTGCATAGTCCTCTACTTTGTCAGTAACGTGTCTTCCATGACCTCAGCGTGGTTTTTAGTAGCTATGACGTTTCAACGAATGACGTCAGTGGTTCTGCCACATCGTGTGGAAGTTTTGTGCACAGTGAGTAAAGGAAAAATCATCACAGCCGCCATTTTGTTCAGTTCCTGTGTGGCAAATAGCTACACCCTCTTTTCGTATCATGTTGAGTATGTTGAGGAGGGGTACCCATCATGTGTAAGCAGTGATAAAAATCTGACAAACATATTTGGCTTCCTGTATCTATGTTTGGCTTCAGCAGTTCCCTTTCTTCTCCTGATCATTGCCAACTCTATCCTGATCTTTGGAGCTGTGCAGTCTGTGAAGATGTCTGGTAAAATAGCGGGGCGTGGTGACACCCACACATCCTCACGACTGGCCAAAGTCTCCTCCATGACAACTACACTGATTCTGACTTCTGCAGCATTCTTGTTACTTACATTACCATCATGTGTTTTGTGGTTATACTTAGAAACGATTGGCTACTATGAGGGTGAAATTGATGATGAAGCTCTGAATAAACAGCTTGCTTTGGCAGACACAGTGTGTGTTCTACTGTGGATGAGTAATAGCTCTGTTAATTTTTATATTTACATTTTAAGTGGCAGAAAATTCAGACAAGAAGCCAAACGATGTTCACGCTTCTGTTGTAAACAAGAATAGAGGTCAGTGTATAAGGCTTTTGAATAAAGTATTTGTCTGCATCATATGATGTTTGCTACCACTTCCTTATTCATGATGGAAAAAAAATCTACAAATTTTCATATTCTTATGGGATAAAATCTACAAATAATCTGCAGACTTCCATATACTTTATGGAAAAAAAAATCAAGTAATTGCTCATTAGGCATAATAATAATGGTTTCTTATATAGCACTTAATCAAACGAATTTCTCTAAGCGCTTTACAAAGTCATACTACATTCACCCTTCTCATATACAATAATACACCTTACATCCAACTACAAATACTATTACTACAATAACTAACAAATCCTAATCCTACCAATGTGACATTCACTTATTTTTCAAATATCACTACAAAAACTTAATCCTATAACGTTCAATCATACAACAAATACATATAATAGAGAACATACACATATGCTACATTTGAAAAGGCCCAGACGGCTATGAGTTAGGTTGTACCCCCCCCCCCCTCCCCACAGCATTGACTAATTATGAGAAAATAGATGGGTTTTAAGTTTAGACTTGAAAGAAGAGATAGAATCTGAATGTCTGAGAGAGTCTGGCAGTCTGTTCCACGTCGCTGGAGCTTGAAAAGAGAAAGATCTTTCACCAGTAGTAGTCCTGAAGCGAGTCATTCACAGAAGGCGGTCGTCAGCACAGGAGCGTAGTTGTCGAGAGGGGTGTAGATCTTTAAGGAGACCTGAGAGATAAGAAGGTCCATTTTCAAAGAGAGCAGAGAAAGTGAGAGTTAGATTTTGTACGAGATACGGTTTGAGACAGATAGCCAGTGAAGAGAGTGGAGTAGAGGCGAAATGTGATCATATTTTCCTGCTCTACAGACGACTCGGGCTGCATGATTTTGGATTCGCTGTAATCTTTCTATCAGGTATTTTGGAAGGCCGGCCAAAAGTGAGTTGCAGAAATCTATTCTAGATAAGACAAATGCACAAATGAGAGTTTTTGTAGCATCTGTAGAGAGAAGGTGACGTATAGAGCTGATTCTTCTTAGTTCTAAATAGGCAATCTTGCAAATATTTGAAACCTGTTTCTCAAAGGAGAGGGATTGGTCAAGTATGACCCCTAGACTGCGGACAGAGGTGGAGACAGAGACAGCACAGTCATTGATAGTGACAGTTGAAGGCAGAGAAGGATGGTTAGGCTGTTTTGTCACGAACATGAGTTCCGTCTTGTCGTCGTTTAGTTGTAGTTTGTTGGTTGTCATCCAGTCCTTCAGGTCTGCAATGCAGCTCCGCGTCCGAGAAATCAGTGAGTCAATTTCAGCAATGGGAGCCGACTGATGAAGCTGAGTATCGTCAGCAAAGCTCTCATGCGACATGGCGTGACCACTGATGACGTCAGACACAGGACTAGCATACAGCACAAAAAGGACTGGCCCCAGTACCGAACCCTGAGGCACACCGTACCTAAGAGGAGAACTGTCTGAGTATCTTCCCTGTACACACACTGTCTGAGTCCGTCCAGTCAAGTAAGAGATAATCCAGTCGAGAGCTGTGTCTTTGAATCCAAAGGAAGTTTGAAGCCGTGATAACAAAATATTATGATCGATCGTGTTAAATGCTGCGGAGAGGTCTAACATCGCTAATAAGGAAACATTCCCATCGTCAAGCCCGCAGAGGAGGTCATTGACTATACGGAGGAGTGCTGTCTCACAAAATATGGCCTTGTCTGTAAGCAGATTGATGTGGATTCAAAAGGTGATTCTTTTCGAGATGTTCTAGAATTTGTTCCATGCATGCAGTGATGCTGGACAAAAATCTGCAAATTGTCATATTCTTATGGGATAAAATCTACAAATAATCTGCAGACTTCCATACACTTTATGGAAAAAAAATTCAAGTAATTGGTGATTAGGGATGGGGTGAAGGAGAGAACTGAAAGAGGTTTACCGGAAACCTCTGTTTGGACAATGCAAAAGATGAGTGGGCTGGCTCTTTTAAGAACAGAGCAACTGGAAAGGTTAGATCTTTCCAGGATGTGTCAACATCCCCAACCTGCAAGTTATGGACTCCATCCTATTGTATGGGTATTGGGGCGAGACACTAACAACTGACTGGTTTGGAAAATCAATGTGCTGGAGAACAGATGGTTTAGATACTATCCCTGAATCTTGTACAGGGCAAAACAGGGTATAACACTGTTGATCCATGCCCATGTTGGCAGACATCAGACACACAAAGCCACATTTGCCTATTGTAACCCCCGTTGAAGACCATTCTACAGCTATCTGGTGGTGAACATTCCAGAGGAAGATTAAGAAAAATCTCGAATATTCTTTGACTATTTCTTACTGATACTTGAATATTTTACATTATTTGCAGACATTGTCATAAGCTTTGCATTTGAATAGAAAATGCTATTCGTTTTTAACTGCAATTATTGTGCAGAATTAGCATATCTTATCAGGTTCTGATCCAGGTAGAAACCAAACCCTACTCGCATTTAGACCTCGGGTCCTTATTCTAAATCTAGCAAGCATGCATTTATGTCATTTATGCGTTAAGTACTTTTCTGGATGTAAATTATTATTATATTCGAGAAACCAGCTATACTTTTCCCCCTCCATATTCGAGTCCCGCTTGTGTTGAAATAAACATACTTATCTTTCCTGTAGTTCTGCGAGAAACAGTTTATCATCTCCTACTTCCTGACTTACCCAAACTATTCCAAATCCGTTTTCTGCATGAAGTTCCTTAATCTTTGTGTCCCAATTGCATTTTCCTGTTTCATGTTGTTGTAACAGCATCTTGTAAGTTTTTCTACGGAATCTGGTCGGTGGTCGATTTTGCAGCCTTAACCAATATTTTATGCACTTCACTTCTGTTCTTATATAAGAAGGGATATCTGCCTGACTTTCCACACACAATTTTGCTTAAAAATGCAACAGGGCATTCATTAAGCATTTAACTGCAAATGTATGGACTTTTCCTGTCAGGTAGTTACCAGATAAACCCCATACTTCTGACGCGCTTGTCAGCTTAAGTTCAATTTAAGGACCAAAAGTTTCCAGAATATAGATCGTTCAATTGAAAAAAAAAGTTTTCTTAGTGATCTTAGAATCTGTATCACACCTTTCTTTCTGTTTTCGTAGGCTTCAGATCATCCTATATTAAAACGTAAGTAAGTTGTAAATTTCACTCTCAGATATTTGTAATCATTTGCTACTTTTATTTTCATTCCTCCAAACATTTTTCATGTCTGGAGAGATGACCTCCCATTCTGAAAAGCATGCCATTGAGAAAAACAAAACAAAACAAAAAAAACTAGTGGGTAGTTCTAATCCATCTGCCTCCTTTTTCCAGATTGTTAAGTTGGTTTTGAAGACCAACAACTGTGTGAGAGAAGAGAATGACATCATCCGGAAAGAACTTTCAGAAAATCTGGACACGGTTTGCGATTATTTTAAAACCTTGTCTGCCCCTGTCGCTAATTTCTATGGATGCCTCGTTCATGAATATAGAAACAGCTGGGGATGAATAAACATCCTTGATAGACACCTCCAGGGCACATAAACATTTCTGAATACACACCTTTAACACAGATGTAAGTACAAAAATCATGGATTCCTTTTTTTTTTATAGCTTTGTACACGTTCCCATTAATTTCCACAGGAGATTTCGGTTAAACAGAATCAAAGGCTTTCTTGAAGTCTGCAAAAGCAACATAAAATTCAATGTTTTGACGAAGATGTTTTTGCACCATCGCGTGTAACGAAAAAAGAAACATGATCGAAAGTACTGTAGTTTCTGTGGGAACCTGCCTGTCCTTCGATTATTTCTGCCTCACTTTCCCCGTACATATGCTTAATCTTTTGTTCAATAAATGTATGTACATTTCACTGATGACATTTATTAGTGGTTGTTTGGGTCTCCCCTTTAATGAATTGGAACAAGGGTTGATTCTAATCAATCTTTTGGAAATATGTTTGTCAGAAACAGAATCATACAAAATTACAAGAAAATCAAGTAAAGCTGAAGCATTTCACTTACAGTTTTGTCTTGCCCAGCACTCTTCCCATTTTTTTCAGTTTATGAATACAATGCACAACTTCTTGTTTCATGGTAGGATACTTAAACAGGGGCTCTTCGATTTCTTCTTTATATACTTACCTGGTTCCAAGTCGTCATGACCAAAGCAAACAAAACTGTTAAACACCTTAAAGAAGCGGTCGTACCATCGCAGACTGCTGATTTCTTTTATCACATATTATGCTTTTCTTACTGTTGACCAAAAACGTTTCGAAGCAATGCACCTTTTATTTCGTTGTGTGTTTTTTCCATCCCATTTGTTGTGCTTTTAAGCTCTAATGATTCTGCTCTTTTTTCACAACCTTCTTGTTATGTTTACATTCAATATACAATCAGTCACTGCCTTTTTCTCATTTCCACCTATAAATCTCACCATACGTGCTGCAGCCCCATACAAAGCATTGACAAATATCTACACGCCATTGTTGACATTCATATTTAGGTTTTGAAACGCTTGTCTCAAACATTCCTTTAATTTGTAAGTTTTGAGATAATCGTCTGACCATACATTTTTTTGTATCCGCTTTATATGTCAAATCTGACTCACCTACGGGTAAAGTTTAGTTCCCAAACAATTCAACAGGAAGATGCCAAGAATATAAGCTATCACCAGCCACCGTGGCGAAGTGGTTAGCGTCGCGGACTCCCGGCTGAGAGGTCGTGGGTTCGAATCCCATCAGAGTCATGTGGGTTGTTCTGCCCTGACCGGATCCTACCCAGAGTTGAGTCTGCTGCGGACTCAGTTGGGAAGACTGGGACCATACAGTCGAGTTTCATCCACTTAATGGATGCGTTTCTGAGAGTGTTGCTCAAATTTCCTGACCAACACTGCAGGTGCCTGTATCTCTCGGGCCTGGTTGACGCCGGGATATATTATGAAAGGAAGCGTAGAGTACAGCCCTGTCATGTAGTCTCAGACCGAAATGGAAATCCGTAGCATCATCTTAATCATCCTCATTCTCATCGATCAGCATAAAAAAATGTCTCAAATTCTGTGGCCCTTCATGCCCTGCTCTCATGGTGACCTCAGTTTCGATGTCCTCTCCACATCCGTGGCCTTGGTTTGGTTCCGTCGGGGTCACCGGTATCATGGGGGCTGTCGTTGGACGGACGTGGTGGCGCCCTCCGGAGGGAGAGTTCACTCACGCCGGCTCCGCGACTAAGCAATTATTGTCGTCAGTAGGGGGCTTAGTAGGTGGTGTCCTGCATATGTTAGATCAGAACAGGCGCCACTGAACACCACCGAAGTGACTCGGCAGCAGTGCAGTATCTCCTCCGGTGGGCTGCCTCTTGACGACTTGACATTGACTGCTCCCTGTGGATTGCCGGTGCTGGGGCTGCGGCGGGGCCGACCGGGCTGTAGCTGTGGACGGGGTGTCGGAATGAGCGGCGTGGGTGCACTACCTCTGAGATGGTGCAGAGGTTCGGACAGAAAAAAAAGAAGAAAAGAATATAAGCTATCACCAACATGTACTTTGCAAGAAAGTAGAAACCGTGGTTGAGCATCCTCCCCTCCCCTCCTCTGGTCACCACGTTCATCTAGAGTTAGTCCCCTTGAACTTGCCGATACCTGCAACTTTTAATGCGAGGGCACATCGGGCATGGGCGTGGAAAGGAATCTCAAACGGCAGTGATCTCAGGAGCTGGGAAAGAATGGTCACAGTGTTTGAGAGTTTCGTTCATTTATTCATCCATTTCTTCATTTACTTGTGTACTTATTTACACTTTTTATACATATAAATAATGGTTAATGCAGAGTAAATGCTTTTTCGTCGTAATGTTGTTTCTTCTTTCTTTTCTTTCTTTCTTTCTTTTTTTTCCCTTTCTTTCTTCCTTCGTTCGTTCGTTCCTTCCTTTTTTTCTTTCTTTCTGTAATGGTCAAGGAATGGCAAAATACCACCATATAATATTCAAAGAAATTAAAAAAAAAGATACGAACAATGAAACGAATGAGTAATGACAACAAATGTAGTTAAAACAAACTGGGTTTTCTGTTAACAATGCTATTGAATTGAAGTTTCACAACTAAAATAAAGTTCATCTCATCCTCATTCGATTTTCTGAGTGAAATACACCGATAACAAAAAATGTAGTCATTCTGTATCTATAACGGTTAACGTCCCGTTCAGAGACGCCACATGTTAATTATGTTGTTACATGTTCAGGAC
This sequence comes from Conus canariensis, assembly GCA_033310375.1. Taxonomy (NCBI): domain Eukaryota; kingdom Metazoa; phylum Mollusca; class Gastropoda; order Neogastropoda; family Conidae; genus Conus; species Conus canariensis. Next base: position 17,314,296 of record CM065743.1, read on the forward strand.
GTCTGCCACCATTCAAGAAAAGATATTGTTCAGAGGAATGATGTCTGTTGTATGTTTTGTAAAAAAGTAAAATGTTTACCCGACAAAATAGTGTCTCATTCATTCTCTTAAACATATTGAGTTCACACACACACACACACACACACACACACACACACACACACACACACACACACACACATTTAATGAGTTTTTGCGCACTGGAGAGAGAGGAGAGAGAGAGAGGAGAGAGAGAAGAGAGAGAGAGAGAGAGAGAGAGAGAGAGAGAGAGAGAGAGAGAGAGAGAGAGAGAGAGAGAGAGATGCGCGTGCGCGCTTATAAACATGCACACACGACTTTATGAGTGCAAGCACACACACCCACACCCACACACGTACACATAGAGTTAAGTCTTTCTGATTTTTTCACACTACAACACACACACGCACACACACGCACACACACACACGCACACACACACACACACACACACACACACACACACACACACACACACACACACGCGCGCGCGCGCGCGCGCGTGCGCACACGCACTTGCAGGGTCACATCTTTCTCACTTTCTTGCACAGGCGATAGCAGAAGAAACTCATGCCACTCTTGAATATTCTTGACAGGAGAGAGAGAGAGAGAGAGAGAGAGAGAGAGAGAGAGAGAGAGAGAGAGAGAGAGAGAGAATCAAAACTTTGTTTTCCTAACTGCACAGCGAAACTGGCCAGCAGAGTGGATACAAATTCCGATTGTCCCACTGTCCAGGAAAAGCGACCCTCTACCAACGTCAGAATCAGGGAATAATCAGCCACAGCAGTTTCCTAATTAAAGCCACGAAAGAAAAACCGATCCTCGATAGACTTAAGAGGCAAGTAAAAAAAAAATACCCCCCCAAAAAAAAAAAACAAAAACAAAACAAAACAACCAAACAACAAAAAAAAACCAAAAAACAAAAAAAACCCAAACAAACAAACAAAAAAAACACAACAAAAAACAAAACAAAACAAACAACCACCACGCTATTAACAACAGGAACAAAATGGCTCCACACTAATAAGAGACACAATAGAGCATATTTTCCCTGTACAGAATGATCAATAAGAAACAATGGCACCCCACCAACAAGAAGTGTTCTACAACTTGATTGAACTGAAGGAACACGAAAACCAATATTAAAGTCACGAGCCACCCGATGCACGCAACAAGCACTAAAGTGTTGGGCAGACCTTATAGTCTTTTTTTTCCTGTCAGGACAAGAAGGAAAAGGAACATGCAAACAAGGAAATTAAGTCAATAATAGGAGCAAAGACATGTGCTGGAGAAAAAAAAACCCACAAGTTCCTTGTAACTATAAAAGTGACCTGATACAGACATCAAAAGGAGAGCTTGGTTGGGATCAGCAGGAGGGTGGGGGGTGTGGGTGGGGTGTGGGTGTGGGGGGGTGTGGGGGAGGGGGGGAGGAGGAGAGGTAGGATAAGAAGAGAACGTCAAGGGTGAGCATCAAATCCTCCATCTAAGGTATACTAGAAACGTTGAGTTACGTACCGTGTACAGAACCTGTGGTGTGTGCCTGTCTAGAGTCGACTTTCGGCTCCTGGGTGAACCCCTCAGTGGACAAGATTTGTTGTGGATGTGACAGTGTGTGTCTCCTAGGTGAACCCCTCAGTGGACAAGGTTGGTTGTGGATGTGAAAGTCTGTGTCTCCTAGGTGAACCCCTCAGTGGACAAGGTTGGTTGTGGATGTGACAGTCTGTGTCTCCTAGGTGAACCCCTCAGTGGACAAGGTTGGTTGTGGATGTGACAGTCTGTGGTATTCTCAAGAACTGGAAAGGAAATTGTAATAAAGCAATGTTTAAGTGCATAAGCTACAAAAAGTAAGTAATAAATGATATTAAATGGGCATTTATTAACCCAATCTTAATGATCCAAAAAGAATGAAAGGAAAGTTACATGGACACGTAAAACAAAAGACAACACAACATAGTGTACCAGTCAGATTGCCAGAAACGAAGATGAGTTTAAGCCGTCGTGCCATAGTCTCTCAAACGTCTTGAGAGATTTCAACATCAAAACCCCTCTTCTCCCTTCAGCTCTTTGTACAAAACTACCATTATAACTAACATGAAAAGAAAAGATACATGAAGTGAAATGTCCCTATCACCGTTGGTGTTTGCCAAGGCTGCGCAGTATCGCCTGATATATTTCATCATGAAAATGGTAAAGAAACACCCTTATCATATAAGAGCAGCAACTACCTTTCTTTTTTCTATCTACATCAAGCTATAAACATAAAGGACCCTTATCATATAAGAGCAGCAACTACCTTTCTTTTTTCTATCTACATCAAGCTATAAACATAAAGGAATTTTGCTAACATCATTAATTACCATTGCTGTGCAACACAGGCGCCATAGCTCAAAATGCTGACATTTCAGATCACAAAAGGAAATCAAAGGCATAATTATTTCGTTAACTGCAATTATGTTTCTGGTGAAAAATGGTTTGCAAATATATTTTTGTTAGTTTAAACATTGCAGAACTGATAGACCATTAAAAAAAACAACATGAAGGCTTCTCAGTGCACCTTGCGATCAGCTTTGCCCAGAAATGTTAATTGTTTACAAAATGATTTGCTGTAAATTTACCGTGATTTTTCTTTATAGTTTGTTCTTGCGTTATCAAACAGAATAAAGCAGTATATCTATTAACAAATGTTTTGTATAGAATAATATAAGCTTATAGCAAATTGAGGCAATTTGCTCTAAACGTTGAAAATGAAAGTTTTTAATGGGTGCCCTTTAATGCTCGTTTGCATATAATGGCGTGATATATACGCAAATTACGTTATATGGAATTGGGATCTGTGTTCATAGCTGCTGGGGAGATGGTGTCATGGTCTTCGGCGTTGACATGTTCATGGGAATTATCATGGGCGCCATGAATACATGCACCGCTGAATACTACCAAACTGACTTAGCAGCAGTGGAGTGTATCCTCTGCAAGGCTGCCTCAAGACGACTGATTCCATTATGAATTGTCAGTGATGAGTTTGTGAAAGAAAGGTCCTGTGTGTGACTGTTTCTGGAAGAGCCAGAACTAGGAGCAAGTGAGAATGAAGCCACAGGGGGAAAGAAGACAAGAAAATGAAAACTATAAGCTTAATTGTTTAAAGGGAAAATTTGAATTTCGTTCTTAGAGATCCTAAATGAAGCAAGAGGTATCAAAATGTGCAAGAAACCAACGTTAAGGCTAAAATAGACAATTCGTTAACATTGTGAATGCTGGTCTGGTTGATAATGCTCGATTTACTGAATGGTAGAAATGACCAGTCTTGATGTCAACATAATCTAATTTATCTCACATTCTTTGAGCTTTCATATATGTGCAATAAAATTCATCTTTTGAGCTTTTATTATGATATTATTTGAAATGTAATTTCCTTACGATATATGCACTAAAAAAAAACACACAAAAAAAGACTATAGAGATAAGGTACAACCCTGTCATTCGTCTGAGTTGCATTTGTAAATAAATGGAAAGATAGTAAAGTGTCTAGCATAAAACCTGTCCTATCATTCGTCTGAGCTACATTGGCAAATATGTGGAGAGATAGTAGTGGAGTGCGTGATACACCTTCAGGTGAAGAAGAACTTGATTTACTCCACTCAGTCTACTTGTGGCAGGCACAGGTACACAGTAGGTCACATAACACAGCCAACACAAGGCACTAAGATACTTTGATGGATAAAAAGGAAACACTCATTTTTTGTAGACAACAAAACTTTGACAAAAACAGTTTTGGAAGAGGACCCACTTTCAAGCTTCTTCAAATGAATGTGTACGTCACGATAGTGAAAATGATCTGGCTGAATCGCCGATTCTACCGGTAGAAACGCCGGTCAAGGTTTCTAACAGGACAGACTGAGATCGGAGTTTCTGCTATTAGGATAGTCAATCTTACCAGTGGAAAGGGCGATTTTAGTCTATGTCAGAAGAATCACCGATCGTATCGAAACAATCCCCGATTTGACTAGAAGTGATTGCAGTATCAACCCTGTTTTCAGATTCAGAAGAAAAATAGTTCGTCATATGGGACAAGCTAATAATTAATGAACAAGTTCAAAATCTCGTTAGAAAAGATAATCATAAAACGAGAATACCGAGCATAGCATCGCTAAAATACTTAGTGTCTTGTATAGCAATAAGTAAAGACTCACGCGTTTGTGATTTTTGCAGTTGTTTGTCATAGACGAATATGGAAACTCCTTTAAAAAAGTGACTGTCATTACTGTGTTGTTGACGTGACAGTATTCAAACTTGCCTCTTTATAGAAAGTGATTGTCATTACTGTGTTGTTGACGTGACAGTATTCAAACTTGCCTCTTTGAAATAGCTGCTATCAGGACTGCTGCTGCAGTAATAGTTGCTGTTATGCAGAACGTACTCTTCTTTAACAGTTTAAGTGAATTCAAGTTCTGCCACAAAGCTTCATTTTGGGTAGAATCACTGTCCATCGTTTTTAACATTGTTTTCAACACAAATTGACAACACAAACAAAATGAACAAAGTTGATTTGCAACATGTTCAAGCAATACTTGAAGTGAACACAGTTGATATGTCACACCTGACCACTTCAGGTTTTTGCCAGTTCGAATTTCACAAGCTCTGAAAATGCGCTGTGTGGTTGGCTGGACTGTTATAAATAAACCATAAACTGACATGATCCGAATGATCAATACTCGGATCATTAAAGTCTGTCAGATTCAGAATCCTTCCAATATGATCTGTTTTTACGAGCAGAAACTGGGTACTCTGCTGATTTGATTGAGGATGTTACCAGTGGAAACTCTGATCCCAATCTGTCCTGGTGAGACTGCGAGCAGTGTTTCTACTGGTAGATTCGGTGATTTAAAGTGATTGTCGTCTCTACAGTGACATGAAGACAAAGATTAACAGCGGATTCATACCTTTTGGAAGTTCAGCCCGAGCAAAAAGCCGAAGGCCGAACAAGCACGATGCTGTGATGTACAGTGTTAGATAATCAAGTCTCTTCATGATCTGTATTTGATGATGTCACTGACCAACGGTCTTCTCATGTGGTCAAAACCTGCAGATGAGCAGGCTGTATGTGCCTCACAGACAATAAAGCTTCCAAAGTGCACGAGGCAATGAATCATGCATCAGCCTAGGCCAAAGGATGAATGGTCACTATGAACAGGATCAGACTAAGAGATCACCTGATGCTTATTTTTCCCGCGTAAACACGAGTTCACCCTTCAAACAGAAGGCCAGAACATCTCTCAGATACTCCTTTTTGTCTGGGAATGAAACTCATCAAACGGCTAAGCTAGCCATAACACATCGATGACATAATTATTCCTCGTCTGCTGATTGGTCAGACGTACACACGTGGAGGACGCTCGTGCACATGCGCAACAGTCAATGCAGCTGTGGGGTTTCAGGGGGACGTGTTGATACGATTTGTGATCTAGTCAACATTTAAAGGTTAAAGGTTGAAAATAATCTTTGCCCGTCCCTTCAGATCTCATAGGAACAGCTCAGGTAGGATTCTGAATCTGACAGACTTAAATGATCCGAGCATTGATTATTCGTATCATATCAGTTTATGGTTTATTTCAATAGCCCTGCTAACCAGACAGAGCATTTTCAGGGCTGTCTAAGTCGTATGGGCAAAACTCTGATGTGTTCAGGTTGTGACCTTTTAACTACGTCACACAAGGCGTTTTCAAGACCGTCAAATTTGTATGGGTAGAAAGCTAATGTATTATGGTGTGACTTATTAACTATCTTCATGTGAGGTCATGCTTGTATGTGTTGCCAGCTGATTTTGTTCATTTTGCTTGTGTAATCAGTCTCTGCTGCAAACAATGATAAGCGGTGAACAGTGATACGACTTGAAATGAGGTTTTTGGGGCAGAACACGAATTCCTTTAATCTGTTAAAGAAGAATACATTCTGTACAACCTAAAAACAGAATTAAAAAAAAAGTTTCAGCTCTTTAGCTGCAGACTCGGAAAGATGTCATGGAAGCAGCCATTTTAAAGAGTCAATTTTGGACGCAGTCAAGTGAACGAAGCCATAACAACTGAATTGTTTTCAGAAAGACAGTTCCAAATTCACCACTAGCAGGGATTTTTATTCATTCACTATCCAAGTCACCTAGTATCTTTAGCGATGCTATGTATGACATTCTCGTTTTACGATTATGTTTTATAAAAAGATTGTACTTGTTAATTGGTCATTAGTTTATAACCGTCTGACAACCTGTCTTTCCACTGAATCTGAAAACAACGTTGACATTACGTTCTCTTATGGTCAAATCGCGGATTGTTCCGTTACGATCAGTGATTGTCCCAGCAGGAACTAAGATCGCCATTTCCACTGGTAAGATTGAGGATCCTACCTGCAGAAACTCCGCATGTCCTGTTAGAAACCTCGATTGGTGTTTCTGCTGGTAGAATCGGCGATTCAACCAGATCGTTGTCTCTACCGTGGCATACACCTTCATTTGAAGACGCTTCAGAAGTAGGTCATCTTCCAAACCTCTTTTTGTAAAAAGCGTTTGTTTGTCTCCATTAAACTAAGAGTTTTCCTTTTATTTGGCGAAGTATCGTCAGTGCCTTGTGTTGGCTGTATTATGTGACTGACTGTAAATCAGTGTCTGCTAAAATCAGACAGAGCTGATCAGGTTATTCTTCACTTAAATGTACTTTACGCAGTTATTGACTATCTCTACACTTGTTTACCAGTGCAGCTCAGACGAATGATAAGATATTATTTGATTAGGCACTTTTTTTTTCAATATCTCCATTTATTTACAAATGCAACTCGGGTAAATGATAGGATAGTAGCTGATTCTGAGAGGCTTTTTCCTCTCTTTTTTTTATTACATGTGTTGTATTGAAATTGCATTTCAAATAATATTGTAAATAAAGTCCAAAGATGCATAGTTCATACAGATGCATGAAACCTAAAAAAACACGAGACAAATTGAATTATGCTAACATTAAGACTGGTCATGTCTATTGTTCAATAAATCAAATATTATCAGCCATACCAGCACTGTCAACAGTAAAGAATCGATCATTATATCCATCGCTTTGATTTCTAGCACATTTTCATATCTTTTGTGTCATTTAGGATCTCTAAAAACGAAGCTCAAACTTTCACTTTTAACAATTAAACATAGGTTTAAAAAATACTCACTCTCTCTCTCTCTCTCTCTCTCTCTCTCTCTCTCTCTCTGACTTCATTCTCACTTGCTCCTAGTACCGGCTATTCCAGAAACAGCCACACACAGGGTCATTCTGTCACAAACTCTGCCCTGACAATTCAAAAAGGGATCAGTCGTCTTGAAGCAACATTCTGAAGGATACAGTCCACTACTGCTTAGTCAGTTTAGTGTATTCAGTGGTGCATGTATTCATAGCACCCTTGATAGTTCCACTGAACATGTCGAAGAAAAAAACACATATTCTCAAAGCTCCTTTGTCTTTATTTGGCCAGTTTGTCTCACAGACAGCTTATCATAGCATAATCTCAAAACTCAATAAAATGAAAAAAAGGGCGGCAGTTTAAAGATGACTTCAGAGAAATATGCTTCAAAACACATGTTTCTACCCAAAACTGTCATAGTTTGATGTATGAATACTGAACGAATGTTCAGTATAAAGTGTCATTCAAAAAATAGTAACACTTGCAATTTTCAAATGAGGAAACTTAATGCTTAGAGCTTTATTTTACATGAAACAAATTAAACCTCTTTTAAAATGAATCTTTCATTAACATAAGAATGTGATTAGAATTAGCGCTTTCTTTTTGCTCTGGGTCTGTGACGGGGAACGGCAGCTACATTCAGCTTGTTGATCAAGGTCACATTAAAATCTGTAATAATCAGCTAGCCCATATAGATCAGTTTGAAGACATTCGCATAGAAATGGGAGACAGGTATGTCATCTAAAGTTTTGGCATGTTCTTGGTCTTCATTTAGCTGGTTTGTCCCACACATAGCTTAGAACAACGTCATTTTTTGGCACGTTCGTTGTCTTTATTTGGCTGGTTTGCCTCACAGACAGCTTAAAACAATGCAATCTCAACGCTCCTTTGTCTTTATTTGGTCGGTTTGTCGTATAGACAGTTTAAAACAACATAATCTCAGAGCTTCTTTGTCTTTATTTGGCTGCTTTGTCTGATAGCTTAAAACAACATAATCTCAGAGCTTCTTTGTCTTTATTTGCCTGCTTTGTCTGATAGCTTAAAACAACATAATCTCAAAGTTCCCCGAACAAGCGTAAAGAAGAATCAAACACAAACACAGAAAACGGCTAAAGGACGCGTACGTTAAACCATTATTTGAGACACCAGGCTGATGGACTTCATATGTGAGGGCATTGATACATTTTTGGACATCATTGCCCTACCATGATACGAGGCTGTCAGGCTGACTGCATATGATTCCTCAGTCCTGAGAATATATTTTTATGGGTTCTCAAAAAATTGTCTCACTTGCACCTTTGGGATCATCAGGTGCAAGCTTTGGGATTAAAACTGAAGCCCTTCAAAACTATAGTCGCATAGCAAAAAAAAGAAATAGGCAAAGAAGACAGGTAGGTAGGAATATCAGAAATGCTGACAGACTATCCAAGAAATATTTCAGGATTTGTACTTGGAACTGCTACATTGCCAGAAAGAGAGATCTCAACAATTGAAAAAACTAACATGTGACTTTGATGTTCTGTGTCTTTGAGATACCAGAAGTACCGCTCACAGATCATTACATTTGGATGACTTCATCATCTTTCAAAAGCATGATGGAGGAGGACTAGCTAATATGATAAGAAACAAACTTGATAAACAAACTGTCGAGTATAGACTTTGACAAACTGTGTAGCAGCTCACGAGAACTAATGGATGTGAGACCAGTCAGAAGAGCCTCGCATACATACATCCAGGTTCCCACACATTCAAAAGGGCTTGGAACTTTTTGGAGCAAAACAATGAATTTGGACACTCTTTGCACTTATTAAACCAAATTCAAGCAGGCATGAGTGCAGAAGAATTTCTACATCATAGAAGTCCTGTCATAGAAATCCCTGTCGTATTCAGTTTATAGTAGCTATAAAAGTAAAACAAATGAACAACCAAAGGATCCTCTTCAATATAACAACAACGAAGGTAATATCACAGGAAAGTTAAGGAATCGACTTACTTTGACTTAGTCCTCTTCGCTCCTTGAGAAGCATAGGGCCTCAACAGCAACCTTCCACCTCTGTCTGTCCCTGGCACAGGTCTTGATCTCCCCCCAGGTCAGGCTGGAGGCTCTCAGCTCGTTTAGCAAGCTCCTCCTCCAGGTCTGCTTTGGGCGCCCTCGCTTCCTCTTGCCCTGCGGGTTCCACTCGAGCGCCTGCCTGGTGATATTAGCTCCTTCCGCAATGTGTGGCCGACCCATCGCCACTTTCTCTTCCTGACATGGACGTCCATTGGCTGTTGGTTTGCCCTCATCCACAGGTCGGTGTTTGGCACTCTGTCGAACCATCGCAAGTGGAGGATCTGCCAGATACATTTATTGATGGTTTGGATCTCCGTGGAGGTGTTGGTGGTGACTCGCCAAGTCTCTGACCCGTAGAGTAGCACTGATTTTACATTGGAGTTGAATATTCTCAGTTTGGTGTTGATGGAGATGGTGGTAGAGCTCCATACCGATCTCAGGATGGCAAAGGCTTGTCGCGCTTTCTTCACTCTTGCTTTGATGTCTTCATCTGTGCCTCCTGACCGGCTGATCTTGCTGCCCAAGTACACAAACTCACTGACATCTTCTATCGCCTTTCCCGCGATGGTGATTGGGGCTTCTTGTTTGTTGTTAGTGCGCAGGAACTTTGTCTTCTCTTGGCTGATCTTGAGTCCAACACGTTGAGCTGTGTTTTCAAGAGCAGTGAATTTGTCTTGCATGTCCTGTAAACGGTGTGATAGTAGGGCCAGGTCATCAGCGAAATCCAGATCTTCTAGCTTCTTCAGAAGGGTCCACTGGATGCCTTTGTTAGAACCTACGTAGGCCGTCCTTGTCACCCAGTCCTGCACCACGAGGAAGAGGAGTGGGGACAGCAAGCAGCCCTGTCTGGCGCCGGAGGAGATCTCGAAGTCTTCAGAGAGTCTTCCGTTGTGGATGACCTGGCAGGAGAATCCCTCATAGAGTCGTCTGATGATGCTGACGATCTTTTCTGGCACGCCGTAGTGGAGAAGGATGTTTCAGATTGCTCGTCTGTCGACGCCATCAAAGGCCTTTTCAAGGTCTATGAAACACACGTAGAGAGGCGTCTGCCATTCCGTAGTCTGCTCCACGATGACTCTGAGGGTTGCGATCTGGTCTGTACAGGAACACTCTTTCCTGAAGCCGGCTTGCTCATCTCGGAGTGTCTTGTCGAGTGAGTCTTCCATTCTCTTAAGGATGATTCTAGTGAGAACCCTGCTGGGGATGGACAGCAGAGTGATGCCCCGCCACTTGCCACACTGGTACAGGTCGCCGTGCTTGGGGAGCTTCACCAGCAGGCCTTTCTTCCGTTTGGCTGGGATCTCCTCTGTTGTCCAGATCAGGTTGAGCAGGTGGTGGAGTTGATCAACAATGTCGCCTCCCCCTTCCTTCAAAGCTTCTGCTGGGATGTTGTCAATGCCAGCAGCTTTCCCGTTCTTCAGACTGTTGAGTGGCTTGCGTATCTCGGTCTTAGTGATTTCTCTGGTGTTGATGTCGAGGGGGTCTCCAGGCTCCAGCTGTGGACTACCTTCTGGTGTGGGTCGATTTTGCACCTCCTGGAAGTGTTCTTTCCATCTTGCTAGCTGATCTTCAATTGAGGTGAGGAGTTTCCCTTCCTTGTTCGGCACTGGTCTGTTGGGGTTGCTGCGTCGTCCACTGAGGAGTCTTGTGGTAGCATACAGGGTCTTAAGGTCTCCCTTGCCAGCTGTTTCCTCTACCTCATCTGCGATGGTGTTGATGAATGCTCGTTTGTCTGCACGTAGCTATTTCTTGACTTCCTTTGCAATTGTGGTGTGTCCGGTTGCAGCTCTCTGTTTCTGCTGACGCGTTTTTGCCTGATTCAACTCTTGTTTGGTTTGTTTTCTCTCTTCCACCTTCTGCCAGGTCTCATCACTGATCCATGGCTTCCTGTTCTTTTGTGGCCTTCCCAGCACTTCTTCGCATGCTCCCACAACAGCGTCTTTTATGGTTGTCCATGTGTCCTCTACTGTATCTGCCTGATCCATCTGGATAACTTCAAAACGATTGTGGAGTGATATCTGAAATGCTTGCTTCATGTTCTGGGTTTTCATCTTCCCGATGTTGTATTTCACTCTTGGGTTTTGTTGCTTCTTCCTTGCGGACAGCCCCATCTCTATCTTGGCAACTACGAGGTGATGGTCTGATCCGATGTCCGCGCCACGGTTTGCTCTCACGTCCTGCAAGGAGCTCCGGAGCCGTTGTCTCACAATGACGTGGTCTATTTGATTCTCTGTCTGATGGTCAGGTGATACCCCAGTGGCCTTGTGGCCGCGCCGGTGTGGAAAGAGCATGCCTCCGATCACAAGGCCGTTGACAGCACAGATGTCAGCGAGCAAGTCTCCATTCTCATTCATGTCACCTAGTCCATGTTGTCCCATCTCCTGCTCTCTGTCAGTGTTGTCTCTCCCGACCTTGGCGTTCATGCTCCCCCATCAGGATGAGCATGTCCCTCTCGGAATTTTGTCGACGACTGACTGGAGCTGGGTGTAGAATTTGTCCTTGTCTTCCTCCCCCGCGGTGCTAGTGGGGGCGTAGCACATGACAAGGGACACCTTCTGGAAACGGGACTCAAACCGCGCGGTGATGATGCGGTCTGACACTGGTTCTCACATTCTATCAGACTCTTGGCGGCCTGCTTAGACTCGTGGCGGTCGTCTTCGTTCTCCTTGCCAGAGTAAAGCAATGTCTCTCCTGTCTGTAGCTTAGTCTCTCCATGAGAGTTCCATCGGACTTCGCACAGGTCGAGTAATGTGAGGTGGTACTGGTTCATCTCCCTCACCGCTTGTGCACATCGTCCAGTCTCCCGTAGCGTCCTCACATTCCACGATCCAAGTAGGATGGGTCTCTTCTGTGATCACAGCTTCGGGGCCTTCATGAAGGTTGTTCTCGGGCGAAGCGGTGTCGTCGGCTCTACAGCTTCCTGATGAGTTTGGCTGCAGCGCGTCATAAGTCTCCTAGATGGAGCCCCAGATCCCCCCAAACTGAGTTGTTGGTGTTAGTTTTGCTGTTGATGGTTTCCGTAACAAATGTTTTTTTTTTTTTTTTTTTTCTGTGAGTGAGTAGTTAGCCTACTGCACAACCCCCAGCCTGGAGGGCCAGGGTGTATCGTTTTGTCTGGCTCCTACCCTGCAGACCTGCTGAGTATGGTTGAACCTGCCAGGGGCCGAAACCCCCGCCCACATAGCTCTGGGGGTCATCGGAGCACGCAAGCGCCCCACCAACGCCAAGGCGACACACCATCGGGGCAGAAAGTTAAGGAATAGAAGCTGAAAAAGAAAAAAAAAATCATAAAAAAAAACAAATCGTTCAATCCCCTTAATGGAATAGAGACACAAAAACAGCCTGGAAAGAGAAACGCGAGGCTTTGAGACTTTGGCAGACACATTTGAATAAAAAAACCCTGAACAATTCAAAAGAGAAGCTGAAGAAGCAAAAGAAAAGAAATGGCAACAATTCTGTGTGTCTCTTAATTATGGCACAACACTGACTCAGTTCTGACAGTTTCATCATTGCATGGAAGGAAAACACGAAACAATTACCATTCCTAGAGCTGATGGGACTACAAAACTCAAGACAAAGGTGGAGAAAAGGTCGGCTCTACCCAAACGTTTCAAAGATCAGAGTGATCACAGAAATTTGGAGGAAAAGACAAAATATTTGACCAAGTTAAATCAACACCTAGCTCAGACTGGCACTGATGATGATAATACAGCACCTGAACTGGATGATGCAATAGCTAGATGCACTAAAGATAGTGCTTCAGGTCCAGGAGAGGTCATGGAGACTTTTGCTGAACGGACGGGGTGGCCCCTTCCAGAGGAGGATGCCCAGGCATGCTGAGCCATGACTGAACAATTAGTGTCATCAGTAGGAGGCTTAGACAACGGTGTCTGGTGTATGTTGGATCAGAACAGGCACCACTGAACACCACCGCGGTGACTCAGCAGCAGTGTAGTGTCTCCTGTGGTGGGCCGCCTCATGAAGACTTGACGGTGACAGCTCTATGTGATTGCCAGTACCAAGCTGCAGCTGGACAAGCCAGCTTATGCTGTGGAGGGGGAGACGAATCGAGCCAGTTTATGCTGTTGAGGGGAGCCAGTACCAAGGCTGCAGTTGGTTAGGCCAGTTTATGCTGTAGAGGAGGAGCCGAAACGAGCTGCTTATGTTGTGGAGGGGAAGCCGAAATGAGCCAGCTTCTGCTGTGGATGGGGAGCCCAAATGAGCCAGCTTATGCTGTGGAGCGAGAGCCAAAATGAGCCAGCTTATGCTGTGGAGTGGGAGCTGAAATGAGCCAGTTTATGCTGTGGAAGGGAGCCGAAATGAGTCAGTTTTTGCTGTGGAGGGAGAGCCAAAATGAGCCAGTTTATGCTGTGGAAGGGGAGCCGAAATGAGCCAGTTTATGCTGTGGAGGGGGAGCCGAAATGAGCCAGTTTATGCTGTGGAGGGGAGCCGAAATGAGCCACTTTATGCTGTGGAGGGAGAGCCGAAATGAGCCAGTTTATGCTGTGGAGGGGGAGCCGAAATGAGTCAGTTTTTGCTGTGGAGGGGGAGCCGAAATGAGCCAACTTATGCTGTGGAGGGGGAGCCAAAATGAGCCAGCTTATGCTGTGGAGGGGGAGCCGAAATGAGCCAGTGTATGCTGTAGAGGGGAGCCGAAATGAGCCAGTTTTTGCTGTGGAGGGGGGGGGGGGGGGGGCGAAATGAGCCAGTTTTTGCTGTGGAGGGGGAGCCGAAATGAGCCAGTGTATGCTGTGGAGGGGGAGCCGAAATGAGCCAGCTTTTGCTGTGGAGGGGGAGCCGAAATGAGCCAGTTTTTGCTGTGGAGGGGGGGGGGGGGGCGAAATGAGCCAGTTTTTGCTGTGGAGGGGGAGCCGAAATGAGCCAGTTTTTGCTGTGGAGGGGGAGCCGAAATGAGCCAGTTTTTGCTGTGGAGGGGGGGGGGGGGTCGAAATGAGCCAGTTTTTGCTGTGGAGGGGGAGCCGAAATGAGCCAGTTTTTGCTGTGGAGGGGGAGCCGAAATGAGCCAGTTTTTGCTGTGGAGGGGAAGCCGAAATGAGCCAGTTTTTGCTGTGGAGGGGGGGGGGGGGGCGAAATGAGCCAGTTTTTGCTGTGGAGGGGGAGCCGAAATGAGCCAGTTTTTGCTGTGGAGGGGGAGCCGAAATGAGCCAGTTTTTGCTGTGGAAGGGGGGGGGGGGGAGCCGAAATGAGCCAGTTTTTGCTGTGGAGGGGGAGCCGAAATGAGCCAGTTTTTGCTGTGGAGGGGGAGCCAAAATGAGCCAGTTTTTGCTGTGGAGGGGGGGGGGGGGGCCGAAATGAGCCAGTTTATGCTGTGGAGGGGAGCAGAAATGAGCCTGTTTATGCTGTGGAGGGGGAGCCAAAATGAGCCAGTTTATGCTGTGGAGGGGAGCCAAAATGAGCTAGCTTATGCTGATAACTTAGAAAGACAAAGTTCCAGACACAGGTTCTGTCTCGAGCTGTGCTGCCAAGCCTCCACACACTGCTGAGAAGAGCACAGTTAAGACCGACTGACTTATTAATATAAATGATAGATTCCCGTCTACCTAGGAAGCTACTGTACAGTAAACTGAGAGAAGGTAAACGGTCAGTCAAAGAGCTTCAGAGACACGCTCAAGACGTCACTGAAGAACTTTGACATGGACCCATAGACCTTCCAACAGTAGCTCCAAACTCTCCGCCCTCAGGACGTTGCCTCACCAGACGTCACTAAAGAACTTTGACATGGACCCATAGACCTTCCAACAGTAGCTCCAAACTCTCCGCCCTCAGGACGTTGTATCACCAGACGTCACTAAAGAAGTTGGACATGGACCCATAGACCTTCCAACAGTAGCTCCAGACTCTCCGCCCTCAGGACGTTGTATCACCAGACGTCACTGAAGAACTTTGACATGGACCCATAGACCTTCCAACAGTAGCTCCAGACTCTCCGCACTCAGGACGTTGTATCACCAGACGTCATTGAAGAACTTTGACATGGACCCATAGACCTTCCAACAGTAGCTCCAGACTCTCCGCCCTCAGGACGTTGCCTCACCAGAGCAGCTGGTTGTTATGAGCAGTGCAGTGAAGTTGCCTCACCAGAGGAGCTGGTTGTTATGAGCAGTGCAGGGAAGTTGTATCACCAGAGCAGCTGGTTGTTATGAGCAGTGCAGGGAAGTTGTATCACCAGAGCAGCTGGTTGTTATGAGCAGTGCAGGGAAGTTGTCTCACCAGAGCAGCTGGTTGTTATGAGCAGTGCAGGGTAGTTGCCTCACCAGAGGAGCTGGTTGTTATGAGCAGTGCAGGGAAGTTGCCTCACCAGAGGAGCTGGTTGTTATGAGCAGTGCAGGGTAGTTGCCTCACCAGAGGAGCTGGTTGTTATGAGCAGTGCAGGGTAGTTGCCTCACCAGAGGAGCTGGTTGTTATGAGCAGTGCAGGGTAGTTGCCTCACCAGAGGAGCTGGTTGTTATGAGCAGTGCAGGGTAGTTGCCTCACCAGAGGAGCTGGTTGTTATGAGCAGTGCAGGGTAGTTGCCTCACCAGAGGAGCTGGTTGTTATGAGCAGTGCAGGGTAGTTGCCTCACCAGAGGAGCTGGTTGTTATGAGCAGTGCATCGTAGCAGGCCGAAAGGAAACGTGAGCTCTGCAAGTCCAGGGACACCTGCTCCTCATCTTCAGCACTGCAAGTCCAGGGCCCCCTGCTCTTCATCTTCAGTGCCTGCAGACCATTGTACCTGACTTGCTGCAGAGTCTTCCATGCCCACAACGGACTGATCAGCCACAGTCGACACACCACACCAAGTTCTCCTCAACTTGATATCCTTGGTCTTTGTCGACTGTCACATATATATGACCTTTCATTCAGAGGAGAGAATAGACACAGCTTTGTTGAAAACAAAGAGCTGATGATAAGCCATTGGTAAAACATTGCATTCATAGAATGTGTCCTTCCAAAGAATGCCGAGCAGTTTCCTGAGATTTTCATGGACTGATGCACTGTCATAGGCGTCTTTCAAATCAATAGAGATAGTAAGGCAGTCTGCTCTCATCAGAATCAATGCTGTGTTCAGAGTGTCCACCCTGAAATAACGACAGCTGATTTCTAAATGCGCGCGCGCGCGTGCGCGCGCGCGCGTGTGTGTGTGTGTATGTGTGTGTGTGTGTGTGTGTGTGTGTGTGTGTGTGTGTGTGTGTGTGTGCGTGCGTGCGTGCGTGCGTGCGTGCGTGCGTGCGTATGTGTGTGTTCTTGTTTCACCATACATCTGAATGTTAACTAAATTCTGATCGATTCTGGAACTGATTGATGGCAGTTGTCTGTGGGTTCTGAATGATGCTCCAACACGACTCTGCAAGAGATGGTCAGTGCTCAGATTGTGGATTCTGAAAGAGCTGATCAGGTCTAGCAGTTAGGCTGCTCTACAGATCAAAGAGGAATAACGATCGATCTGAAACTCGCCGGAGCCAACGGATGAAATTACAATTATCGTTTTCCTCTACCCATGTGACCAGGTGTTTGTTCAGTATGTATCTATACTGTTTATTACATGTATCTAAAAGGGAAACATCTTTGTAATGATTTATGTCGTCTTTGTTTGCTTTATATAGAATTGAATCTGTCCAAGATTAAGTGTATTGCACTGAAGCGAACGCTTTACAAAATAAGGTAAGCAAGAATGGTGTTATAATTTCTGCAGAATAAATACACATTTTGGCATCAAAGTGTCAGGGCCGCTGACTTTGTTCTGTTTTGAAATGACGTATGGCATAGAAGACCTCTTCTATTCTAATATCTCCATTTAACCGGACATTGAAATTATCCTCATGATCATATGCATCAGTCACTAGTCTCCCTTTTCACGGGCATGTCAGTCGTAACATCAAACTGTGAGAGATAATGATTTTACCCGTCATCTTTTGAGATGCTTTCCATAAATCTCCTCTCTCTCTCTCTCTCTCTCTCTCCTCTCTCTCTCTCTCTTGTGTGTGTGTGTGTGTGTGTGTGTGTGTGTGTGTGTGTGTGTGTGTGTGTGTGTGTGTGTGTGTGTGTGTGTGTGTGTGTGTGTGTGTGTGTAAAACAAACACTCCGGCACAGTGGATTCAATGGCAGTCAAAATCAACACATACACAAGAAAATGGCCTGGTGTCCACTCTGAAATTTACTGACGCTGCGCTCTATTGATGCCAAGCAAAGCTGAAACTACCTCTGAAGTCCATCCTTGGGTAGAGAGAACAAAGTGGAAAAAGTACTAATCATGCTTGAGGACTCGGGAGACGAGGTTGTAAATTTACGTCAACCTGGCAGAAAATGGCATTTTCAGGAGCTGTAAATGAACCAGAAGAAATCTCAGGATCAGGGAAAAACCATGACACATACCAACCAACAGCAAGGACTAGGATAAACAGAAGTGAAGTGGTGCTGACAGGCAAAAATGAAAGCACAGACTGACTTGATTGTAAGGGAGCTGAAGAAAGAAGAGTATGCCAAGACAATCTAGAAGGCTGTCCAACAAGGCCAGTGGGAGGAATGGTCTATTTAGAAACTTGCTCCACAGAGATCCAAGCTGCACACGCTGCTATTGTCAGAGCTTCATCTTCAGGTTTGTATGAGACTTCCAGCCTTCAGAATTCAAGCCTGGTGAAATGGAGGAATTCAGACGATCCTGCATGCCCCTGTGTCAGAGCAAACAGTTAGTTGAGT
>CM065743.1:17337268-17344768 GCA_033310375.1 Conus canariensis
TTGCTTCTGCCTATATTCAATATGACGTCACTCACATACTGTGGTTGATTGTGCCTCCCGTGTTGCTAGTGTTGGGTTGTTATGGCAACGTGATGACCATAGTAGTCATGCATTTGATGCGAGCTTCAGAATCCACTGGCTGTCTGTCTGTGTACTTCACTGCACTGGCTGTGTCTGACCTCTTCTTCCTTTGGACCAATGTGTTGTGGTATTGGCCAGAAATGGCTCTGGATTTCCCGCTGTCTTATTTCCATGATCTGTCTTGTACAGTCCCCTTCTTTGTCACTAGCGTGTCTTCCATGACCTCAGCATGGTTTTTAGTGGCTATGACGTGTCAAAGAATGACGTCAGTGGTTCTGCCACATCGTGTGGAAATTTTGTGCACAGTGAGTAAAGGAAAAATCATCACTGCCGCCATTTTGTTCTGTTCCTGTGTCACAAATGTCTACACGTTCTTTACTTTACATCTTGAATACGTTGAGGAGGGGTACCCATATTGTGAAAGGAGTGATAAAAACGTGACAAACATATTTGGCTTCCTGTATCTGTGTTTGGCTTCAGTGGTCCCCTTTCTTCTCCTGATCATTGCCAACTCTATCCTGATCCTTGGAGCTGTGAAGTCTGTGAAGATGTCTGGTAAAATGGCGGGGCGTGGTGACACCCACACATCCTCACGACTGGCCAAAGTCTCCTCCATGACAACTACACTGATTCTGACTTCTGCAGCATTCTTGTTACTTACATTACCATCATGTGTTTTGTGGCTATACTTGGAAACTACTGGCTTCTATGAGGGTGAAATCGATGATGAAGCTCTGAGTAAACAGCTGGCTTTGGCAGACACGGTGTGTGTTCTACTGTGGATAAGTAACAGCTCTGTTAATTTTTATATTTACATTTTAAGTGGCAGAAAATTCAGACAAGAAGCCAAACGATGTTTACGCTTCTGTAAACAAGAATAGAGGTCAATGTATAAGGCTTTGGAATAAAGTATTTGTCTGCATCATATGTTTGCTACTTCCTCCTCATTCATGATGGACAAAAATCCACAACAATTTCATATTCTTATGGAAAGAAAATCTACAAATAATCTGCAGACCTCCATGTACTTAATGGGAAAAAAATCAAGTAATTGGTGATTAGGAATGGGGTGAAGGACAGAACTGAAAGAGGTGAACCCGAAACCTCCGTTTGGACAATGTAAAAGATGAGTAGGCTGGACAGGTTAGATCTGTCCAGGATGTGTCAACATCCCCATCCTGCAAGTTATGGACTCCATCCTATTGTGTGGGTGTTGGAGCGAGACACTGACAACCGACTGGTTTGGAAAATCAATGTGCTTGAGAACAGATGTTTTAGATACTATCCCCGAATCTTGTACAGGGCAAAAAGCTGTATAACACTGTTGATGCATACCTATGCTGGCAGACATCAGACACACAAAGCCACGTTTACCTATTGAAGACTATTCTATGGCTATTTCGTAGAACGTCCCAGAGGAAGATTAAAAATGTCCTGGATTGGACAATATAATTCGTAGTTCCAGCTTTATCTGGTCCATACCCTTCATCACTGCATCTACTTTTATTCCTCCCCCCCCCCACCCCCATCCCCGTTCTGACTGTTTTCTTCTCTCTGCCTGTCTGCATCCACAACGTGTACCAGAAGCAAAAGTAGGGTTAAATGAACTCCCATAAAAGACCATTTGATGATCAGAGGGAGGGAGAGGGAGGGGATGAGATTGATCTGGTTGTAGGGGTGGGATCCACAAATCAGCGGCAGAGGCCAGTGACAGAAAGGCTGATATAGAAGAAAGGGGGGCTGAGGGCTGGGGTGGAGAGGAATTGTGAAAACCCACAATAAACGATTAGCAGTGGATCACAACAGGAGGAGAGGAAGGTGAGGGGGGGGGGGGGGGGGGGGGGGGGGAGGGGATAGTCAGAAAAGAAGGTAATGGGCATGACTATTCCTACACATTTAACTGTTGAAAAATTGACCACAGGAACGAAGCAGTAGAGAACAGCCAGGCAGAAAAGAGATAGGAAGGGCGTGCATGTGCGCGCGCATGTGTGTGTGTGTGTGTGTGTGTGTGTGTGTACGTGTGGTGTGTGTGTGTGTGTGTGTGTGTGTGTGTGTGTGTGTGTGTGTGTGTGTGTGTGTGTGTGTGTGTGTGTGTGTGCGTGCGTGTGTGTGTGTGTGTGTGTGTGTGTGTGTGTGTGTCTCTCTCTCTCTCTCTCTCTCTCTCTCTCTCTCTCTCTCTCCGTATGTGTGTGTATGGCTGGCAGAAGGGGATGGCTGACCAGTGTCCACCAAGTACATCAGCAAACAGTGCCGATGTTATGCATGGTGACCCAGAGGTTCAGCTTTGACTGATCATGGCAATGATAAACGTCCTGCATTTTGTCCGCTTTCAACATGTGGAGCTGCTTCTTATGTACTGTTTTTTTTGTTGTTGAAATCACGTCATGATAAATGAGCATTTTATTCACCGATGATTCTATGGATGCTTTGTACTCACATATCGGTAAAGGAGAGGCACGTTTACCGTTGATTTTCTTTGTTGAATTGTCGATGAGTAGACGGGTGTAGCATAACAATATGTACGAAAAAGACATGAAATAATGACCTCTCTCTCTCTCTCTCTCTCTCTCTCTCACACACACACACACACACACACACACACACACACACACACACACACACACACACACACACACACACGTTAGCTATACAGAAGATTGCTTCGAGCAGTTGGTCTATTTCTCTTATAAAAGTTATTGAGAGAGAGAGAAGAGAGAGAGAGAGAGAGAGAGAGGAGAGAAGAGAGAGAGAGAGAGAGAGAGAGAGAGATAATGACAACAACCTTTAAGAACTACAACCTAGCAGCCCTTACATCATGGGGTAGATGCACCATCTCATTCTGAAGAAACTGATTAGACCAATTAATTGTGAATCAGGATATTAACGTGCATTCATCTGCTTAAGTTCATCTACCGAAAAGCAAAGCAATCAAACAAACAAAACAAGTGGACATGTTCACTGTCTTCAGTATGAAACTAAAACGTTGCTGAGCGGAAAGAACTATACCAGCAGTCACTCGACGTCTCTCGGGGATCCGCCAAAAACAGCCCTTGACAATATACACATGCGAAACATTATATTCAAGCTGAAATTTTAAATTGTCTAATTTTATATGATTCAGCTGTAAACTTACCCAGAGATTTTATGAGCTCCTCTTTGTCAAGCGATAAAATCTCAGATACTCTTTGACAACTTATTACATGCTTTTGAATGATACGTCTCCTTTCCTTAAATATTCGAATGCCGCTTTTGTTGAAATAAACATTACCATCTCCTAACACCCGACTTAACAGATCTAGTCCAAATCCTATTTCTATGAGAAGGTTATTAATCTTTGTCACCCAGTTGCATTTTCTTGTTTCATGTTATTGCAATAGCATCTAATAAGCTTTGTCTGCATAATCTGGTCAGTAGCTGTTTTAGCAGCCTTAACCAATATCTTAGCCCTGATATGGACCTTTGCAATCGGGTGGGCTATAAGAAACATTAACTTACCTTATGCACTTTACTAATGTTCTTATACATAATGGAAATGTGCTAAATTTCCCTCATACAGTTTTGTTTGAGGAATGCATCGGGTCATTCATGAAGCATTTAACTACAAATGTATGAATTTTTCCTATTAGGTAGCTACCAGATGAACCCCACACTTCTGTAGCATATTTTAACAAAGGTTCAATTTGTGAATCAAAAAGTTTCCAGAATATGGGTGGTTCAATTGAATTAAGTTTGCCTAGTGACCTTAGAATTTGCATAATAAATAATAATAGTAATGATGATGATGATGATGATAAATATAATGATAATAATAATAACAACAACATACCATGTTTAAAGCGCCTTGCCAAAGGTTCTAGGCGCTTGCAGTCCACACTCCCATGTACACAATGGGCTGCCTACCTGGGTAGCGCCGACTGAAAAGCTGCCTGCCGGCACTTTATTCAGTCATTCCCCAATCCAGTCAATATCGTTCACTCAATTTCCTTACTTCCACCATTCTTTCAATTTCTCATGCAATTTCTATGTGCAACACATCATCCATACTAACAGCCAAACTGACCTTCTCTTCCGAAAGTTGGTGATGGGATTTTACGTGTGTGCAAGATGTTATGCATGCGTTCACACATGGAACCCCAGTTTATAGTCTCATTCGAAGGACTATTTGGGAAATGGAGTCAGAACCAGTGTTAACTCCGAGGAACAAATCCCCCTGTACCGAAATGGCCTGGCAGAGATTCGAACCCCCAACCCCAGGATCACCAAGATTTCAGTCCAGCGCTCTACCACTAAGCCAGTCTTTCTCTTTTTGTAGGCCCCTGATCATCCCAAGCTAAAAATTGAGTTAGTTGTAAATATCATTCCCAGATATTTGTTACTTTTAGTTTCATTCCTGCAAACCGCCATTTTCATGTCTGGACAAATGACTTTCTATTCTGAAACCAATGTCATTTTTTTTTTCTAAATTAATGGGTAGTTTCAATTTGTCAGCCTCCAGTTTCAGATTGTTAAGTCGATTTGAAGACCAACAACTGTGTGAGAAAAGAGAATTACGTCATCAGCGAATAACATTAAAAAAAATCTAGGGAGCGTTCGTGACTATGTGTAAACCTTGCCTGCCACTTTGGCTAATTGTTATGGCTATCTTGTCGATAAATATGGAAACAGCTGGGAGCTTAATAAACATCCTTTTTTAATACTTCGAAGGTAATTTCATATTTCTGAATATACATAAACTTACCACGAAGGCATGATAGTATTAAATCATTTTGCAAACTGTACATGTTCCTACTTTTCTTATAATGTTCCACGGGAAATTTGGGTTAACAGAATCAAAGGCTTTGTTGAAGTCTACAAAAGCAACAAAAAAATTAGTTTCGACGTTGATGTTTTTGCACCATCGCGTATAACGGAAAAAAAAAGTGATCGACTGTACTGCGGAAGGCTGCCTGTTCTTGAATTACATTGCCTCATTTTCAGTACAGATGCTTAATCTTTTGTTCAGTAAATTTCATTGATGATATTCCCTTGAAATTGTTTGGAACTCCCTTTTAATGAATTGGGACCATGGTTGATCTAACCACGATTCTATTTGTTAGAATATGATTCCCTACGGGTAAGTTGCCAGTTGGGGAATGATAAATTCATAAAGAGAATAGGAAAACAATATTGTTGTGATTTATCAACAAAAAAAAAAAAAAGAAGAAAAAAAGAAAAAGAAAAAGAAAAATATCGTGTAATGAGAAGCATTTTGTGAAAACGCGTAATTGGTTTTAAAAAATAATATAAATCGTTTCTTGAGATTAATATTTTTTGTAAAGATTTCATTTTGTATTCCCAGGTAGGAATGTGCTGAAGACAGAATACCACGAATTCGTAAGTATATGTATTATTATGTCTTGTGTTTTATTATATCTTATGTCTTAAAAAAAATATTAATTCAAATTTACATGTTCCAAAACTAACGTTAGGACATGGGGTTTCTTTCCAGAAAACCTCAGCATCCATCCATTAGTGCCAGCTACCAATTGTGACGGACCGTTTTTCATCCGGACAATCCGTGAATTGTATTCATGGTTTATTGAAGAGGATCCAGATGGAAATCCTTTTCCCTAATTTGGAAGACTAGATTATGAAAGGTTTATGTGGAAAACCTTTCCCCAATTTGGAAAACTAGAGTCTGAAAGGTTTATGTGGAAATCCTTTCCTGTGCAGTGTTATGATTCCGGAAAAGGGAATGTTGTAATGTTATGATTCCGGAAAAAAAAATATTGTAATGATGAACAAATATGCTGATGTATGGCTCAAGTTCTAGTGAAATATGATATGGCTAATGAATATGAACGAATATGCTGATATGTGGCTCAAGTTCTAGTGAGATATGATGTGGCTAATGAATATGAAGATAGTTGTGATTCTAATGAATGGTGGCCATGATAATCAAGATAGTTAATCAGTTTCCCCAGGTTGATAGTGTTCCCTGGATTGACGGGGACTGACTGCTACTGAGGCTAGGGCTGGGGCCGTAGCTGGTTGACGCCCCGTTCTCCACCTGTTGCTGCGAGTGTGGAGAGGCCGGCCTGAGCGCCGACAATCGCCCTACCTGCCACTGCGCCCGTGACCGGTCAGTGTTGGGCCAGTGAAGAGGAGACATCGCTCCTGCTTCTGTGCCAGCGACCTGCGTTCGAGGACGTCGCTGTGTGTGTGGCGTGTGTGCCACAGCTTTGTGTTAGTGTTTGAGCCACAGCTCAAAAGTGTTTGAGCTACATCTGGTAAGAGAGGCTGTCGCCGAGTGCTGGCAGAGACGCCACGAATGAGTTATTTTTTTTTGTGAGCCACAACTTTGAAGAGACTCTGTGTCAGACTTGCCTCGTCGCTGCCGTCGTCATCATCATCACTGGACCCGGCAGTTGACAGTTAAAATTGTATTAATTGGTTATTTGTGTACACCTGATGGTGGGTGTACCATCCCATGCTTGATGTGTTTATTTGTGTATGTTTGTTGATGGCTCGGGCAGCATAAAAAGAAAAGTGTTATTTTGTTGCCTGGCTGTCCATGTTCGGATGAGTGGGTGTGTGTATGTGAATTAAGAAAAAAGTCGTGCATGCATCCATAATTACTGAGTGGGAGTCAGACAGATATCCACACACGCACTTCCATCCGTAACACCAACCTCCTGCAAACTTAATTCCCATTGGGGAATTTTTTTTTTACAAAGGAAACTTTTTTTCAAGCTAACTTTTTCACTATTTAATTAATAGAAACGAGAAATGTAGTGTTGATGTCTTGTTGATTAAAAAGAAAGCAAACGAGCTGCCTCTGTGGTGTCATGGAGCTGCTAACAAAGTTGATGAATATGTGATTAGAACGTGTACAAACGAAAATGCTATTTTGTGTATGTTTAATGTATATGATTTTTTTTGTTGTGTTCGGTAAAAGGAGCTAAAAATGAATTCTTGTTTCCCTAGCCTTTTCCTTGGATGAACGGAGTAGATGAATGGAGTAGATGAATGGAGTAGATGCGCGCGTATGGAGTAAACATGCCTTGTGAGCGTTCTACTTCCCCATATTCTGCTGCCTTGGTTTTGGTTTCGAAACCAGACAGTTCAGTTCAGTTCAGTTCCGTGTCGATTACAGAGCACTTAACAGAGTCACAGGTTTCGATTCTGAGCGTATACCTGAGGTAGAAGATCTTTCGTGCCAGTTGTCGCATGGTCGGTATTTTGTCAAGGCCGACCTTACCAGAGATTATTGGCAAGTCGCCATGTCTGAGGAAGACAAGATCAAAACGACCTTTCAGATTCCATTTGGTCTGTTGCATTTGTTCGCACGCCTTTTGGACTACAGAATACTCCTGCAGCTTTTGCGAGAATGGTGAGAATGCTGAAGTTGCAAGGGTTTTCTGCGGTCAGTTTTTTTTT
>CM065743.1:17349768-17357268 GCA_033310375.1 Conus canariensis
CATTTCTTGTTCTTTTTTCTTTTAAAATGGCGAATCTTAGATCTCTTCTGAAGACTAATACTGGCCGCTGACGTCAGCATATGTGTAAAGTCATTTACAATCTCGTTTAGTGAACAATGAGAAATAGTGGTTTCATTCTCAACATATCTATCCAAATTGTGTTCCACTTGGAGAATTTGTTCCTTTATCCATGGCATTGTTAACGCTTTTAAATATTTTTCCTCTGACAATGTTTCCCAAAAATATCGATCACTTACGTCCTTTGAGCTTAGCCTTTCGTTAAGTAAAGTTTGTGAGGACACGTTATTCGTTTTCACTTTTGGTGTAAGATCAGAAACTAGAATTTTTAGTTCGACAGGACAGTGGTCTGACCATGTCATAAGGGGATAAAATTTCATACTTAATATTTCTTTTTTCATATTGTTAGAACAAATAAAGTAATCAACAACGCTACAACCATTTTGTTTGTAGCGGGTAAAATGTCCATCTAAATCACCTAATGTTCTTCCATTAAGAATACATAAATGATTTTCAAGACACATGGATGCAAGTCTTCTTCCAGCTTTTTGAACACATTTGTCCATAGAGTTCCTGTCATGAATGGTTTCAAAAACATAATCATTCGGTATATGATATCTATTATTTTCATATTCCATTTGATTATGATCAGGGATGTTTCCAGTTCTTGCGTTGAAATCACCACATATTATAATGTCTCCATGTTGGTTATGTTTTTCTATGCTTTCTTCTAATTTATCCCATATATCTAAAGTGTGCTCTTTTCCGAAGGAGGATGTTTCAGGAGGAATGTACACACAGCCAATAAAAGTCTTTTTGTCGTTAGCAGTACTTCTCACCATCAACCACACAATGTCACTGTCACTGCTTGGTAGAACAGCAATATTATGTCGCAAATGTTCCTTAATGTATACTGATATTCCACCAGAGGATGTCACTGCCTTTTTTCGCTTTGGTCGTACATAGTGAAGTCCAGGTGCAAAAGTTGGAATGAACAGATTTCTGGCAGTATCTTTATTAAGGTGAGTTTCTTGTAAGAGAAGAATGTCATATTGACGAAAATATCTTACTACAGTTTCGTCTGTTAATTTATTTGTTGCAAGGCCATCGATTATCTCTTTGTACCCCTTAAGGTTCCATGATAATATTTTCATTATCTCTTTGTACCCCTTAAGGTTCCATGATAATATTTTCAGTACCATTTTTGACATTTTTAACAAGATGATACTAACGTTTATAACAACAATAACAGCAATACTTAAAAAGAAAAATACGTATGAAATAGGCGGTGGAAAACAGGAGACTTTAACACCTAAATCAGCTTGTCAGGCCAGTGCTTGTGTAAAATCAGTACTCATAATAATGTTCCACTTGTTCATCGTTTTGGAACTTGACACTGACCGTTTGTTAACTCTCGCGCACTCTCGTGCGCACACACACATACGCATAACAATAAGAACAACAACTCCTCCTCCTCAAACACATCCCACGCACACAAACACACACACACATACGCACGCGTGCGCGCGCACGCACACACGCAAACACACACGCACACACACACACACACACTCTCTCTCTCTCTCTCACACACACATTCACACACCAACGCTGCCACACACATGTCTGTGGACTCTCTAATTAACACGCTGGCATTACCCCACTGACGAAACACACACACACACACACACACACACACACACACACACACACACACACACACACTCACTCACTCACTCACTCACTCTCTCCCCCACACACTCACACACCAACGCTTGCACGCTCATGATGTCCATGGACACTCTGATTAACATGCTGGTATCACCCCACTGATGAACACACACCAGCGCACACACGTCTACAGTGTATGCTGGGGACCCTGAGAGATTCAAAGTCTTATCTTAGTTGACATGTGTTTCATCTTTTGTGTCTGTTATTGGAAAGGCCCAGTATGAGTTTGCCCCAATCTCTAGGAGTCTTCGCAATGTTGGCCTTGAAATTGTTCGAATGTTTGTTTGCTTGGTGTTTCTTGCTCTTCCCTTAAGTGTGGATGTGTAGCCACTGCCTCTCTTGATGTTCAGATCTGAAAGAAGGTCTATGGTATAGTGGCTTTGCTCTTGTTTGCTTAAGTGATTCTTCAGATTTCTTATCACATCAGATCGGCCAAGCAGTAATCCAGTTCTTATTGTTGCCTTGCCAGCCAGTGTGTCTGCTCTCTCGTTTCCTTTAACTCCAGCATGTCCAGGGCAGTACATCCATACGAGTCTCTCTAATGGAAGACTGTGCATTAGTTCATTCCAAGCAGGGCTTCCCATTCCACTTTTCACTTTCTGAAGTAGGTTCATGGAGTCAGTCAGTATCATGGCTTGTTGAGTTTGAAACTGGCTTGTGGATGTAAGCCAGTGGAGTGCTTGTGTCGCTGCTTCTACCTCCATTGTTAGACTTGAAGTTGTTAAACTGTGCGCACCATTGTCTTCCTGAATAGTTCGGCCATTTTGCTTCACTGTGTATCCCCAGCCTGAATTACCTTTGGTGACAGAACTGTCAGTGTATATTAAAATAATATCTTTTGTGCAAAGGTCTTCCACCAGCATCTGAATTTCTGCGTTGGTTTTGCCTTCTGGCCATTCTCGACAGTCTTCCAAGTTCTGGAGCGATGGCAATTTGGTAGAGGTAAGTGGTCTGGATATTTCTCCCGTTCCTTGGTTTCTTTGACTTCTGCTAACTGGCACACAAGCTGTATACTGTCTTCTGCCTGTCCCTTCCATGATTTTCCACGTCCTAGCCGATTGCCTTTTGTTTCCTTGACCGCCGCATGAAGTGGGTTTTGGGGATTTTCAAGGGCTCTGAAATATGCCTTCACCTGTTCCAGCTTGTGTCTTGTCTGCATTGAAGGAAGGTCGAGCAGGTATCGCATAGTTTGAACTGGTGTCCTTTGTGGTTCCCAGGATCAATCTCATTGCTTCATTTTGAATTCTTTCTAATTTGAGAAGGTTGCTGTTGGACAGTGTTGTAAGCCCTAATCCATAATCTATCACACTGAGTACAAGTGCATGATACAATCGGTAGAGATGGCGCTGTTTAATGCCTTTAGCTGCCACTGCTTTCATGGCAGATAAACCTATTTTACATTTAAGAACAATATTTTCAACATGCTTTCTAAAGGTTAGCATTCTGTCAAAGCCTACACCCTAGTGAGGGTACTTGTCCTGATGTCTTGTTTTTGAGAGTGCAGACTAATGTCTGGGCTTTTGTAGGGTTGATGGACAATCCAGTTTCTTGACACCACTGAGCAATGTTGTTCAACTGTTGCTGAACTGCTTTCGTTCTTTCTTCAGCATTCTTTGGTGTTTTGTAGATCAGGCCGTCATCTGCAAATGTCATCACTCGAGGAATTCCGTTTCTGTTGAGGTCTGCTAGGCCTTTAGTGTAAACATTGTACAAAACAGGGGAAAAGGAGAAACTTGAGGTAATCCCATAGAAAGTTTATGAGGCTCACAAGTCCAATCTCCAAATCGTAGGATGACGGTTCACTCCCGAAGTGCCGCTGCTATCCATCGTGTAAGTGTCTTACTGACTCCATAGTCAAGGAGTAGTTCCATGAGAAGCGAGAACTGGACTTTGTTGTATGCATCTTCCAGATCTATTGCAACAGCTAGTGTTTCTTCCTTTCTTTGGAATCCTTCGTACACTTCATAGGCAAAAGCGGCCGCATTTCCCCATGTACTTTTACCTGTTCTGTAGCCTCCTTGATTTGATGGGAGGATTTGTCGACTTTCAAGATCTCTTGCGAGTTTTCTTGCTATGATTCGTTCCATGAGCTTTCCTGCTATATTTTGCATAGTGAGTATGCGGTAGCCATTTAGCTGATGATGATCTTTTCCTGGCTTTGGTAAAGGTTTCAGGTAGCTGTGTGTCCAATCTTCTAGGTCATAGCCTTAATCAAAACTTTCCTGGTAGAGACTGAAGAGTTTGGCTCTTCTTCTGAGAGCTGTTTGATATCTGCATGCAATGCTTTGGTCCTGGAGCACTATCTTTAGTGCATCTAGCTATTGCGTCATCCAGTTCAGATTCTGTGATTTCATCATCAATGCCAGTCTCAGCTAGGTGTGGTTTAACTTGGTCAAATGTTTCTTCCTTTCCTCCAGATTTCTTTGATCACTCTGTTCTATGAAACGTTAAGTAGAGCCGACCCTTTATTCTAAATTTGTCTTCAGTTTTGTGATCCCATCAGCGTCTAAAATATCTGGGGTTGCGTTTTTTTTTTTTTTTCCTTCCATGCGACTATAAAAGTGCCAGAACTGAGTCAGTGTTGTATCATAACTAAGTGACAGACAAAACTATTGCCACTTGGTTTCCTTTGCTTCTTTCAGCTACTCTTTCGAATTGTTCAGTCTTCTGATTCATGCCTGTTTTAATAGCTAGATCAGGGCAAGGTTTTCTTCTTTCTCTCTGCCAAATTCTTACAGACTTGCGTTTCTCTTTCCAGGCTGTTTCTGTGTCTATATTCCACGAAAGCGGTTGGACGATCTGTTTGGTTGTAGCATTGTTTCTTTTGCATCTTCTACTCTTTAACGTTCCTATGATATCCCCTTCATTGTTGTTGTATTGAAAAGGGTCCTTTGTTTCGTTTGTGTAACTTTTGATGGTTTCTGTAAACTGAACACAACAGGGAAATGGTCACTTCCATGATGAAGAAGTGCTTCCCACTCATACCTGCTGTGAATTTTGGTCCAATGAGTGCAAAGTCAATGACACTGTCAGTGTCACCCTGCCTCCCTGTGTGTGTTGGGATAATGATGTCAGTGTACTAAGAAGTACTTCACCCAACATCGCTTCCAGTGCAATTCCTTGAGGATCGGTACCATGTTGATCCCACAATTTTGAGCGTGCATTAAGATCTCCACATAGCATGACAGAGTCTCCAAATTCATGTTCTAACGATCATATGTGTGGCTGTTTTTGGAAAAGCAGGTAGTAGGAGTAAGTGGGAATGAAGCCACAGAGAGAAAGAAGACAGGATAGTTAAAAAGTCAATGCTTGATTGTTTGATGGGAAAATTTGAACTTCGTTCTTAGAGATCCTAAATGACACAAGAGATATCAATATGTGTTAGAAACCAAAGTTAAGGCTACAATGTACGATTCTTGAGCATTGCGCTGGAATGGCTTGATATTGCTTGATTTACGGAACCGAAGACAATATTAATTAAAGACATTATGACAGGAAGCGTAGAGTACAGCCCTGTCATTGTAGTCTCAGACCGTAATGGAAATCCGTAGCATCATCTTAATCATCCTCATTCTCATCGATCAGCATAAAAAAGTCTCAAATTCTGTGGCCCTTCATGCCCTCTCTCATGGTGATTTCAATTCGTTCCTCTCCACGCCTGTGGCCTTGGTTTGGTTCCGTCGGGGTCACCGGTTTGGCGAGTGCATGGGGGTTGTCGTTGGACGGACATGGTGGCGCCCTCCGGAGGGAGAGCTCTAGGTAGGTGGTGTCCTGTGTATGTTAGATCAGAACAGGCGCCACTGAACACCACCGAAGTGACTCGCAGCAGCGCAGTGTCTCCTCCGGTGGGTTGCCTCTTGACGACTTGACATTGACTGCTCCCTATGATTGCCGGTGGCGGGGCTGCGGCGGGGCCGACCGGGCTGTGGCTGTGGATGGGTGTCGGAATGAGCGGGGTGGGTGCACTGCCTCTGAGGTGGCGCAGAGGTTGGGACAGAAAAAAAAGCAACTCTGGCAGTTGCAACAGACCTGTAAGATGCAGACAATAACGTCCATGTTTTCGCTTCCCATGAAGCTTTTCCTTGATTATGGAGTCAGCAAGACACTTACACGATGGATTGCAGCAGCACTTCAGGAGCGAATCGTCATCCTACGATTTGGATGGAAATTGCCAGAAGCAATCGTCTTTAATTTATATAACAATCTAGAATGTCATACACTATCAAAGGTTTTTTTTTTATATATCAAAGAATGTGGCCAGAATGCTCTTTTGTCTAACAAATTGATACTTTATTTGTGTTGTTAATTTGACAACATGATCAGTGGTTGATCTTTGTTTTCTAAAGCCTGCTTGATTATTGGGTATTACATAATTTTTGTCACAAAAGTAAGCTAGCCTTTTTGATATGATTTTTTTTCACGTGAGTTTAGCAACGTGAGAAGTCAGAGGTATGGGCCAGTAGTTATCAACGTTTGTGGCAGACTTAACATGTTTTACAATCGGAATAACTGTCTTGGGTAGGATAAAAAAAAAAACCCTAGGAGGATTATGCACTGTCTGTCTCCCTGTCTTTTCGGTATCGTCCAAAGAAGTCGACGGACATGTCTCCCAATGTTGCTGGCAAGCACACGGGCTCCTCTCCAGGTCCGGTGAAGGTCGTCTCTCAGCGTCTAGATGTTCGGCAGCAGACGCGCATGGTGACTGAAGAACATATTAGAAATTCCATACAGCTCCGAGCTTGTAAGAGCGTTAAACAGCTCTTTGACCTCAGAGTCTGCGTTGCTGACAAGCAATTTTACTGACAACATTGGCTGTGGGATTTTCGGTGGCAATTGCTGGAATAGAATTTGGCAAAGTCATGACTACAAACTCTCAGATCCTTGTTTTTGGTATCATTTACACCTCAGTTGATAAGTATAGCATCCACTGTTTTGAGGAGAGAGCTGTTTGAAGCGTTGGTCTTAAATGTTTGGTCGTAAAAACTTTCCTTGATACGGTTTCAAAGCCATAAGAGAGACCCAGTCACTCCCGTTCACTCCACAGGACGGTCTTGTGTTTTTGTTTCTTTTCTTCCCTGCCACCGAGTAGCAGTTTGACGTCATTTTCCTTTTGCGTCATTGACGGTGGACTCGGTTGTTCTTTATGTTCTTTTGCTTTAACTTTTATGCAGTTTTGTTGTTCTGCACCATCAGCCCTGCACCTGTTGTTGGCGATGATTTGGGGGTACTATACGGGATCTTGCCGCTTCTGCGTAAGAACGGCAAGTCGTCGTGGAACTCACTGTCGACGTTTGGGTTTATCTATCAACAACATTGGGTTTGACACAAAGTGATCTGTATTTTCTTCTTTTTCTTTAATTAAAGCTAGTGATCAGATCAGTTGGACTTTACTTTATATGGAGACGATCGTATCGGTTAATTGTTTAACCAAAGTTTTCAGTTGTTTGATCTCACTTACTTGATTTTCTTCTGCGTTAAGAGTTCCGTTGCTCTTACTCTCAGCCTCTCGAACTTGCTGCGCAGCTCGATCCAAAACTTCTTTCTTCAGTTCCGCGGACTCTTCATTTTTTTTCGAGAGATGGGTTTAAAAAAAAAAAAAAAAAAAAAAAAAAAAATAGGAGTCGGTTTGGTCCTCCTCATCACCTTCTGGATCTGGTCATTCAGGTCATAGTTCTTGCAAATATGCTAAATTTCAGCAAGAGCTTAGTTTAGCTTATGACCGTTTCCGTCATCTTCAATTGCAAATTATAC